>CM055281.1:8523666-9010563 GCA_029237695.1 Conchocele bisecta
TACTGCTAGATTTGTTCATGTATACAATCCTACAAAATCATCGCCGATGATCTGTGCGGTCGGCCATTCAATGTTTACAAAGTCTGGTCCCGGCTCTAGCTGCGGACAATGTCTCGCTGTATATCACCGATAACGGCTGGAAACCAGTTTTCGGGTGTATTCGATTTGAACTCCAGGATATAGCGGGAGAGATTCCGACTCTCAGCGTAAAAAAATGGGTCCAACTCGATACGAAACTCTAGTAACCCATCACACGGCAGTTGTTTCGGGTACCGTTCCAAGTTAATGAACCAAAATCTAAAATTTCCACCCTTATCGCATCGGCCGTTTTTGCCCATATTGATTTTGAGAAAAAAAATTGGATAAGAGGGCCTATCAATTACGTCATTTACGGAAAATATTACTGATTTTCAAATCATTAATTGTGGAAAAAAAACGGCAATGCGACACTATTGTGAACCGGACATCCAGGCTCATTACTAGTCTATTTTCTTAAATTGAAATCGATGTGAAACTGCTTGTTTCGGCGACACCGAGTCTACTCAAGGAGATGCAACGAAAAACGTCCGTGACAGACAAAATTTATTATTTTGAATGTGTCAGGTTTATATTTTACATGTGGGACAGTATCATAAGTAATAAATGAAAATATGGTAACATTATTACTATTTCGACCAACGCACACGTTGAATAAAATGGCGGTCGAATTAACTAAGTTAAAATAGGACGAGTTGAACGGCGCCCGAATTCACCAATTAATATAATTGTAGTAGCGATAGACACTATAAATAACACAATCGGATCATGTCAGCTTTTTTCGTAGAAAATTGGTGACACATGGCGCAACAAAATGGCGGCCACAACAAACGTGGAAGAAAAAAATTGCAAAAGTCCACCACCAATGTTAACCTTATTTCGATTTATTTTACAACCGATGCAAAGATGGAATCTCAATCCATTGCACAAGGCATCATACAGTCATTTTGTTGAGCTCGGTGTGTGGAGACCCCAAATTAATCGTGATTGACATTATTGATGAATTGCTGTCAAACGTGGTCAGCAAAAAAAAAATGGATCCCGTGTTGCAAAGATCAATCTGCCAATCAAAGCATTCTTGATCAGCGTATGCACTGTTTGTCATTCAGATAATGAAACATCTCGCATGATTTTTGAATACACGATACTGCTTGTTACATAACTTATAACTATAAGTGTGCTACCAGATCCGGAACTACACAGGTCACAAATGCCATAAGCCCATGCAAGTACTCTAGTAACAGTTACTTATATGTACTTGGAATCATTGAAAACTTGGAACTAATCATTTTGGTGTTCTTATAGTAAGGGAAGCAGTGTTACCATACACATGTAAGTATAACACTGCTTCAATTAATTATATGAACAACAAAACATTACCATTAATACATAAATTATTACGATTTGTTTCCGAATCGGTTTTTGTAATCAAGATATGGAAATACCCAATTGAAAAAAATTGATGGGGTAACGTTTTTAAAATACCCAATTGAAAATTGAGAATACCCAATTGATTTCAAAAGTATGGAGTAACAGTACCCAATGCCAAATTCCTTATCTGGAGCCCTGATGGTATAACTTTAATATTAATTGACGGATTACTTCAATATTTTGACCCATTAACATGACCTTGACCTTTTGTACCTTCACATTTTTGTGGAAACACTTAAGCTATTTTTTACGTCTAAAAGTTTCTTCAACCTTGACCTTTTTCGTGTTTTAAGCATGCATTTCTCTGACGGTTTTAGTGATGTTTACTGCAGCAATTTCTCATGATAATGTTATGGTGAAATGCCTCGGCCGCTTCCGTGGCGGAATCCTTGTTTTATTTACTGTTGGTGGTTGATTTATCGGAGATTTCTGTCCCAATTCAATTTATGGCCGCATAAACTTGGTTACGTGATTCTCATGGGGCCTCAGTCTGATAAACGCCACTGAAAACGAAAATGACTGCCTTTTGTTACAGGTTAACTGATTACAGACTGGACACAAGTTAAGTAGCATGAGATTTGTGAGAAAAACAAATATCATATTTTCTTTATTTGTCCTCGAAAGCATATGTTATTATGTTATCATTTGAACTGTCTAAAATTAACAAAACAATGTGATTTGGGAAAGTGGGTATATCACGATACTGCAGCATGAAATTATCATTATTAGACTTTTTGAAAAAAAATGGGTACCGGTATATTATTTTCGTCACGGGTGTCCGTCCATACTGATGTACTAACATGTTGAGTACGTCAGTACGACACATTTCTTGTAAGAAGTAAACTTTTTTATAGTGTAATAGGTAGGAACTTCAAACTTGTTGTGTGCCTTCCTTATGGGGTGTAGATGCGCAAAGTGACCCCCGGTCTTGGATTATCTCCACTTTTCTACATAGAATTTCCCAATTTTACCTTGTAAGAAGTAAAACTCTTTAACTGTAATATTTAGGGACTTGAAACTTGGTGTGTGCGTTCCGTATGGTGTGTAGATGTGCAAAGTTAATTTTGATCCAAACCCCGGCCATGGATTATCTCCCCCTTTACGACTTAGCATTTTGTGAAAAGTGGGTATATTGTGATGGCGTGTCATCGACTGTGCTCTAGATATTAGAGCACCCTAGGCGATAGCAAAGGGCACATATTGCATTGCTCTTGAGGTTACGTACGGCCATCCGTGTACATTTACGTCAAAAAGTTTGTAAGCGTTCCTCCATCATGTAATATCTTCAATAATACTCAAAGGATTGCTTCAATATTTGTACAGTTCATTCACCTTACCATGTGTGACTCACTCACACTACCAATGGCATGACCTTGACCTTTGTGACCTTCAAAATGGTGCTGAAACATTTTCTTACGTCAAAAAGTTTGTAAGAGTTTCTCCCTCCTGTAAGATCTTCAATATTTCCTGAAGGATTGATTTAATATTTGGACACTTCATTCATCTGAAGAACATGTGCGACACAATCACATCACCAATGACATGAACTTGACCTATGCCACCCCCCAAATGGTGCCGAAACCGTAGTCATTTTCTTACGTCATAAAGTTTGTAAGACTTTCTCAAATGACTTTGAAATTTGTGTAAATTTAATGTTTTCTTTTTTGCACACAATCTCCAGTTAGAGCCCAGTATGCCGTCGGGGCATGTCCATGTTTTACAAACATAATGTCTAGTTATTATTATTATCATTATTATCATTATTATCATCATTATCATTATTATCATTATTATCATTATTATTATCATTATTATCATTATTATCATCATTATCATCATTATCATTATTATCATTATTATTATTATCATTATTATCATTATTATTATTATTACAGTAACTGGTCAGTAGCATGAAATTTTTGAGAGAAAAAAAAACATATTTTCTTTATTTTTCCTGGAAAGTATATGTTATTACCAGATGAGACGGTTCAACTGAGTGGTAACAACATATATTTTTATAGAGAAATTAATCTGAGTTGGAAAAGTGAGTATACATGTATTATTCAAATTATTATTATTACAGTAACTGATCGCAGACCTCTGGTTTTAACTCTTTGCATGCTGGGAAACTTGTGGGCTATAAATAGTTCAAAACTAGCGGACAAAAATTCATCATATTTTCTTGTATTTCTCTCCGTAAATATCATGAATATGTCTTGGAATTTCAAGACATATTTACAGAGAGAAATAAAACATACACTCCTAATTCGTTTGGCGGATATTTTCGCTGCTAGCACGCAAAGAGTTAACCTCAGTAAGCCCCACTATACTTAACAAGTGACAATTTCATTGTGCAGAGTTACATTTCCTCCACCGGAATTCAAGCTGAGTTTGCCTTTTACGTGATTTCTCTATCACGACATGGTCTTGTTGAATGGCGCCCCTAGCTACCGCCGGTCGGCTCGGTAACGTAAAACCAATAACGACGACGTTCTGATCAATGAAGGCATGATGGAACATGGCAATAATCACGACACCTTGAGAAAATCGACTTCTTCGTTCATTGGTGTATGTGGGGTACACGTATATTAACCATTCGCCTCTAACAGCTAAGACGTTAATCCCATTCACTTTCACTTTTATAATACTGAAAAATAACTCGCGTTGCAAGCGCCAGTTTTTGTACAATCAATGGTTTCTAATTTAATTTTATTTCTATTATTGATAATACTTCAACTAATGGAAATCGGTTTCTCACTGTGGTATTTTTCACAACAAAATATAGTTTTTGTCTCGCGAAAGCGGAAAGCGAGACATAGGTTTTGCTTTTCCGGAGTCGTGGGCGGCGGCGTTGGCGTTGGCGGCGGCGTCGGCGGCAGCGGCGTCATCATTCAATGTTAAGTTTTCGTGTTACGGTCATTACTTCAACACCTTATCAGCTACAGTCATCAAACTTTATACATACCTTTACTATGATATGTAGATGAATATAGGACTATTCTCGGGGCCCCAAGGTCAAGGCCCCAGGGTCAAGGTTAAGGCGGAACAAGGCGAGACATTTGATTCCGCGGAATTCTTGTTTTTCTTAACCCATTTCTTGCTGAGGATAAGCCATTTTGATTTGGGAAAATCCTAAATATTTTCTTTCCATATGCTTAGAAGTATATGTCGTGACCACCATTTGAACCGTCTCGTCGAGACGGTTCAAATGATTGGTCACAACATATACTTTAATTGGGAAATAAGAAAAACAAAAATAAAATATTTTAAAAATTTCATACCCACAAAGGTGTATTCTGAATGTAATGGTACAGTATAGCGAAAAATGCGAAACCATAATATCTCCTGTTTATCACAGTTGCTGATCGTATGTACCTGATTCTAACACATTAATATTGGGGAATTTGATCGACTTGTGTGGTGAGGACCTGGCACCAGGGGCCCGTTTCACTAAACTTTGTGCGACTAAAATCTTCGTAAGTGCAAATTTAAGATCGTCTGGAAATTCCAATTAATGGATTTACATTTATTGAGCATAGGCTGCATATGCAGCCTATGCTCAATAAATGTAAATCCAATCATTGTTTACAAGAAAACATTGTTAATGTGAAATTCACAGACTATTATAATTTTGCACTTAGGAACATTTTAGTCGCAAGAAGTTTAGTGAAGCTGCCCCCAGGGATGGTTATTCTAATTTCAGAGCTGAATATATCTTTTTACTGTAAATATTCAATTCTGATTTTGGAATTTACCCCTCGCCACACAACAGGTACCATATGGGATTTGACCCTGTCACACCCGGCCTAAAATGACCTTAGCTGTTGACAGGCCGTTAAACACCATTAAATTAAATTAATTTGATCAAATAAAACGCGGCAGTTGATTGATGTATAGGTCAATTGCTGTGCATGATGGGAAAACCACATATTGGATATCTGAGACATCATCCAAGACACGATCATGAAACTCAACTACAGTGGTTGAACAACCCATAAGCCCCATTTCTCCAGTCCCAGCCACATATGTCTCTTTACTTAACTCTTTGCATGCTGGGAAATTTGTGGGCTATAAATAGTTCAAAAATAGCAGATGACAATTCATTATATTTTCTTTTATTTCTCCTTATAAATGTCATGAATATGTCTTGGATATGAATATGTCCGGAGGACACAATTCTAATGAAATTTCAAGACATATTTACAGAGAGAAATAAAACATATACACTGCAGCTCCATTATAACGCGGTCGCGTATAGCGCGATCTCCATTATAACGCAGGTCTCTCGTGGATCCCAAAAAAATATTTAAAAAATCGAGAAAAAAAAGAAAAAAAAACAAAGAAAAAAAAAAGAAAAAAAATCATCGGACGTCGTAGTCATCGTGTAATCAGTTGATTCGTGATTTCTGCAAGTTTATTCAAACAACGAAGTTCAAAGTCCATGAAAGGATTATTATTAGTATGTTAGCTTTAATCGGGTGATCATGTTAATAGGCATATTTATTAATCAATTCAATTACACATAATTGTCGCTAATAAATGGTTGCATGTTCGATCGCCTTTCTTTTGCTTTACTCCTGCTTTACTCCCAGGTGCAATATTTAGCGTTTTATAAATAGACTGGTGTTTCAGCATTATCTGGGTATGGGATTACATGGTCTATTGTTTACACTGCAGCCAAAGGCAATCTCGCTTAAATCGTAAATTTCATTCATCAATATGACTTGCAGCGTAAACAATAGATCACGTGACCCCACAACCTGAGATTATGCACGTATCAACCGCATGAATAGGCAGGACACGGACCATAGGCATTATTTATTATCAATTAATCCGTTTAAGCGTCTGTTGATCGCGAGTAGTATACATTGTAATAAGCGTCTGTCTATCGCGAGCACTATACAACATAATAAGCATGATTTTATAAATAACTTGTATGTTTAATACATTAATACATACAAGTTTGTATGTCATAGACATTATTAATAATTACTTTAACTTCTGTTCAAATGACATGATTTTATCCGTTGCTAATGGAATTCTCGCAATAGTTGGTAACCGAAATGCGAATGATACCAGTAACCCGTGCAGTACCAGTACCCGTGCATGTCCCGAAATTTTATAACGCGGTCGGATTCGATCGCGGTTTGAAATCTTGGACCCCGACCACCGCGTTATAATGGAGCTGCAGTGTACTCCTAATTCGTTTGGCGGATATTTTCGCCGCTAGCATGCAAAGAGTTAACACTTTCACCCCTATTAGTAACTGGCATGGATTTTGATATGTTAATTTTGCAACCAATCCAATTGTCACATTCTTATTTCCTGACTAGTCCATTTATGATCAGGAGGTTGTTTTTTGCTCTCAAAAATATAAATATTACTTGCAAAAAGTGTAGATCCTGACGAGACGGAGGGATGGGTTGTGGCCGAGGGGTTAGAACACCTGACTTCCAATCCGGTGGTTGTGGGTTCGGACCTCGCCTTGGGAATGAAAAATGCTTTCGTAGTATTTCCATCGCACTGGTCTGTCGGAGGAGACTTTAAACTGTTGTCCTGTCTCTATATGACCTTAGCTGTTGGTGGGACGTTAAACTCTTTTGCTTTCACTTTTTCACTGACGAGACGGCTCGTCACGAGCTCGCTCAACAACAGGATCTACACTGTTTGCCAATACCACTATACAGGCCTGTGGTGTTGAAAGGGTTAAATCTGAACTCCCACATCCCAGGTTGTAATATAAGGAGAAATATTTTTGTCGTCCGTTCTTTAGAATATGACATTTTTCGGACAAAATGAACATTCATTGTCGCGCCCGCTTGCGGACAGCGCGATGTAATCACGTAGCTCATTGGCGTACGTGGTCCGAGGTTAAAGTTTTTGGTTAAAGTTTTTTCGGTATGCTATCAAAGCCTCGACTGCTGCAACATGCGGGCCGCGGCCATCTACTGTCTGTTCCACGTTTTTCTGCCGACGAACATTTGGCCATTAAACACATTAAATGTAAAAAATATTTAAAAGCAAGTACTTTTCCATCGAAAAAAATGATTTTCCTATGGGAATTTAACATGGGGGCTAAAAATAGATTTTTTTTAAATATTTTTTTATTTGTGGACCGATTTTCAAAATCTATCTTTTGTTTTCTTAATTTTGGAAATTGACTCCCCATGTTTAATTCCCATAGAAAAATCTTTTTTTTGCAATAAAATCAATATTTGATGGAATTTCATGAAACAAAGTTTTTTGGGGAGGGTGACTTTTTTTATTGATAAAAAAGTACTTACCAGGTACTTTTAAATATTTTTTAGATTTAATGTGTTTAATAGCCAAATGTTCGTCGGCAGCAAAACGTGGAACAGACAGTAGTTTACCATTACCAGACGAGGTAATTGCCATTATTATACTTTTTATATCAAAAGTAATTGCTACTCTTGATATCAAAGGGGATAACAGGTTAACAGGTAAACAAAAACAACTATATATTCTCTCTATTCATTTTTTGACGTTCAATGATCATACTTTATAATATGTTGATAAGCATATTTATTCAGGTGACACATTTAATTGATATAAATAATTAAAAACTTTCCTGCCTCATTTGCTTGATACAGCTGCGGGTCTCTATCAGTAATCTAGATATTCATAATTTATTATATTTGCATTGTGGGCACCCGTAATGCTTAAAATTTTCCTGCCTCATTTGCATATATGAAAATAGCCTGATACAGCCGCGGGTCAGTAATGTAAATATTAATCATTGATCAGGGCTCCAGATAAGGAATTATTAATTGAGTATTGTCACTCCATCATTTCTGAAGCAATTGGGTATTTCAAAATTGTAATTGTGTAAAATAGAATCACACTTCTGTTTACACATCAGCAGACCACACTTATTGAATAGTTTGCTCCTAAATGAAAACACATCTTGGTATTTCATTAGAATTGTCTCCAAGGAGACGATTCTAATGAAATACCAAGATGTGTTTTCATGGAAAAATAAGAAAATATGCTATATTTGTGGTCTGTTTATTGTTTTTTGTATCATGATAAAGATACCACAAATTTTTCATTGCTTTTTGATACTCACTACTTCTGATTTCAATTGGGTTTTTGGCAATTTTAATTGGGTATTTACGCAAATACGCAGCTTATCTGGAGCGCTGATTGATTATATCTGCATTGTGGGCACACTTAATATTTAAAACTGGTGGTATAGTTACACTATTATACACTCATTTAAAGGTACATGCCCACTGAGTAGGCACAACAATGTTCTTTATATCAGAGACATCATCTGAGACATTTTCTGACAAACTAAATCATTCATTTACTATTACCTCACGTATTGATTGGCATTATTATACATTTTATAGCAGACATAAATTTCCACACTGGTATCAGGGGCGATAACCGTGTTTCCTTAAAATGTTAACGGATATTACTATGTATTCTCTGTATTTATTTTTTGATGTGCAAATATCATGCCTCATTTGCATATGAAAATAGCCTGATACCACCGCGAGTCACTATCAGTGAAATAAATATTACTAAATGATTATATCGTATAGTGGGCACTGGTAATGTTTAGAACTGGTGGAATAATGACACAATTATACACTTATTTAATTCCTATAAAGAAAAGTAGTGCCTACTGAGTGGGCATGTACCTTTAAAATTTAAAGAACATTAGGTTGTGCCTAATAGATGGGACCTCAACTTTAACCCTTGGAATGTAGGAAAGATTGTCTGCTGTCTCTTTATATTTTGTCTTCTTCTCAATAAAAACATGGTTTAACTTGTTAATACTCCAGTGGAAATGATTCTAAAGTGTGGTTATCGTTGGCTCTTTTGTTACCTGGGAGTTGAATTGGGTTATTGCCCATTATATAAAAGTAGTAAGATTATTACTGATCCTACTGCTTTTGGGAGGGGGCCAAGTGATTCTGGTGTGGCGAGGACCTGGCATCGGATCAGGATTATTCTCTGATTTCAGGGCTGAATATATGTTTTTTTTATTGATAATAAAATAGAAAATAAACAGAAGATGATATTTGTTCATTATAAAGGTTAAGAAGTTGTGCTGAGCATTTTTATTATCCCCTCGCCGATGGACAAGAGAAGATGTAGCTTTAGTCCATGTGTGTACGTACATATGTACGTACGTACATGGACTAACGCTATATCCTCTCATTTTTCAATAACTCGTGAACCGCTTCACCGATAATATTTGATAATATTTGGCCTGGCCACTGTGTGTCTAGGGATGGTGCTTTGTTTTGCATACGACCCACGTCCGACCGCCCAAGGTCAAGGTCACTGAGGAGGTACGTTCACCTTGTTTGTAAGGCAAATTTATAAAAAAAATAATTTTTTTTATTATCATTGTTGCTTATCAACTACTTCACTGATATTGATAATATTTTGCCACAATGTGTGTCTAGGGATGGTGCTTTGTTTTGCATACGACCCACGTTCGACTGCCCTAAGTCAAGGTCACTGAGGACTTGTGCCATTTCTTGTTTTATTTTTGGTACTAAATGTTCAGTACTGGTGCACCCTTTCCCACCTGTATATGTGGCTGTGCCCGGAGAAATGGGGCTTATGGGATTTGCAACCAGTGTAGATCCAGATCAGCCTGTGCATCCGCACAGTCTGATCAGGATCTGCACTGTTTACCATTCCATCAATGAAACACCCGTCATGATTCTAACGAGCAATACAGATCATTATCAGGCTACAGGAGTGCTCTAGAAGATCAGAAGTTTGAATATCCACAAAACCCATAAGCCCCATTTCTCCAGTCACAGCCACAATTACAGTACATTGTGAAACACATGGCTGACTCACTGCTGCTATTGCTGACTAGTGTTGATCACACCTTGATAGGTAATCACCAGTTCCCAGTGGCTGTACACAGTTTGGTCCTGTAATTAACAGTGTCAGCCGTTGTGATGAGTGATATACCGTTTATTAAACCAGTAGCCGATTTCACCAACATTGCAAAGTCTACTTTTCTAGCAAAGTATACTTTGAGGGAGAAATTTTCAATTTATTATTTTTTATTATACTGAATTTATTACATTATCACAGCCATTTTGTATTCTGCATACTTTTAATCATCAAATGTATGCAGTGGTTAGTTCTTTTTGAAATAATGCATTTCGGGAAAAATAAATGATTACTCCCTCAAAGTATTCTTTGCTAGGAAAGTATACTTTGCAATGTTGGTGAAATAGGCTACTGGAGAGCTGATTATTGTGAAATAATGCATGAGTGATTGGGCGAACCGAGTTTGTTTAGCGGTATGACCCAATCACGAAGGCATTTTTTCAAGATAATCAGCTGACCTGGTTTTCGTACATTTCATACACGATACTTTATAAAAATAAAGCAAATGAAGCGTAAAATATAACCCAAGAGGTGTGCGAATAAATTTCTAGAGGCGGGTCATTGTGAAGGCCACTGTCTCATGATTCGGGGTGTGTGTCTGAGTTCAGCATTTGATTGACCTAAGGAAACACATCATTGCGACGTTACTGATGTCATTTCTCCAAATATGGTGATCACGAGAGTGGTGTAAACAACTGCTGCTGAGTGGTGTTATTCACCGTTATATTTCTGTAAACTACTGGCTGAAATGTAAGATATACGTATTCAATGAACAACTTCTGCTGACACAGTCTTCACTGGTCATCAGCAGACCGGTCAACTGTCGCGCATTGGGCGTGAGACTCAAGCATTTGATGTCTGTGTCACGCTCTCACGCATTGATCGACGATTCTCGCGCATTTCACCAAAAAGGTTCAGTAAAAAAACACAATGGAATTCTGAGTTTAACGTTACATAGATACAGCCTATACATTACATACTACATGTATACACGTGCATATTAACCCTTTCCCTGATAGAAACGACTTTTCACGCCTCTGCAGAAGATGTCTTTAGAAAACATTGTGGGAAAAGGAGAAATTGCTTGTAACAAGCAATTTCTCCTTTTCCCACGATGTTTTCTACTCTATCAGATAATTTAACCATCATTTGACCCAGCATTTGATTCGCAAAACAGGGAAAGGGTTAAGGCAGTCTTATAGACTGACTATAAACTTACCCTTTCAACACCACACGCCGGTATTGTGGTACATGTATTAGCAAACAGTGTAGATCCAGATGAGCCGGCTCGTGACGATGCATTTCAAGAACTTTGTATTTAAAAATGATTGTTCGACAAATGGGACATAATGTGCCGAGTCGCAGTTTTTCAAAGATGAACATTTTCATATTTTCAAGCGAAAAAAGAAGATATTGTCATTTGTCAAAGGTGAATATGCACACATTTTGTTGCAAAAACATATGCGTCTCTGAGTGCATTTTAGAAGTAACATCTTGATGTTAAAAATTCCGGCGGGACCATGACCCGTGACCTCCACCCCCGCCACCCTAGCATACGCCGCATGATGAGTAGTCTCACAATTTCTGTTTCCTCAGGTTGACAGTTCAGCATCAGCCAAGTTTTTTATCAGGGGGCTGTTCCACTAAGCATCGTGCGACTAAAATGTTCGTGCAAAATTAGTATCGTCTGGAAATTTCAATTGATGGATTTACATTTATTGAACATAGGCTGCATCTGCAGCCTATGCTCAATAAATGTAAATCCGATAATTGAGAAAACAATGTTAATTTGAAATTTAAAGACTATCATAATTTTGCACTTACAAACATCTTAGTCGTACGAAGTTTAGTGAAACGGCCCCTAATTCTTGATACATACATTTATATGCGGCTGTGACAGAACAACTGGGCAGAGCTCCAGTTAAGGTGCGTAATTTGATCAACTTTGGGGGCAATTTTCTTATTTCTTCACCAAAAATGGCAAGTTGGGAGTGCTTTAGAATCTTAGTGCTTAGATTCTAAAGAACTCCCAACTTACCATTTTTGATGAAGAACTAAGAAAAATACCTTGAATATTTGGTAAAATTATGCATCTTAACTGAAGCTCTGGAATTGGGGTTTATGGGTGTTGCGGCAAGTGTAGATCCAGACTAGCCCAATTGCATCTGCGCAGTCTGATCAGGATCTGCACGCTTCGCCATTCCATCAATGAAACACCTGGCATAAAAAGAAGCATAAATTAATACAGTCGAACCTCCCAGAAATGGAGGGAGAAATCATTTATTTTGCCTGAAATGCATTATTTCATATAGAACTTAAACAACTGCAGATATTTGATGATTAAAAAAAAAAATATGCAGAATTATTATACTGAATTTATTACATTATCACAGCCAAAATGGCTGTGATAATGTAATAAATTCAGTATAATAAAAATTAATAAATTTATCCTTAAATTGAAAATTTCTCCCTCAAAGTATACTTTGCAATGTTGGTGAAATAGGCTACAGATGAGATGGCTCGATACGAGCGGGCTCATCCGGATCTTCACTGTTTGCAACACCACTGCTATAGAGGTATACCTCCATCTGTTCAACTATGATAGCTTTCATTGTCATATAGCTGCATTGGTAATGTTAGTTCATAATCAAAATACAGTCAAACCTCCCCGAACGGCCACCTCTCTACAACAACACCCTCTCTGTAACAGCCGCTATTTTATATCCCAAATGGATGTTTTCCTCTGTATCTAACACCTAGACTGCAGAGCACGAAAAAAATTGTTGTCTCAAAGTACGGTATACTTTGCAATGTTGGTGAAATAGGCTACAGATGAGATGGCTCGATACGAGCGGGCTCATCCGGATCTTCACTGTTTGCAACACCACTGCTATAGAGGTATACCTCCATCTGTTCAACTATGATAGCTTTCATTGTCATATAGCTGCATTGGTAATGTTAGTTCATAATCAAAATACAGTCAAACCTCCCCGAACGGCCACCTCTCTACAACAACACCCTCTCTGTAACAGCCGCTATTTTATATCCCAAATGGATGTTTTCCTCTGTATCTAACACCTAGACTGCAGAGCACGAAAATTGTTGTCTGCTGTTGCTTTTGCCTTCTTTCTCAATAAAAACATGTTTTGACAGCACTTTAGAATCATTTCCATTGGAAATGATTCTAAAACGCTGTCAAAACATGTATTTGATGAGAATTATCGAAGAAAATAAATAAACAGCAGACGACAAAATTTAGTTCAGCGTTAACCTGCCTACAACAGCCACCTCTCTACAACAGCCAGTTTTGCGCCTTCCCATGGATGGCTGTTGTAGAGAGGTTGCACTGAAGATCGTTATCATGCTACAGGAGTGTGTTAGTATACCCCCAGAAACAAAGTTTGAGGGGGTATATAGGAGTCAGCTTGTCGGTCGGTCGGTCGGTCTGTTGGAAATTCCCTTCCGCTCTATATCTTCTACACCGATGCATGGATTATCAAATGGCTTGGCACAAATGTTTCTCATGATGAGAAGGTGTGTCGCGATCAATAACCACGCACCTACGTCCAAGGTCAAGTCACAGTTGAAGGTCAAAGGTCAAACCTATTGAAATTCCCTTCCGCTCTATATCTTCTACACCGATGCATGGGTTATCAAATGCCTTGGCACAAATGTTTCTCAGGATGAGAAGGTGTGTCGCGATCAATAACCACGCACCTACGTCCAAGGTCACAGTTGAAGGTCAAAGGTCAAACCTATTGTATTGAAATTCCATTCCGCTCTATATCTTCTACACCGATGCATGGATTATCAAATGCCTTAGCACAAATGTTTCTCAGGATGAGAAGGTGTGTCGCGATCAATAACGACGCACCTACGTCCAAGGTCAAGGTCACAGTTGAAGGTCAAAGGTCAAACCTATTGAAATTCCCTTCCGCTCTATATCTTCTACACCGATGCATGGATTATCAAATGGCTTGGCACAAATGTTTCTCATAATGAGAAGGTGTGTCGCGATCAATAACGATGCACCTTCATCCAAGGTCAAGGTCACAGTTGAAGGTCAAAGGTCAAACCTATTGAAATTCCCTTCCGCTCTATATCTTCTACACCGATGCATGAATTATCAAATGGCTTGGCACAAATGTTTCTCATGATGAGAAGGTGTGTCGCGATCAATAACCACGCACCTACATCCAAGGTCAAGGTCACAGTTGAAGGTCAAAGGTCAAACCTATTGAAATTCCCTTCCGCTCTATATCTTCTACACCGATGCATAGATTATCAAATGCCTTGGCACAAATGTTTCTCAGGATGAGAAGGTGTGTCGCGATCAATAACCACACACCTACGTCCAAGGTCAAGGTCACAGTTGAAGGTCAAAGGTCAAACCTATTGCAGGCGGCAGACAGATAAACTGCATAGTTTGTGTACACAACTCCTCTGAAACCGTTCAGTGGATTGATCTGAAACTATACAGGGGTCCTACCAATTATCCGGACAATCAATTTATCGGACAAATCAAAATAGCTGTTAATTAAACGCATTCATCTGATCCGATTTTGCAACGGACACATCTAAGTCACTCAGGTGCTTGCTGTTTCCATGCCAGTGTGAATAATATATCGCCAAGGTAAACATTTTAGTAAAATTTGCCGAAAACATTCCCCCACTATGTCCAAAAGTTGTTTACAACGTCAAACGTCGCGCGGGGGCTTGTATCTGTCACTGCGCATGCGCATAATTTGAGGCCCCCTATAGTGTTTCAATACTCTGTTGTGTGAAGTATGCAGACGATACGATGCATTCCTCCAATATCATTTTCAGACTGTTTAATACACAATGTACAATACAGAGCAGATAGGAAGGAATGCGAAAATGTATCATGATAGAAAAAGAACGAAGAGCTACTTATTCAAAAACAAATAATAATTGTTTCAAGGCCAAATCGCCCCAAGCCATTTCGGACCCAAGCCATTACACACCATTTCACACCCATATTCATTCGTGGATAAAATCGACAGGTGCGAAAACACCAGTGTACGAAACGATCATTACCGCGGAATTTCCACCAAATTATGAAGAGCTCAATCGAGTGCGCCCATTACGTCATTGCAGAGTTGTTCTATAATACAATACATTCTATAAATACGATGTTTTCCAAGAAGCGAATGGTGATTGTG
The DNA here is from genome assembly GCA_029237695.1 of Conchocele bisecta. NCBI lineage: Eukaryota > Metazoa > Mollusca > Bivalvia > Lucinida > Thyasiridae > Conchocele > Conchocele bisecta. The sequence continues at coordinate 8,539,206 of CM055281.1, forward strand.
TTTTTCTGCAAAACAACACAATGCTGTTTATACTGGTTTTCAGGCGATAAAATTATGATTTTAAGGTGAGAATACAAGTTATAAGACGGTTATACATTTGTCCGGATAATTGATTGTCGATGTTAATTTTGGGGCAATGTTACGACTGATGATCTGACCCAATTTTAAGTGAGAAAGATGGCACAGTTTGCTAAATAGTTTCCATGCGTTGAGAAAGCAAGAACCGACGATTGTTCTGTGAAAATTTTATGCCTGTAGCTGCTATTTTAAGAAAAAATATCGTAACAAAACAGCCATTTTTGTCCGATAATCTGAAGGATCCCTGTACACACTTTTCATGCCGAACAAATATTTTTTTTACAAAAATATCATCCTTTTAACTTAGCCATTGTTTCTATTTTTATTAAATTGATTCATTGCGTTCTTGACAAACTCGGCACAGAGTTTTTAATGAAAATCATATTAATCCATTACTCGTGTAAGATCCTCTATAACTGATGAATGAATTTTCAAATGTTTTCAGATTATTTCATTTTCATTGACCACGTACGCAGGTAAAAGGTCAATGTCACACATCTCTAAGGCCAGCATTAAATAATGATCATGAAATTTGTATTCAAACCTATAAAACTCTTCTAATGTTAAGCTATTTGTAAGTCCAACTCTTTGTGGGGGTATTATGATCACTCCTGTGATAGTTCTAGTTTGATCAGGAGCTAAATCCCATAAGCCCCGTTTCTCCAGTCACGGACACATGTACGTGTGTCTGAATGTATCGAATATAGAATATTCCGTTTTCAACAGACTGGTCGTAGACACAATTAATACCTTGCAGATCTTTTCCTGTCTCAATTCAAATAGGATTTGGCAACCAGTCGCAAATTGGATCGGAAATTGGTTTTCATTTGGCATGGCTTTGTTTGGCATTAAACATTTGCAAAACAATGTGGAAATATGGTAAATTACAGCAGTAAATGGCAGACGTTTTGTCACAAAGTCCAATAAAGTCTCAGAATGTGCTGATAAGCTTAGTTTAACTGGCAGTATGTATTCGGAATTGTGTGTCTATTCCATTATGTAACGTATATATATTAATATTAACCCTACATGCGGAATACACTTTTACGGGTATGCATTTTTTTAAATATTTTATTTTTGGATTTGTTACTTCTGAATGAAAGTATTTGTTGTGACCACTCATTTGAACCGATCTCGATGAGATATTTATGATTTTCTCCAATCAACATGGCATATCCTCAATATGAAAATGGGTTAATACGTGTAGCCCCCTCTAATGGTAGTCCCTCCCCACGCCGTCGTATATTTTTATTGTTACCGTTATACGTCCCATGATACGTCCCATGCGTCACGTCCGTCCGCCCGCTCGTCCGGATTATTTGCCCCTTTTTTACTTAAAATTTGGCAATTTTGGCTTGTAAGTCGTAAAAACTTTTAAACCGTAATAGCTACACCCCTGAAACTTGTATGTAGGTTCCTTATGATGAGTAGATGCGTAAAAATGATTTTTGATTTGACCCCCGGGTCATGGATTATCAACCCCTTTTCGACTTACAATTTGGAAAATTGCCTTGTAAGTCGTAAAACTTTTAAACCCTACTAGATACACACGTGAAACTTGGTATGTAACTTCCTTATGATGAATAGATGCGCAAAGTTTATTTCAATTTTAGATTTGACCCTCGGGTCATGGATTATCTCCCCCTTTTCGGCTTAGAATTTGGCAATTTTGCATTGTAAGTCGTAAAACTTTTTAACAGTAATAGCTACAGACCTGAAACTTGGTACGTAGCTTCGTTATGATGTGTAGTTGCGCAAAGTTTATTTTGATTTTTGATTTGACCCCCGAGTCATGGATTATCTCCCCCTTTTCGACTTAGAATTTGGCAATTTTACCTTGTAACTCGTAAAACCTTTAAACCCTACTAGCTACAGACCTGAATCTTGGTATGTAGATTCCTTACGATGAGTAGATGCGCAAAGTTTATTTTGATTTTTGATTCCACCCATGGGTCATGGATTATCTCCCTTTTTGGACTTTTGCCTCTTTATTATCAAAGCGGTATGTGGGGCATCCGTGTTCTATGAACACATTTTCTAGTTTGTAAACTATTTTATTATACCCCCACAGGGGTAGGGGGACATATCATATAGGAGTTGGCTTGGCTTGTCTGTTGGTAGGTCTGGTTGGTTGGTCAGTGGGTCTGTTGGATATTTTTTTGTTTATTCTATATATATCTTCTAAACAGATAAATTGATTTTCAAATAATTTGCCACAAACGTTTACCATGATGCGATTATGTGTCGCTTTCAATACCCACGTGTCTACGTCCAAGGTCAAGGTCACTTAGCAGTCAAAGGTCAAATTTTGTTTTCGCTCTACAGTTCCGACAGTGCCAATACAGTTTCTAACTATTTTGATAAAGACCATGTCGTCGAAAATCCAATAAAAAGCGTGACTATTGAAATAATTAAAACATGATAATTCCAGCACAAAAATATTTACACAATTCCCTAACATTTGATTGGCCCGTAGCAAGTCTCTGTCCAAAATTTATATCCCAGTAAACTCCCACGCCGAACTACTTTCCGTAACCGTGAGACGCAGTTAAAATAATTCTTAAGAAAACGGAAAATAAACACATTTTCTTGATGAATTTATTTCAAATGCTGGAATTATAAGGAATGAATGGCCTTTTTGTGGAATTTATCGGGGGTAGAAACTTGGAAAAGTTGCGGGAATACTGGATGAGGCCTTCTGGCCTTCGTCCAGTAATCCCGCGACTTTTCCACGTTTATACCCCGATAAATTCCACAAAAAGGCCATTCATTCCTATATTTAGTGCATGGGCCATGTGGTTATGCAATTTCTTTTGCACTAAACAAAAGGCCATGCCATGTGACATGGCCGTCAAATGACAATCTCATAAGCCACACTTTCTCAACCTTTTTTATATGCGTCATAATCTCTATGGAAATGCAGAAAAAATGAGTTCCAATGTGTGTTTTTTTCTTACTAATGGGGTATATATTGCAAATGAATGAGAAAATAAAAGACTTTCCGGCATATTATTTATCTCCATTAGGCAAATAGAGCACGGCAGAAAAAAACACAATTTATAAACAGAGATTCAAATAAGATGTTTGTGTACTTTCAACCCTAAATAACTGGAATGGATTTCCTTCTGTTAATTTTTCGACTAATTCAATTGTCACAAATCAATTTTCAAACTAGTCCATTTGTGAAAAGGGGTGTTTAAATTATAAAAAATATCAATTTTTTTTGCAAAACGTGAAGATTCTGATGAGACAGCTCGTCACGAGCCGGCTCATCTGGATCTACACTGTTTGCAAACAGCGCTATAAGAGGGCTGTATACATAGTGTTGAAAGGGTTAACCCTTACACCGCTATCTTAATTTTTTTGTCGTCTGCTGTTTATTTTCTATTTCCCATTTTTATCATCAAAAACATGCTTTGACAGCACTTTAGAATAATTTACAACATGCTTTGATAGCACTTCAGAATCATTTCCATTGGAAATGATTCTGAAGAAACCATGTTTTTATTGAGAAATAAGGCAAGATATAAAAGCAACAGCAGACGACAATTGTTGTGAGTAGGGTTAAGACACTGGACTTCTATACCACAGGTGAAAGACTCGGAAAAATGCCCATTAAAAAAACTGTCATACTGTATGACACCAAGTGGGTGGGGTAATGGATATTTTTAATGGGCATTTCTTTTTGTGTCACAGGTCCGAGTCTTCCACCTGTGTTCAATACAAGAGGTTTTGAATCCCCACCCTAGGCGTGAAAAATACCTTCCTACTATTTCCATTCCGCTTGTCCTTCGTATGAGACTTGGAACCACGGTCCCGTCCCTATATGGCCTTACCGGTAGCTGTTGCTGGGACGTAAAACTCATACACGGACACCATACACACATGCTACAGTACATTATGACCAAAGCGTGTGTCGTGTGAAAAAATGATTTAGACTCCGACATATATACTTTTGGAGTTACCGGTATCTTCCTTTAACCAGACAATGCTGGATTAAATTTTGTCGTCTGCTGATTATTTTTTATTTTCTATTTTCATCATCAAAAACATAGTTTGTCAGCATTTTAGAATAATTTCCAATGGAAATGATTCTAAAGTGCTGCCAAACCATGTTTTTATTGAGAAAAATTACAAAATTCGAAACAACAGCAGACGGCACTTTTAGTTTCCCGCATTCTAAGGGTTAAAAAAATGCTCACTTTCTTGGACTGGTCTATGTTCTTGTTCCAGCATGCACTTCTGTCGCCTGATAACAATCTGTACTGTTTTAACCCTTAGAGTGTGGGGAAACGAAAGTTGACGTCTGCTGTTCTTTTAATATTATTTTAATTGTCTTCCTTCCCAAGAAAAACACAGTTTGGCAGTACTTTAGAAGCATTTGCAACGGAAGTGATTCTAAAATGCCATCAAAATTCTAAAGTGCTGTCCATATTTGTGATAAGAAAAACAGAAAAATGGAAATAAATGCAAATTTAAACAACAAAAATTAAATCGGCAACGTAAAGGATTGCCCTTAGAATGCGGAGAAACAGAAATTGTCGTCTGTTGTTATTTTATATTTTATCTTCTTTCTGAATAAAAAAACATTGTTTGACAGCACTTTAGAATCATTTCCATTGGAAATGATTCTAAAGTGCTGTAAAACCATGATTTTGGTTAGAAAAATGGAAAAAAGAAAATAAACAGCAGACGACAAAAATTAATTCAGCATTGTAAATGTTAAAACATTGTGATGGAAAGGACGTGCTTTATCGTAATGTGCTCGCTGTCGCTCTAAATATTTGCCTAGCTGTTCTGTTGACGTAATTGAAATTACCGAGAATATTTAGTGGTAATCAATATGATAGAATCTCGTCTCTGCACTCAAGACAGAGAATATATTCAACAGTTGTCTGTCATTCCCCACCCACTCAAACTGGACAAGTGAGTGGTTGGTCGCGAGCACGCGAAGTGTAAGTTAACAATCGGGGTTCATCCTTAACGGAATGCCGACTTTCATACTTGTGAGCTAAATACAATTAGTGCTGATCATATTACTTTTGGGGTTGGAGCTAAGTGACTCTGGTGTGGAATGGACCGGGCACCAGGTCAGGATATTCTAATTTCAGTGCTGAATATATAGGTTATTGATCACATCTCTCCTGTGGGCTTTGCTGCTCTTCATTTTGAAGATGTATGTGGTTGGGACTGGAGAAATGGGGCTTATGGTATAATTAATTGTAAATTGGATTACATTGAGTACATTGTTTTATTCCATTGCCCACCTATAGCACTCTGTAAGGGTGGGAATTGGCTCAATCACCTTCCATACCCGGACATACATTGTATAAGTCCAAAAAAATCTTATTTTCTAAGTGTTCTATGTGATTATATGTTGGTGCAAGTCGGACCGATGTGCTCGCACAGTCTGATCAGGATCTGCACTGTTTTCTATTAAATCAATGAAGCACCCATCATGCTTCTAACAATGTTATCAGGCTACATGCGTGTGCTATTTGAACAGGAGCTAGACTAGTCACAAGTCCTATAATCCCCATTTCTCCAGGAACTCGGCGAGCTACATTGTATGATTGTCTGGCAGCGTGAAAGCGTGAAAGCGATACTGTCCCATGGGCATTGAGTAGACAAACTCCACCAGGGATCCAGATAGGTATTCTGTCTAATATAATGAGTATGTTTATGCCCCAGCACGATAGTGGAGAGGGCATTTAGTGTTAACCTGGTCCGTCCATCCGTCCGTCCGTCCTATACATCACAAGGTTAACGCTTAGACCGCTATCTTATTTTTTTTAGTCGTCTACTGTTTATTGTATATTTTCCATTTTTATCATCAAAAACATGCTTTAACAGCACTTTAGAATAATTTACAACATGCTTTGACAGCACTTCAGAATCATTTCCATTAGAAATGATTCTGAAGTACTGTCAAACCATGTTTTTATTGAGAAATGAGGCAAGATATAAAAGCAACAGCAGATGACAATTATTGTGCGTAGCAGTCTAAGGGTTACAAGTTTTTGTTTGAGCTTGTATATCTTCAATAGTATTACTCCTACAGTCACGAAATTTGCACACTATCATGATGAGCCAGTGATGTGCACCGCAACCCACTGTGAATCAAATGACTGTCATGTGACCTTGACCTACAATTCAATTGTAGGTCTGCAGCCACCATATACTTGCACACTGTCATGAGCCTGTGATATGCACCGGAATCCACTGTGAATCAAATAACCTTTGTGTGACCTTGACCTACAATGGCAATATTTGCATAGTTATATCCTTTTGTTAAATGTTTTGTTTCAGCTGTTATTTTCAATACTATTATGCATACATCCACCATATTTGCACACTGTCATGAGCCAGTGATGTGCACCACAATCCACTGACCTTTGTGTGACTTTAACCTACGATTACAATATTTACATAGTTATTTCCCTTGGGTAAAGTTTTTGTTTCAGCTTGTATCTTCAATGGTAATAGGCCTACAGCCACCACACTATCAAGAACCTGTGATGTTCACCGCAAACCACTGTACATCAAATAACCTTTGTGTGACCTAATATAGGAATGAATGGCCTTTTTGTGGAATTTATCGGGGTATAAACTTGGAAAAGTCGCGGGAATACTGGACGAAGGCCGGAAGGCCTCGTCCAGTATTCCCGCGACTTTTCCAAGTTTATATCCCCGATAAATTCCACAAAAAGGCCATTCATTCCTTATAATTCCAGCATTTTAAATAAATTCATGAAGAAAATGTGTTTATTTTCCGTTTTCTTAAGAATTATTTCAACTGCGCCTGACGGTTACGGAAAGTAGTTCGGCATGGAGTTTACTGGGATATAAATTCTGGACAGAGACTTGCTACGGACCAATCAAATGTTACGGAATTGTGTAAATATTTTTGTGCTGGAATTATTAACCTATGATTGCAATATTTACATAGTTACGGTATTTTCTTTGGTTAACTCTTTGCATGTTAGCGGCGAAAATATCCGCCAAACGAATTAGGAGTATATGATTTATTTCTCTCTGTAAAGATGTGATAGCAAGGGGGGCAGGGCATATTGTGCTGCTCTTGAGGTTCCGTACATCTGTGCGTACGTCCATCCACGTACATTTACATCGAAAAGTCAAAAAGTTTCTCCAATCAGAGTCCAGTATGCCATGGGGGCATGCATATATCCATGTTTTACAAACATAATGTCTACTTCTACTCGACTCGATGCATGTTTCATTTTGGAAAATTTAAAATACACTCCACACTCGTTTACTCAAAAGGCAAATACTTTGAGTTAATGAACATTTTAATTATCTTGAGTTCTCACATTTGTATGCAGCTGAAACCATGCACTTGTGACCATGAATTTGACTTTTTGAGTTTTCAGTAGTTTGACTTAACCCATTAAAGACGGGATACACTTATAGTAGTATGAAACTTTTTAGGGGGGAAAATCCTATTTTCTTCATTTCATCTCGAAGGTATATGTTGTTACCACTCATTTGAACTGTCTCGATGAGACGGTTAAAATGAGTGGTAACAACATATACCTTTATGGAGAAATAAACAAAAGAATGAGATAAAAATTATTGTATCTTTAGACTGAAATGGGTTAAGAGAGTTTGAAGAAACAAGTATAGATATTATAACATGTATTTGCGACATGTAAAAGTTACTAAATATTTTGAGTGTTTTGTACTCTACTTTTGAAAATCACCGCATAGTCCACTAAAATAAGGAAGTAAAATACATGAATATTTATCTTATCTGGGTGGGTGGAAAGTGGGAGCATGCATTGGGTAATTTAACAATCGGGATTCATCCTTACCGGAATCCCGACCAGAGACCTGGTTTGGCCCTCAACTACGTCTTTGGCTTTCTCGTATGTGAGAGTTGAATCTGGTTATACCCCTTATATGAGTAATATGATTATTCATAATCCTAATACTTTTAGGGGAAGGGGTGTTGGTGCTATGGACCTGGCACCAGGTCAGGTTATTCTATTTTCAGGGTTGAATATATATTATTTTAGATGTAAATATTCCATTATGATTTGGGGATTTTCCCCCCAATGCAGCAGGTCGAATACGGTGTACACTGTGCCTTAAATGACCTTAGCTGTTGATAGGCCGATAAACACCAACAAACAAACAAACTTATCTGGAGCTGTGGTGTATTCTCTGCCTGTCAAGGATGCTGAGTGGAGATATACTGCTTACTTTGTGCGGTAACCAGATGATTGGCAGAAATACTTTGTGAAATTGACAACGTGAAATCTAACCCGTCATGTCGAAATAACAGTTTTGGTTATCTGTATAGCTCCTGAAAATTGAGCACACTTGGGACTAAATCGAAGGGGTCAGTGGAAATAGGGGGCTAACTGCATAAGGGAGTGAAGGGGTCAGTGGAAGAAGGGGGCTAACTCCATGAGGGAGCGAATGGGTCAGTGGAAGAAGGGGACGAACTCCATGAGGGAGTTAGCTCCCTTCTTCTGCTGACTCCTTCAATTGTCTATGAGAAGTAGCAGAATTTTTATGGATGAAATGAACTGTGTATATATATATATATATGCTGCCCAGACTGGATGATGCGCAGTAGGCTTTTATTTTCTGGTGATACACTGGTCACACATCATTTGAATGCTGTGTGAGTGAGAGTATAACTCAAACTCATAAGTTCATATGTGAATAATTCCAGTACAAAAATATTTACACAATTCCCTAACATTTGATTGGCCCGTACCAAGTCTCTGTTCAAAATTTATATCCCAGTAAACTCCCATGCCAAACTACTTTCCGTAACTGTGAGGCGCAGTTAAAATAATTCTTAAGAAAACGGAAAATAAACACATTTTCTTGATGAATTTATTTCAAATGCTGGAATTATTAGGAATGAATGACCTTTTTGTTGAATTTATCGGGGATAATTATAAACTTGGAAAAGTCGCGGGAATACTGGACGAGGCCTTCCGGCCTTCGTCCAGTATTCCCACGACTTCTCCAAGTTTATACCCCGATAAATTCTTCAAAAAGGCCATTCATTCTTATATTGGTGTTTAAACTTATCGTATTTATTCTAATAAACGGCCCCAAGGCTATGCATCTGTGGGGATCAAAACGTGGAAAGTAGGATCAAAATATGTTATTTTCAGATACAATACAAAAGCCATTTAAAACAACGTTTTAAATGGCTTCTGTATGTGAAAATAACATATTTAGAATGAAAACATGCGAGGGGGGCTACTATTAGAGAGGGGGCTACTGTTAGAATAAATACGGTATTTCTAAACTTCACAGTGTAATGATTTCCCCCGAGAAACTCTGGTAAAGTGTATTTTTATGTGCTCAGGTGTTTGAGCTGTTGGCATATTGTATGAACTTGATATTAAAACACAATAGCCGTGTATTCTGTTTCTCAGGTAATATTTTATATTGTGAGAGCGAAATCGTGATTGTTTTACTGTAGGTGGTGACATTTTATTTGAGAATTTATTAAAATGTGAGAAAAAAAGTAGTCCCACTTGATTCGAGAATTCATTAAAATGAGAGAGAAAAGTGGTGACAATGGATTCGAGAATTCATTGAAATGAGAGAAAAAACCTGATTCGAGAGTTCATTGATATGAGAGAAAACATGGTGACACCTGATTCGAGAGTTCATGGAAATGAGAGAAAACCTGATTCGAGAGTTCATTGATATGAGAGCAAAACGTGGTGACACCTATTTTGAGAGTTCATTGATATGAGAGAAAAACGTGGTGACACCTGATTCGAGAGTTCATTGAAATGAGAGAAAACCTGATTTGAGTGTTCATTGATATGAGAGCAAAACGTGGTGACACCTATTTCGAGAGTTCATTGATATGAGAGAAAAACGTGGTGATACCTGATTCGAGAGTTCATTGAAATGAGAGAAAACCTGATTCGAGAATTCCTTGAAATGAGGGTTCACCCTGCTTATATTGATGTGGAGACATTTTACCAATTGTCTCCATACACCCAGGGGATTATTTGGGATGCATAATTGCCTAGTTGTTGCATGTTTGTGTCACAGGTTCATTCTCTGAGACTTGTTACAGGCACTGGGCCTCAGATATGTACGGAGCCCCGCAGGGACATGGATTTTTTTTTATTAATTCGTTCCCACGAAATAACAATTTGTTCCCTTGAATTAATAATTTGTTCCCTCAAATTACTTCAGTAACCAAGAACCCCACTCTTCCAACGTTACCAAAGTATTATTCAACACACCATACTAATGCAGAGTCGAACCCTTTTGCCCGGCCTTACATGTCAGTAGCTGTTGATATGCCGTTAAACACTAATAAACAAATAAAATAATGCAGAAAGCTTATCAGGCCCGTACGCAGAGGGGGTGAGACGGGTGCGTATGAACCCCCCTTAACCCGTTCAACACCACAGGCCTGTATAGTGGTATTGGCAAAAAGTTTATATCCAGATCCAATTAGCACATTTCTAAGCTGTCTTAGGGCTTGAATTTCAAGCAGCTCCTTTAACCCTTAGAATGCTGGAAACGAAGTGTCGTCTGCTGTTGCTTAATATTTTGCCTTTTTTCTCAATAAAAACATGGTTTGCCAGGACTTTAGAATCATTTCCATTGGAAATGATTCTAAAGTGCTGTCAAAACATGTTTTTTATGAGAAAAATGGAAAATATAAAATAAACAGCAGACGACACAATTTAATTCAGCAGCGTAACGTATAAGCTTCACTAACGTACAGTGGTGTGACATTTTGCTTTCTTCATATCGACCAGTTGCACATGTGGTTAATGTCAATATGCAGCTGCTATTTGGCTCGGGCAACTTACATTTTCCTACTGTCTATTTCACGTTAACCTGCCCAACTTTTACTCCTATTTAAACACTATATATAAATCTCCATTTTTTGCATAAAACATTTTTCAGCAAAATTTAGCAATGAGCCATCTTTTTATTTTTCGAAGTTCTGTCCTATAATGAAGCAATAGCCCTAAATCAAGAAGTAAATGTAGGGTTGTAATGTTAAAATGTCACGTGCAATCAGATTTTAATTATTTTTCTAGTATTGAACTGCTTGCTTGCTGGATGTCATCATAAAAAGAACGACACTAACGTTGTCTTTATGAGATAAATCTTACCAGTTTGAAAAATAAAGGCCTGCATTAATTAGTCGGTGTTCGTAAAACAATTCCAGAAGAATATGCCGAGAATTTGGTCAAAATGATGTCATCATCATCTGCTACAGCTGTTGTATCTATTGACAACGCCAGGCTGAGGTTGGCACGCTGTTCCTACCACGCAAAATTAATTGCACATATCTCACACATATACACCGGTGTAAATCTACCTTCACTAATGGTATTACTTGGGACTAGTTTTGTATGTGGTTAATGTCAATATGCACCTGCTATTTGGCTTGTCGCAACATGCATTTTCCTAAATATCTGTATAACTACTGGAGCAATTTTGATGTATTCAACCACTGTCCTGGTCTTGATTAACCGTTTCAACACCAGAGACCATATATTCATCATTTGCCAACACTAGAACCAGATGAGCCGGCTCAAAACGAGCCGTCTGATCAAGATCTACAGCGTTTGTCAGTATTTTTCTGATTTTTAGCGTTCCTCTTGAAGGAAAGAGCGCTTATGTCATACACTCGGTTTTGTGGTCAGTGTCTGTCCACCCATACGTCCGTCCGTCCATCTTCAAAAATGTGAAAACTTAACATTTGTGGCAATTCTTTATAATTTCTGTTTACTTTCATGACCATCACGACTGTCACAACCGTCACAACATTTATGAAAAGGGTGAGTTTTTGTTCTCAAAAATATGAAAATTACTTGCAAACTGTGCAGATCCTGATGAGACGGCTCGTCACGAGCCGGCTCATCTGGATCTACATTTTTTGCCAATACCACTATACAAGCCTGTGTGTTGATATGCATTGATTTGGCCTTGCCAAGGAATTGTTATTCCCCCAGTGTTTTGCCATGCCAACACGTCACTGGGCCATTACAGCTTGAAATGGTCCAACAACGGAACAACAGAACCACCAGCCAATCATGTTCAGTGTTAATTATAGTCACCATTCACATATGTGGCTGTGACTGGAGAAATGGGTCTTATGGGATTTATGACCGGTGTAGCTCCTGATCAAATAACACTCTCCATTTGCCTAATACAGTCTACACTTGTTTACTCGAAGTCGGTTAATTTGAATTCCCTCGTTACGTCGAATTCGTGTCCAAGTCCCGTTTCAGATCCTATTATTTTCAATGTAACTGGCTATGGTTCCGTCAAATTTCGTTACGTCAAATTTTCGCCAATTCGAACTAATTGTTAGGTCCCGAACACAGAAATGTGTGGTATTTCACTCTCGTTAAGTCGAAGTGTGAGTTTGCGCTCGAAGTGCGAATTCGTGGCGCCAATTTACCGGAACAAAGACTGGACTTGTTTACCTGTGTAAAACCTGTGTAAACAAATGTTGAATACGTGTTAAAGGTGATTTCCTTGACACCAATTAAACTTAGCTCATCTGATTTAATCACCAGTGATCTACTGCGGTCATTTATGGAGTCACAGGACAACTCCGACGAAGTGTTGCCGGCCATGGCATTATTGGATCGTTTTGTGAGCAAAGTCTATCTTTATCAAATTCACAACAAACAATCGAACATTGCTGTCTTTTTCCGGAAGGCGGACAGAGTCGGACAGAGTGTAAACTGTGACCAACGTGGGCCATTTCGAACTGGGGCCGAATATTGGACCCCGTTTGATCACCCTCCGATTGATAAATAATGTGTGTATATATAATCAAGACCGGTATGCACAACAACTTATTAATTTCCGGTTTACATGCTTTATTTATTAAACATAATAAAATGTTACTTTACTGCTTTGTTTTGTCTTTTCTTGTTCCACCCTGATAATACAGATGTGTATACTTAATTCCACTACACACATGCGTGTATAGGTAAACGCAAGTAAACACATTAAAGTTGCAAAAGTATAACTCCGTGTGTCACAGGTCGTATGGGAGTTGCGTCCCGTAACGTGTATGGCAATATTTTGAGCTCCTGTTCAGATTTCGTTACGTCGAACTTCGGTTTACTCAAAGTATTTATCACAGTCCGACGGACTTCGAGTAAACGAGCGTAGACTGTAGTGATCTCTATTGATATCCCTGGTTTGGTCCTCGGCTACATTTTTGGTTTACCTTTACGTGAGTTGAATTTGGTGATACCCATTATGAGTCTTGACTCAATTCTAAGGAAATTCCAAGACATATTTACAGAGAGAAATACGAAAAATACTCCTAATTTGATGGCAGTTATTTTCACCGATAAGGCTAGGAAACGCGTAGGAATTCCGAGGCATGCCTCGGAATTCCTACGCGTTTCCTAGCCTTGTAGCGTGCAGAGTTAATAAGAGCAAACAGGTTGGGCTACAAGTTTTAACATTAACCCATTACATTCGGAATATACCTTTATGGGTATTTATTTTAAATATTTTATTTTTCTTATTTCATAGTATATGTTGTGACCACTCATTTGAACCGTCTCGACTAGACAGTTCAAATGGTGGTCGCACATTACTTCTAAGCACATAGAAAGAAAATATTTAGAATTTTTCACAAAGAAAATGACATATCCTCGGCATGAAATGTGTTAATTACAGCCCTTCCCAATAATTTTGACTAGTTACTAGTCAAAGTGATAGGGTCAATAACCGGGCCCCCCCCCCTTCAGAAATCCCGATGTTTTTTTGATTTTTTTTTTACGAAATATTGAGCGTAGAATGCAGGAAATGGCTTCCTCAATTCAAAAATTTTACGGGGGGGCATGCCCCCAGACCCCCCTAGCCAACTCCCTCGCACCGCTCAGTCGACAAACGAGCATACCTCGTTCAAGTTCCATGTGGGCCCCCCCCCTTGGTGAAATCCTGGATCCGCCACTGCAATGTTTGCTTGTAAACAATTATTGGATTTACATTTATTGAGCATAGGCTGCATATGCAGCCTATGCTCAATAAATGTAAATCCATAAATTGAAATTTACAGACGATATTAAATTTGCACTTACAAACATTTTAGTCGTAAGAAGTTTAGTGAAACGGGCCCCAGTTGGACACTGATAAAAATCGATCTATAACTGCCATGTACAGTGTTTTCGTGATCCACTAACTGCCACCAACATTATTCAGCTGAGTCCTGCTTGTCATTGATTGAGATTTGCTGAGCCTGTGTCCATCTGCCCTTATCAACAAATGCCACATGGTCTTCATGTTAGCTTGTGTCCATTTCTCGTATTGATTCCCGACATATACTTAATGTCATATGGCCGTTGTATTGCAGATACAGTACATGCCAGACTCTGCATACCGCTATATCTTTTCTACGTTCCCGTATTTATTATAATAAACGCACCTCTGGCTAAGCAACTTTCTGAATTTGTTGCTCCCGTTTGCGGAGAGTGTGTCTGTATGTACGTCGTACATGCGTCCTGTAGCCGATTTCACCAAATTTGCAAAGTATACTATACTAGCAAAGTATACTTTGAGGGAGAAATCATTAATTTTCCTGAAATGCATTATTTCATATAGAACTAACGACTGTATATATTTGATGATTAAAAGTATGCAGAATTATTATTATACTGAATTTATTACATTATCACAGCCAAAATGGCTGTGATAATGTAATAAATTCAGTATAATACAAATTAATAAATTTATCCTAAACTTGGAACATTTCTCCCTCAAAGTATACTTTGCTAGAAAAGTATACTTTGCAATGTTGGTGAAATAGGCTACAGGTTTAAATTTTGAAAATTTGTGCCATAAGTCTACTGACTTGCAACATATACTTGTTTATCATCATGCATACTTTCATTCTATGGTCTACCCAAGCGACCCCCATGAACAAGGTCAATTGACAGAAATATCATATAAGTCAAGGTAACAACATCACATGACTTCAAGGTAACAACATCACATGAAGTTAAGGTAACATCACATGACTCAAGGTAACAATATCACATGACTTCAAGGTATTTCAACATCACATGAAGTTAAGGTAACATCACTTGACTCGAGGTAACATCACATGACTTCAAGGTACTAACATCACAAGACTTTAAGGTAACATTATCACATGACTTCAAGGTACTAACATCACATGACTCAAGGTAACAACATCACATGAAGTTATGGTAACATCACATGACTCGAGGTAACAATATCACATGACTTCAAGGTAACAACATCACATGAAGTTAAGGTAACATTACATGACTCGAGGTAACAACATCACATGACTTCAAGGTACTAACATCATATGACTTTAAGGTAACATTATCACATGACTTCAAGGTACTAACATCACATGACTCAAGGTAACAATATCACATGACTTGAGGTAACAGCATCACATGACTTCAAGGTACTAACATCACATGACTTTAAGGTAACATTATCACATGACGTCAAGGTAACAACATCACATGACTCAAGGTAACAATATCACATGAAGTTAAGGTAACATCATCACATGACTTCAAGGTAACAACATCACATGACTTCAAGGTAACATCACATGGCTTCAAGGTAACAATATCACATGACCTCGAAGTAACAACATCACATGACCTCGAGGTAACATCACATGACTTCAAAGTAACAATATCACATGAATTAAAGGTAACATCACATGTTTTCAAGGTAATACCATCACATTACTTCCAGGAAACAATATCACATGACATCAAGTTAACATACATCACATGACTTCAAAGTAACAATGTCACATGAATTAAAGGTAACATCACATGTTTTCAAGGTAATAACATCACATTACTTCGAGGAAACAATATCACATGACATCAAGTTAACGTACATCACATGATTTCAAAGTAACTGCACATGAGTTAACGTGTACATGAATGAGTCCAAGGTAAAAAGCAATGTCACATTGTTACGGTATCATAATATTTTGCAGAAGCATGACTACCTGAATTGAAGATAATGATCTTTAGCCTCAAGTCTTCTTTATTTCTGGTTGTGACTGGAGAAATGTGACATGGCATTTGCGACCAGCGTAGCTCCTGATCAAATAGCATACTGCAATAGCCTGATAGCGATCTATCTTGCTGGTTAGAAGCATGACTAAATTGGTGTTTCATTGGTAGAATGGCGACCAGTGCAGATCCTGATCAGACTGTGCCGATGCACAGGCTGATCTGGATCTACATTGGTCGCAAAACCTATAAGCCCCGATTCCTCCAGTCAGAGCCACATTTACATTATGTTCATTACCAGTAATAGCATTCATCATAACTCCAATGGAACATTAGTCTGAAAGCCTGTAAATCGGCTCATCTCTCCTTCAGCTCAGTACCAGTGCAAACTGTAAATAATCTGAACATAGAATAGAATAGAAAGTGATGGGTAATTTAACGATCAGGGTTCATCCTTACCGGAATCCCGACTGGAGACCTGGTTTGGCTCTCACATACGTCTTTGGAATTTTGTATGTGACAGTTGAATCTGGTTATACCCCTTGTGTGAGTATTGGGATTATTCGTAATCCTATTTTAGGGGAAGGGGCCAAGTGACTTTGGTGTGGTATGGACCTGGCACCAGGTCAGGTTATTCTAAATTCAGGGCTGAATATATTTTTTCCCGATGTAAATATTCCGTTCTGATTTGTGGATTTCCCCCCCCAATGCAGCAGATTAAAACGGGATCGAACCAGTTTGCCCGGCCTTCCATGACCTTAGCTGTTGATAGGCCGTTAAACACCAATAAACAAACAAACAGAATAGAATAGAATAGAATAGAATAAAATGATAATACCAGGTTTATTATCCGCTCGCCGATAGGTGCATTTATATGGCATCCAATAGTACATACGGTTCAAATGAGTGGTCACAGCATATACTTTCATTGAGAAATATAAAAAGTAAAATATTTAACAAATCATACCCGTAATGGTGTATTCCGAATGCAGTGGCTTAATTAGTTTTCTTGGATTATATGCCATTCATATTCTAAATATTTTCTTTATATGTCCTCAGAAGTATATGTCGTGACCACCATTTGAACCATCTTGTCGAGATGGTTCAAATGAGTGGTCACAACATATACTTGCATTGAGAAATTAAAAAAAATAGAATATTTAGAAAAATTCATACCAGTAAATTATGCCAATTTGTAGTAACAGATTCATTAAGGTCCTGCATTATGTTGCTCGTGTGTGATTTTCTGACACACAAGCATCAGCACATTTTTATGATCAATATTACGCCTCATTTGTCCATGGAGATTACTGTTCCATAAAGGTATCGTATTCATGGGAAAATAATGACATACAAATTAGCCCCCATGAAATGTACTCTCCAAATGTGACCTGTCTTGATAAAAATCGTATTGCGTCCATCAGAACACCACAGATTTCACTTATGCATAATAAAGGCACAAAACATGTAAATCAATATGTGGCTGTGACCAGAAATGTGGCTTATGGGATTTGTGTCCAATGCATCTAGTGACCAGATAACACACTCCTGTAGCCCGATAACGATCTATATTGCTTGTTTCATTGATGGAACGGTGAACAGTGCAGATCCTGTTGATGTGACTGGTGTAGATCCAGTTGATGCGACAAGTGTAGATCCAGATCAGCCTGTGCATCCGCACAGTCTGATCTGGATTTACACTTGTTGCAAAACCTGTAAGCCCCATTTATCCAGTCACAGCCACATATCAGTGTGTGTTTGCCTTTTTTCACCTCAAATAAGTGAATTTGCCAGTCAATATGTATTTTGTGCTCCCACTTTTGAAAATCAATGAATAATTAGCTAAAATAAAAACAATTAATAGTTTACAGAAATATAACGGTGAATTACACCACTCGGCGGCGGCAGTAGTTTACACCATTATCGCGTTTACCATATATGGAGAAATGACGTTATTAACTTCGCAATTTACGTGTTTCCTTTGACCAATCAAATCATGTTGTCGGACACATCCTCTGATTCGGGAGAAAGTGACGCCTTCACTGCCGCCAGCCTTCAAAAATTAATTCACACAACTCGTTGCCATATTTTACTCTTGATTCACTTTGTTTTTATAAAGTATCATGTGTGAAATGTGGGAAATTATTTATTAGCTGATTTTCTTGAAGTAATGCAGGGGCGGATCCAGGATTTCAGGTTAGGGGTGTGGGGAGGGTGAGACTTCTTAATTGAAATAGTTTACTATATTTTCAAACTAGCACCGCTCGTTCATCGACCGAGTTTAGCTCGGGAGACTGCAAGGTGGGTCCGGAGGTATGCCCTCCGGAATATGTTTGATATCTACATCCCATTTTGCTGTGTATTGAGAGCAAAAACATCTTCACTCACCAAATTTTAGGGGGCCGCGTGCCGAGTTTTCCCCTGTGTGGGTCAGTCCTTGTAATGCCCTTGTGATTGGGTCCTACCCCTGAACACACTCGGTTCACTACACTCGTAATAACGTTCTTGTGATCACCACCGGAGTTGTACCTCGTCTGCAACCTCTCTAAGACTAACAACATAGTAGTTTTACAATCATTATAGGAATGAATGGCCTTTCTGTGGAATTTATCGGGGTATTAACTTGGAAAAGTCGCGAGAATACTGGACGAAGCGATAAAAAATTACAATTTTCGAAAAAAAAATAAGAAAAAAAAAGGAAGATTTTTGATTTTTTTTTTTTTTTTCGAAAATTGTAATTTTTTAAGGCCTCGTCCAGTATTCCCGCGACTTTTCCAAGTTTATATCCCCAATAAATTCAACAAAAAGGCAATTCATTCCTTATAATTCCAGCATTTGAAATCAATTCATCCAAAAAATGTGTTTATTTTCCGTTTTCTTAAGAATTATTTTAACTGCACCTCACAGTTACGGAAAGTAGTTCGGCGTGGGAGTTTACTGGGATGTAAATTTTGGACACAGACTTGCTACGGGTCAATCAAATGTTAGGGAATTGTTTAAATATTTTTGTGCTGGAATTATACTTTATTGGCATGCAATTGATTGTATAGTGGAGTTAGCCTACATCTCAGTGTCCCGGGTTGGCACCCGTTCCCAGACTACCAAACGAAAGCAACCGAGCGTGGGTCCGACTTTCCAACCAGCCAAATTGTGTGGGTATCACCAGCAAGCAATCTGTACAGGCACTAGCCAGCCCCAATAGATGCAATTATATCTTCAATTCCCCGCATATACCAATGCAATCCGGTTAGAGCCGTTTTGTGCTGATGTCTGCTGTATAAATATCATTATGCACTCGGTAATCTCTTATTTGAACTCCGAGGAACTAGCCAAATCGTTACACTCACTCATTTGTATAGTGTAAGGACCCAAACACTAGTGCATTATTTCATGACTATCAGCTCACCTGGTTAACCCTTTCACCCCTAAATAACTGGAATGGATTTTTATATGGCAATTTTTCGGCTTATCCAATCATCACTAAATTATTCCCCCCGCCCCCCCCCCCCCACGAAAAAATAGGAAAATTGCTTGCCAAAAGTGCAGATCCTGATGAGATGGCTCTTTGCATGCCATCTCTGAAAATAACATCCAACATTAATTATGAGTATGTTTCTTATTTCTCTCTGTAAATATGTCTCCTATATCATTAGAATTGCATCCTCCAGACTCAATTCTATTGAAATTCCAAGGCATATTAATTATATTTATTGGGAGAAATGAAAGAAACGGTAATGAAATGTCGTCTGGTATATATTTGAACAATTTATAGCCCATAAATTTCCCAGCATGCAAAGAGTTAATAAAGATTGCTTGCTATGTGGACCAGCATATTAACCCTTCCTACGCTGTTGACGGAAATTGCCGTCTGCTGTTTTTCATTTTTGCTTTAATTCTTAACAAAAAAACTGGTTTTGACAGCACATGAGAATCGTCTCCATTGGAGATGATTCCCATGTGCTGTCAAAACCAGGTTTTTGTCGAGAAATATTGAAAATAAAACATATTCAGCAGACGACAACATTTAATTCAGCGTAGTAAGGGTTAAAATGTTTCCATGGCTTGGCAGGACCGTCTTATGACCAGAGCTCCAGATAAGCTGCGTATTTGCGTAAATACCCAATTAAAATTGCCAAAAAACCGAATTGCTTCAGAAATGATGGAGTAACAATACTCAATTACTAATTCCTTATCTGGAGCCCTGTATGACTACTACCACGTCGCGCCATGACATCACTCCCTGGAACCACACGAAGAGGAACACAACTTGTTCTCATACACTTTATTGGCACACAACTTTCACCCCTAAATAACTGGAAATTTTGAAAAGGGTGTGTTTTTCTCCTGAAAAAAAAAATTAAAATTGTTTGCCAAAAGTGCAGATCCTGATGAGACGGCTTGTCACGAGCCGGCTCATCTGGATCTACACTGTTTGCAGCAAACACCACTGTATAGTTGAAAGGGTTAATAGAAAAGACATCAATATATGCATTATCTGGAGCATCTTGCGTCATAGTGGGTGATGCGACAATAATTACAACAGTGACGGAGCTAATCTGAAGCGAACCATATGACATTTCATAATCGGATTTCATTTGTAAATACAGTCAAACTTGTCTTAAGCAAGCGGCCATGGGAAAGTCCAAAATTGCTTGCTTAACACAGGTGGGTGCTTAATGGAGGTTCATCTTGGACCGACTTATAACTTGTTCCATATAGATTTATATGTACAATTAATGTACAGTCAAACTTGTCTTAAGTTCATATGTACTCATGATATACAGTGTTTACTTTAATTTCGAATACTCATTGATCTAAGCGGCGCCTATGTCAATTAGATATGCCAAACACAAAATGCGTTTTCTTTGTGTAAAAAAAAAAAAAAATCAAAAAAAAAAAAAAAAGAAGAAAAAATCGGGATTTCTGAAGCCCCCCCCCCCCCCCCCCCCCGATCCGCTACTGGATAATGTAAATACAATATGCACAATAGAATGATTATCAAACGGAACGTTTAATAATTTGATGGGTCAATCGCGTGTTGTTGTTTACAAGATGTACCAGTTCGTCCGAAAATCACCAGTTTGTCTGGGCGTATGTAGTTAGGCAACGGCCCACGGTCAGCATAGCTCGGCTTATAAACAGCAGTCCCCATGCCACGCTCGCTATAACTTGCACATTATGATGCATGCAAATTAATCTGTTTAAATTCCCTTAAAATATCATTTATGAACTTGGATTTGCATAAATTCTGTATATTTAGTTAATACCAAACTGAATTATCATAAAAATCGCGTTACGTTAACATCGATTGGAAAAAAGTTGCAAAAGGACGAAACTACGTAGGTACGAAATCGCCGAAATTGTCCGTGATATTTACAGACTTTTTCATGTTTTCTGACAATACAGTTAGCCATATTTGGTTGAAATAAACGCGTGTTTGCATGTGTTTGTTTGTCTGGTTGAGAGTATTCGGAGGGAGTTAACTATAGCGGGTTCATGATCAATCGCTGATAGATATATTGCCGACGTCTTTCGCCACAGTAACCTGTCAATCATGCCACTAAGGGCTGCCTTTACTTACCAGCGATTGGCTGTACTGTATAAATAACTCAGCCACGAGAATTAACACGTGTTTTGAACTGACAATTATAGTAGCCAGAAGCAATGTTTGGCTAGGGGAGCTAATCTGAAGCGAACCATATGACATTTCATAATCGGATTTCATTTGTAAATACTAATATTTCATATTTGGGCTGTCAGCTGAAAAAGGAATTTATGCGATATTTACGATCAACATAGTCTCAGAACGGAAGTTGTTTATTTGCATAGTCTGATCAGGATAGCCAACAAGATTCCACAATATTTATTTAACCCATTTCATGATGAGGATATATACGCCATTTTGTTTGTGGAAAATCCTGAGTAATTCCTTTATTTGTACCCAGAACTATATAATGTGACCACCATTTGAACCGTCTCGTCGAGACAGTTCAAATGAGTGGTCACAACATATACTTCCATTGAGAAATTTTATTCAACCCATTTCATGATGAGGAATATATACGCCATTTTGTTTGTGGAAAATCTTAAATAATTCCTTTATTTGTGCCCATAAGTATATGATGTGACCACCATTTGAACCGTCTCGTCGAGACGGTTCAAATGAGTGGTCACAACATATACTTTCATTGAGAAATAACAAAAATAAAAATGGAATATTTAACAAATTTTCATACTCGTAAAAAAGATTCTAACAGTTTCTCCATGATGCTATAACTTCAATACATGTATAATACTACAGTACATGTATTACTACAAGTACATGTATTACTACAGTACATGTATTACTACATGGATTTTTAACCATTTCACCCCTAAGTAACTGGAATGGATTTTTATGCCCCCGCCACCGAATGGTGAGGGGGGCATATAGTGTTACCGGTGTCCGTACGTACGTACGTACGTACGTACGTACGTACGTACGTACGTACGTACGTACGTACGTACGTACGTCCCGAAACCTTAACGCTGGGTAAATGGCTTATAATTTCTGTTTCCTTGCTCGGATCTGCTTGACATTTCACACACGCATTGCTCCAATGGTCCTCTACCGCCCTGTGACAAATCCACATTCGTCCCGCCCCCGCTAAGCCCAGGGTCAAGGTCACAGACTTGGTGCGTTCGAAACCTTAACGCTGGGTAAATGCCTTATAATTTCTGTTTCCTTGCTCGGTTCTGCTTCACATTGCACACACGCATTGCTCCAATGGTCCTCTACCGCCCTGTGACAAATCCACATTCGTCCCGCCCCCGCTAAGCTCAGGGTCAAGGTCACAGACTTGGTGCGTTAGAAACCTTAACGCTGGGTAAATGCCTTATAATTTCTGTTTCCTTGCTCGGGTCTGCTTCACATTGCACACACGCATTGCTCCAATGGTCCTCTAACCGCCCTCCGTGACAAATCCACATTCGTCCCGCCCCCGCTAAGCTCAGCGTCAAGGTCACAGACTTGGTGCGTTAGAAACCTTAACGCTGGGTAAATGGCTTATAATTTCTGTTTCCTTGCTCGGATCTGCTTGACATTTCACACACGCATTGCTCCAATGGTCCTCTACCGCCCTGTGACAAATCCACATTCGTCCCGCCCCCGCTAAGCCCAGGGTCAAGGTCACAGACTTGGTGCGTTCGAAACCTTAACGCTGGGTAAATGCCTTATAATTTCTGTTTCCTTGCTCGGGTCTGCTTCACATTGCACACACGCATTGCTCCAATGGTCCTCTACCGCCCGCCCTGTGGCAAATCCACATTCGTCCCGCCCCCGCTAAGCTCAGGGTCAAGGTCACAGACTTGGTGCATTCGAAACCTTAACGCTGGGTAAATGGCTTATAATTTCTGTTTCCTTGCTCGGATCTGCTTCACATTGCACACACGCATTGCTCCAATGGTCCTCTACCGCCCTGTGACAAATCCACATTCGTCCCGCCCCCGCTAAGCCCAGGGTCAAGGTCACAGACTTGGTGCGTTCGAAACCTTAACGCTGGGTAAATGCCTTATAATTTCTGTTTCCTTGCTCGGGTCTGCTTCACATTGCACACACGCATTGCTCCAATGGTCCTCTACCGCCCTGTGACAAATCCACATTCGTCCCGCCCCCGCTAAGCTCAGGGTCAAGGTCACAGACTTGGTGCGTTCGAAACCTTAACGCTGGGTAAATGGCTTATAATTTCTGTTTCCTTGCTCGGGTCTGCTTCACATTGCACACACGCATTGCTCCAATGGTCCTCTACCGCCCTGTGACAAATCCACATTCGTCCCCCGCCCCCGCTAAGCTCAGGGTCAAGGTCACAGACTTGGTGCATTCGAAACCTTAACGCTGGGTAAATGGCTTATAAATCTGTTTCCTTGCTCGGATCTGCTTCACATTGCACACACGCATTGCTCCAATGGTCCTCTACCGCCCTGTGACAAATCCACATTTGTCCCGCCCCCGCTAAGCCCAGGGTCAAGGTCACAGACTTGGTGCGTTCGAAACCTTAACGCTGGGTAAATGCCTTATAATTTCTGTTTCCTTGCTCGGGTCTGCTTCACATTGCACACACGCATTGCTCCAATGGTCCTCTACCGCCCTGTGACAAATCCACATTCGTCCCGCCCCCGCTAAGCTCAGGGTCAAGGTCACAGACTTGGTGCGTTCGAAACCTTAACGCTGGGTAAATGGCTTATAATTTCTGTTTCCTTGCTCGGATCTGCTTCACATTTCACACACGCATTGCTCCAATGGTCCTCTACCGCCCTGTGACAAATCCACATTCGTCCCGCCCCCGCTAAGCCCAGGGTCAAGGTCACAGACTTGGTGCGTTCGAAACCTTAACGCTGGGTAAATCCCTTATAATTTCTGTTTCCTTGCTCGGGTCTGCTTCACATTGCACACACGTATTGCTCCAATGGTCCTCTACCGCCCTGTGACAAATCCACATTCGTCCCGCCCCCGCTAAGCCCAGGGTCAAGGTCACAGACTTGGTGCGTTCGAAACCTTAACGCTGGGTAAATGGCTTATAATTTCTGTTTCCTTGCTCGGATCTGCTTGACATTTCACACACGCATTGCTCCAATGGTCCTCTACCGCCCTGTGACAAATCCACATTCGTCCCGCCCCCCGCTAAGCCCAGGGTCAAGGTCACAGACTTGGTGCTTTCGAAACCTTAACGCTGGGTAAATGGCTTATAATTTCTGTTTCCTTGCTCGGATCTGCTTCACATTTCACACACGCATTGCTCCAATGGTCCTCTACCGCCCTGTGACAAATCCACAGTCGTCCCGCCCCCGCTAAGCCCAGGGTCAAGGTCACAGACTTGGTGCGTTCGAAACCTTAACGCTGGGTAAATGGCTTATAATTTCTGTTTCCTTGCTCGGATCTGCTTCACATTTCACACACGCATTGCTCCAATGGTCCTCTACCGCCCTGTGAAAAATCAACATTCGTCCCGCCCCCGCTAAGCCCAGGGTCAAGGTCACAGACTTGGTGCTTTCGAAACCTTTACGCTGGGTAAATGGCTTATAATTTCTATTTCCTTGCTCGGATCTGCTTCACATTTCACACACGCATTGCTCCAATGGTCCTCTACCGCCCTGTGACAAATCCACATTCGTCCCGCCCCCGCTAAGCCCAAGGTCAAGGTCACAGACTTGGTGCTTTCGAAACCTTAACGCTTGGTAAATGGCTTATAATTTCTGTTTCCTTGCTCGGATCTGCTTCACATTTCACACACGCATTGCTCCAATGGTCCTCTACCGCCCTGTGACAAATCCACATTCGTCCCGCCCCCGCTAAGCCCAGGGTCAAGGTCACAGACTTGGTGCGTTCGAAACCTTAACGCTCGGGTAAATGGCTTATAATCAAATATGCCTCGTTTTCTTTGGCTGCCAGCGGGGGCATTCGTGTGCCGACAGGCCACATTTCTAGTTATATGTTAATTTTGCAACCAACCCAACCGTCACAAAATGGTTTGCAGACTAGTCCATTTATTCAAAAATATGATAATGTCACAAAATGGTTTGCAGACTAGTCCATTTATTCAAAAATATGATAATTACTTTCAAAAAAGTGCAGATCATGACGAGACGGCTCGGATCTGCACTGTTTGCATAAACCTCTGTAGTGGGCTTTCGGGTTCAAAGGGTTAATATTCACCACTACATACATGTGTACATTTGTGACACACTTGTGTGACCCTTAACATGACCTTGACATTTTTTACCTTCTAAGTGAGAAATGAAAAACTGTGGAAATTGATTGTCAGTTCTCACTTGTTAAGAAAAACACTCACACTCCCACAATAACTATTGTTGATCTATCTTATTGCTTCTTGCTTGGACAAATATCCTGACAAATGCTGGCATTAAGTACGAAGGATAAGTACCATACACATTGCCATTATCTCTTTATTGGATTCTGTGATCGTATAAGCGGTCCAGTTGTCATATAAAAACTCTCAACACTACATGTACTGTCTGTTTCACTAAAGCTGCCCAAATTTTACGGCTATATAAACAATTAAAAAACAATATTTTTTTCGATAATATTAAATTAAAGGAAAATTTAAGAATGAGCCTTCTTTTTATTTCGTGAAATTTGGTAAAATATTGATTTTATTGCGAAAAAACAATTTCCCCATGTACACAGAGTGAAGATGTCTATGGGGATTTAACATGGGGAAATTTTTATGCCCCCGCCACCGAATGGTGAGGGGGGCATATAGTGTTACCGGCGTCCGTACGTACGTAACGTACGTCCCGAAACCTTAACGCTTGGGTAAATGGTTTATAATTTCTGTTTCCTTGCTCGGATCTGCTTCACATTTCACACACGCATTGCTCCAATGGTCCTCTACCGCCCTGTGACAAATCCACATTCGTCCCGCCCCCATTAAGCCCAGGGTCAAGGGCACAGACTTTGTGCGTTCGAAACCTTAGCGCTCGGGTAAATGGCTTATAATTTCTGTTTCCTTGCTCGGATCTGCTTCACATTTCACACACGCATTGCTCCAATGGTCCTCTACCGCCCTGTGACAAATCCACATTTGTCCCGCTCCCGCTAAGCCCAGGGTCAAGGTCACAGACTTGGTGCGTTCGAAACCTTAACTCTCGATGAAATGGCTTATAATTTCTGTTTCCTTGCTCGGATCTGCTTCACATTTCAAACACGCATTATTAAAATGGTCCTCTGCCACCCTGTTATAAATCCACATTCGTCCCGCCCCGCTAAGCCCAGGGTCAAGGTCACAGACTTGGTGCGTTCGAAACCTTAACTCTCGATGAAATGGCTTATAATTTCTGTTTCCTTGCTCGGATCTGCTTCACATTTCAAACACGCATTGTTAAAATGGTCCTCTGCCACCCTGTTATAAATCCACATTCGTCCCGCCCCCGCTAAGCCCAGGGTCAAGGTCACAGACTTTGTGCGTTCGAAACCTTAACTCTCGATGAAATGGCTTATAATTTCTGTTTCTTTGCTTAGATCTGCTTCACATTTCACACACGCATTGCTCCATTGGTCCTCTGCCACCCGTGACAAATACACATTCGTCCCGTCCCCGCTAAGCCCAGGGTCAAGGTTACAGACTTGGTGCGTTCGAAACCTTAACGCTCGGGTAAATGGCTTGTAATTTCTGTTTCCTTGCTCGGATCTGCTTCACATTTCACACACGCATTGCTCCAATGCTCCTCTACCGCCCTGTGACAAATCCACATTCGTCCCGCCCCCGCTAAGCCCAGTGTCAAGCTCACAGACTTGGTGCGTTCCAAACCTTAACGCTCGGGTAAATGGCTTATAATCAAATATGCCTCGTTTTCTTTGGCTGCCAGCGGGGGCATTCATGTGCTGACAGGCCACATTTCTAGTTTGAAAATCAGAAATACTGGACCGATTTTCAAAATTTAACTTTTGTTTTCTTAGATCATTTCCAAGCTATCTAGCTAGATTTCAGAATCAATTTCCAAATTTTTTTGTTTTTTGACTCATCCCACACAGTCCTCCACCTCCTTTTCCCCCATGTTAAACCCCATAGACAAATTAATTTTTCGTAATAAAATCAATATTTGATCGAATTTCACCAAATAAAAAGAAGGCTCATTCTTAAATTTTGATAAAATTTAATATTATCGAAAAAAATATTGTTTTTGCATTGTTTATATGGCCGTAAAATTTGGGCAGGTTTCGTGAAACAGACAGTAGTTCAAGCTGTCTAACGCGTTTCATTCGGAATACATTATCGCCAAATGTTTATTTTTATCGCCAATGCTAAATCCCTGATTTATGTAAAAAAGTTTGTAAGATGTTCTCCAGTTAGAGTACACTTCAACTGTATGCCACGGGGGCATATCCATGTTTTGCAAACGTAATGTCTAGTATCACTTTATGCACTGCAAATGACCTGTATCAACCAATCGCATTTGATTTGATCAAATTCTTAAAAAGTTTGCTATGTTCATGTATATACTATCAGAAACTGTGACAAAAAAGGGAGATAATTGGTTAAGTCTTTTCATGCTGAGGATACACCATTATGTTTCCGGAAACTCCTAAATATTTTCCTTCTATGCGCTCAGAAGTATATGTCGCGACCACCATTTGAACCGTCTCAACATATACTTTCATTGAGAAATAACAAAAATAAAAATAACATATTTAATAAATTTCATACCCATTGAAAGGGTTAACAAGCTTTAACTCTTTGCGTGCTAGCGGTGAAAATAACATCCAACAAATTACGAGTATGTTTCTTATTTCTCTCTGTCAATATGTCTTTCATATGAATTTCATTAGAATTGAGTCCGGAATTGTCGTCTGGTATTTTTTAACTATTTATAGCCCACACATTTCCCAGTTAATGAGTGCACATCATTCAGCAAGCAAGCACTAATTACACTACCAACCTAGCCACCAAGCGGGCTATATAAGCCCTGATCAGACTCCGCGAATATGCATGCTGATGAGGCTCTATGTGATCACAACATCGCTTTTCCCAGCCCATATAAGGTCATATACGGTCAGGAATAACTGAGTGATTTATACAATCGGTGTCCCACTTGTATTGACCATTAATGACCATTAAGCCAAGATTGATTCCAGCCCTGTAATGAAATGAAAAATTCATGGAATTTGATCTCTTGTAATTGACCAATTACTGTGACCTGTCTGACCAGTCACAAGATCCAATTGACCTTTCAAGTGTAGATTAACCAATTACATTAGCGCCACATCCGTCCGTCCGTCCGTCCGTCCGTATGACCTGTCAAGTGTAGATTAACTCATTTATGGCTGTGACTGGAGAAATGGGGCTTATGGGATTTGTGTAGCAGTGTACTAAGCTTCTGATCAAATATAACACTCTTGTAGCCTGATAACGATCTATATTGCTTGTTAGAAGCACGGTGGGTGTTTCATTGACGGAATGGCGAACAGAGCAGATCCTGATCAGACTGTGCGGA
Source organism: Conchocele bisecta (assembly GCA_029237695.1). NCBI lineage: Eukaryota > Metazoa > Mollusca > Bivalvia > Lucinida > Thyasiridae > Conchocele > Conchocele bisecta. Next base: position 8,568,293 of record CM055281.1, read on the forward strand.
TGCACAGGCTGATCTGGATCTACTCTGGTCGCAAAAACCATAAGCCCTATTTCTCCAGTCACAGCCACATTACAGGATTATAGGAGTCTGTTGTCCTGGCTTTTCTTGTATGATTAGGTCAACAAAAACAAATTGTTTGTTTCCACTAACACCTGGAAATAAAATAGGGTAGGTAGGTAGGCAAAACTTTTTTTTTTTTCATTCACGACACACTTTTTGTACAGGATATGTTAACCCCACTATGGGTTAGTGAAATATACTGTTTTTATCCAAAAAAATACCGATATGACGAAAAAAAGTGTAGGGTCGGCAGGAAAAAATAGGGTCGGTCGGGTTAGTGGAAACAAACAATTATGTTTTTACGCCTTAGCTACATTATACCATATGTTCTTCTTTGCATTTTGCGTTATTTGTCAGACTCTAGAAGATATTAAACTGGCTGGAACATGCAAAGGTGGCCGAGTTGGCCACTCCATGTGACGTATAGGATACAGAAAGAGGCATGCAGTGTTCACAATAGATATGCTACACATTTATCCATCACATTTACGAATCAAAGGATGATCAGGTTTAGAACGGGTCCTGAACCCGTTCAACACCACAGGCCTATCTCAGACTTTCCTGCTAACCCTTTCAACACCACAGGCCTGTATAGTGGTATTAACAAAAAGTGTAGATCCAGATGAGCCGTCTCGTCAGGATCTGCACTTTTTGCAAGTAATTTTCATATTTTTAACAGCAAAACACCCTCTTTTCATAAATGGACTAGTCTGAAAATCATTTTGTGACGGTTTCATGAGTTGCAAAATTAACATATCAAAATCCCATTCCAGTTATTTAGGGGTGGAAGGGTTAACCCTTAGACCGCTACTCACAGCAATTGTCGTCTGCTGTTGCTTTTATATCTTGCCTTATTTCAAAATAAAAACATGGTTTGACAGCACTTCAGAATCATTTAGAGTTTTCCATTTTTCTCATCAAAAACTTGATTTGGCAGCACTTTAGAATCATTTCCAATGGAAATGATTCTAAAACGTTGCCAAACCATGTTTTTTACTGAGAGAAAAGACAAAATATGAATTAACAGCAGACGACTATTTTTGGTTCCCGCATTCTAAGGGTTAACATGTTACAACAAATATTCATTTCTCCTTTCAGGCTGCCTTTTTACAAGCAATATCTGCGAACGAGGGGCAAAATGCATCGATGGTAAGTACCTGGTTGCCGTCAATCTGTCTGCCTGTTCATCCATTTGTCTATCGATCCATTTATCTGTCTATTCATCCAGCTGTCCATCCATTCATTGTTAAGCTCGCTCATGCGCCCACCTATCTGTCTGTCTGTTGTCCGTCTGCTCGACCGAAATGTCCACCGGACACACCGCCCACACTCACACCCACCTGCTCGCCCTTCGGTCTGTCCGTCAGTTCATCCAATCGATCGATCCATCCACCCATTCATCTGTCTGTCCATCTGTCCGTCCTTCCAACATCCATCCATCCATCCACTAACGCGCCAGCACCTGTACTTCATGTACCCGGAAGCAAATCTTAACCTTTAAAATGCTGAATTAAATTTTGTCGTCTGCTGATCAGTTTTTATTTTTCATTTTCATCATCAAAAACATAATTTGTCAGCACTTTAGAATCATTTCCAATGGAAATGATTCTAAGGTGCTGCCAAACCATGTTTTTATTGAGAAAAAAACAACAACACCACGTAAATCGACAGCAGACAACAATTTACGTTTCCCGCTTTCTAAGGGTTAAAAATGTTGACATTTTCTTGTTACGATTCACTGTTTTGTCCACTGTGGAGCGCGTGGTTGAGGCGTCGGACTGCTGATGAATCGGTCGTGGGTTCGAGCCTCACCGGATGCATGTGTTGTGTCCTTGAGCAAGACACTTTATCCACACTGCTTCAGTCCACCCAGCTGTAAATGGGTTCCGGCTAAATACCAGGAACATCGATTGTGTTTGATTGTATGTACATGTACTTATGAATAAAAATATGATCATATCAATTATCAATTAAGGGAAAACACTACGAAAAGGGCCTAAGAAACTGAAAAACAAATGCTTATATCTGGTCTCATGAACTGTATGATAACAAAATCACCCCCACCCATCAAAATTCAAGGTAGGATAAAATCCCCCCCAATGAAAATCTAGCCTAGGACAAAATCCCCCCATCATATTCAGTACTTTTATTTGCCCAATAAACATCAAACATCAAGCACATTTAATGAAGTGTTTTCAGTTGCACAATCAAACAAGCACATTTAATAAAGTATTTTCAGTTTCACAATAAACGTCAAACAAGAATATGTATGTATCGTTTGTACATTTGTATACTGATGTCGGTCCCAAACCATATTGGTTTAGTGAAGAATCGATTACCATTTCAAAGAATTATTCGCCAAAACGATACTAGGTAGGATTATGTCCTACCTGTGATTTTGGACGTGGGGGATTTTGTCCTAACTAGGGATTTTGTCCTCCTGTGTCAAAAATCATGGGGGGGATTATGTCCGAGGATTTTGTCCCAATCCCGTATGATAACACAATGACAAAGTGATGTACAGTCATTAGCCAGTACAGATGCGCCATGATTTCTGTACAATGAGTGACATTCTTTCATAAGCATTATAACCCATTTCATCCTGAGGATGCGCCATGTTTGTGAAAAGTCCTATATATTTTCTTTAAACTAGCTCAGAAATATACGTCTTGACACCCATTTGTAAAATAGTTCTAAATATTGTGACATGTTTATACCAGTATCTCGGTATTCAGTGTATTCCGTGTGTAATGAGAAGCTGCGGACATGTTGTGAAACATTCTAAATATTTTCTTTATATGTGCTTAGAAGTATATGCCGTGATACCCATTTGAACCGTCTCGTTGAGATTGTTCAAATGAGTGGTCGCAGCATATACTTTCAGTGAGAAATAAAAAAAAATTAAAAAAAATATATAAAAAAAAATTACACCCATAAAGGTGTATTCCGCAGGTAATGGGATAATTACAAAGCCAAGAGATCCGCGTTTATTCATGAGAAAACATAGACATTGAAAGTGCAGTTTTTGTAGCGCCTGCTTTAGTAGTAGGCTTGACCATAGTCGCCGCTTTTTCTGTCTGTGTCGTCGTCCACGTCGGCAACGTCCGCGTCAACAAATGTCAATTTTTTTTACAAGTTTATTCATCATGATATCACTTTAATATAACTTGATGGATTGCTTCAATATTTGGACATTAGATACATGTGACCATTTGGAACACACTCAAGCCGCCATTAACATGCCTATGGCCTTTTTCACCTTCACATATTGAAGCAATCCATCATGTAGTTTTAAACTTATGTCATGGTGAAGAATCTTGTACACACTTTTTGACGTAAACAATGGCTAAGTGTTTCCGCAACCTCGTGAAGGTCACAAATGTTAAGGTCAGGGTAATGGTGCCATGAGTGTGTTCCAAATGCTCACATGTATCAAGTATCCAAATATTGAAGCAATCCATCAAGTAATATTAAAGTTATATCGTGATGATGAAGCTTGTACAAACTTTTTGACGTAAAAAATGGTTAAGTGTTTTTACAACCATGCGGAGGTCACAAAGGTGAAGGTCATGTTAATGGGGGCATAAGTGTGTTCCACATGTTCACATGTATCAAGTGTCCAAGTATTGATCAATCCATCAATTAATGTTAAAGTTATATGATGATGAAGAAACTTGCAAACAAAAATTTACGCAAAAAAATGGCTGAGTGTTTCTGCAAAAATGTGAAGATAAAAAAGGTCAAGGTCATGGTAATGGCGGTATGCAGAGCTCCAGATAAGCTGCGTATTTGCGTAAATACCCAATTAAAATTGCCAAAAAATCAGAAGTAGTGAGTATCAAAAAGCAATGAAAAATTTGTGGTATCTTTATCATGCTACAGAAAACAATAAACATACCACAAATATAGCATATTTTCTTATTTTTCCATGAAAACACATCTTGGTATTCCATTAGAATTGTCTCCACGGAGACAATTCTAATGAAATACCAAGATGTGTTTTCATTTAGAAGCAAACTATTCAATGAGTGCAGTCTGCTGATGTGTAAACAGTTGTGTGATTCTATTTTACACAATTAAAATTTTGAAATACCCAATTGCTTCAGAAATGATGGAGTGACAATACTCAATTACTAATTCCTTATCTGGAGCCCTGTGGTATGAGTGTGTTCCATATGCTTACATGTATCAAGTGTCCAAATATTGAAGCAATCCGTAAAGAAATATTAAAGATCCGTTCTGATTTTGGGATTTTCCCGCCAATGCAGCAGGTTAAATGCGGGATCGAACCCTTTGGCCCGGCCTACAATGACCTTAGCTGTTGATAGGGCATTAAACACCAATAAATCAACAATAAAATCATATTAACTCGTCACTCATGGAAGATTTGTTAGGCTTAAAACATGTGACTGTCATTGCATTACCTCTTTACCTGTTTTCACAAAATTGTCATGCAATCGAGGTTTGGTAAGCAGAAAGTCCAATAAGCAGCTTCCCATCAAAGTCAGAGTTTCTTCATGGTTATCTCCCTTTCACCAATAATTTATTTTTCACAAACTATGGAACTCTGAGGACCATCAGGTGTCTGCGAGTATTGATATTCTGTTAGCGTGTCGCCATGGATATGCCACTGGTCCTCGTTAGCGACGGAATCCATAGAAATGAATCTGTTCGCTTTGAGATAGTCCACTTGTCATTTACAGGAGCGAGTAGGCCAAGCATATACTGTACCATGATATAACCAATTTTGTACCATATATAATAATAATAATAATATAAAGCTCCAGTTAAGGTGCGTAATTTGGGGACAAATTTCTTATTTCTCTATCAAAAATGGCATGTTGGGAGTGCTTTAGAATCGTCTCAATGACAATGAGACGATTCTAAAGGACTCCCAACTTGCCATTTTTGTTGAAGAAATAAGAAAATTTCACCACAAATTGAACAAATTACGCACCTTAACTGGAGCTCTGTAATAGACTTTATTTAATGAGGGTGACGCATTTAGGCAAAGCCTAATGTCCATATACAGTCGAACCTCTCTAAACCGGACATCAAGAAAACACCTGTGGTCTTATCTTGGCAATTTATCTCTGGTGATAATACCCCCCCCCCTGCTATGTTATCGCATACACCCCACATTGCATTATCCCCCCACCCCCCTTAAATAAAACATTGTGATTCTCCTGCGTGCGTAAGAATATCAGAAAAATAAAATAAAATATTGCGCTGATAAAACAATGTTATTTAATGGAGTCGGAGGTTGACTGGTAGGTACAATAGGTTGCAAATAATCAATGTCATGACCTTGACGTACTCGGGCTTCACTTACCGTATTTATTCTAATGTACGCCCCCGGGGTTATGCAAATTTCTGAATTTGTTTGTTATTATTATGGTACAAAACGGAGTAGTTTTGATGTTTAAAATGTCCTAAACTCTCTAGCAGTAGCCCCCTTCCATACTTTCAGTAGAAATATGTTATTTTCGCATGATACTAAGTATCATGCGAAAATAACATATTTCTACTGAAAGTATGAAAGTGGGCTACTGTTAGAGAGGGGGCTACTACTAGAACAAATGCGGTATACAACAATCATTTCTGTATCATTCTGTTAGGCTGTTATATTTCACTCAACAGTCTGTATTTGATCTAAATACAGATGCCAAGCCGTGGCAATAAATCGCCATGGAAACCCAAATTTGATTGAAATGGAAATGCGGTAAAAACATTCATGTGTTGTATCTCGGTGAAAGCTCGAAGGACAAATGGATGTCGCAAATTTAATTGTGCGAACAATGTTTTTGGTTGAATTAATAAACAGTGGCAGCTGTGTACAAGAAAACTGACATATTTAACAGACAGATTTAACATGTTCAACAAGCAACTATTTAATTGTTGTGTTTGCAAACAGTGTAGATCCAGATGAGCCGGCTCGTAGCGAGCCGGCTCATCTGGATCTGCATTGTTTCTAATGGTTTCTGACTTTTTACCAAGTTACAACTTTGATTAATGGAGAGGATTGAAAATTAACAACGAAATCCATTCTAGTGAGTGGTGAAGTTGCATCCAATATTTATAGGAGTCTGTCACGTTTCTTGTAAGTCATAAAAAAATTACACCATCATAAATACAGGGCTGATATTTGCTACGTTGCTTCCGTATGCGCAAAGTGACATTCATTTTATAATTAGGTCATGGATTATCTCACCCTTTTAGACTCACTAATGCCCATTCAGCATATTGTGTTTATATCTCACCCAGTACATTACATTAGCACCGTGTCACGTCACGCGATGGATGTTGATTCGTTAAAGTTTGTTTGACCGTCATTAAAATGAATGACGTTCATCGTCGTTGTCAATAACGTCAGGCTATTGCCCGGCAACGTCGCTGTTCTATGGATTCAACAAAATGACGTAAAACAATGCAGCAGGTTAAAATAGGATCAAACACGTTTGCCCGACCTTACGTGACCTTTTGATAGGCCGTTAAACACCAATAAACAAACAAACGAAACAATAAGTCGTATTTGGTTATTTACATTGTTGAAACTATCCGAAAATACAATGTAAATATAAGTAATAAAAGCATGGGTCGTTGCGTTTACTGTAGTATGAAAAAGATTTGGTCTGTTTAAAGTTTGCAAGGAGTCCTTCGGACTTAAAACAGACCAAATCGGCCCATGGTTTTATTCCTTAACCCTTACTACGCTGAACTAAATGTTGTTGTCTGCTGGGAATGTTTTATTTTCCATATTTCTCGACAAAACCCTGGTTTTGACAGCACATGGAATCGGCTCCAGTGGAGACGATTCTCATGTGCTGTCAAAACCAGGTTTTTGTCGAGAATTAAAGCAAGAATGAAAAACAGCATACGGCAATTTCCGTCAACAGCGTAGAAAGGGTTAACCCTTTCCCTGTTTTGCGATATTTCGACTCATCCAAATCCAAAACATCTGAATAAAAGAATCAAATGCTGGGTCAAATGATGGTTAAATTATCTGATAGAGTAGAAAACATTGTGGGAAAAGGAGAAATTGCTTGTTACAAGCAATTTCTCCTTTTCCCACAATGTTCTCAAAAGACATCTTCTGCAGAGGCGTGAAAAGTCGTCTCTATCAGGGAAAGGGTTAATTTACTATAGACGTGGAACTTATTATAGCTGGCATAATCTTCTTTACCACTATCCATTTCTGTATTTTTATAAGGATAACCATTTTTTCGTTAATGGAATGGTGTGAAAATTGACATCGAAATAAACTAAACAATATGGCTGATGATGATGGGGGAGATACATTAGTTGGTTCCTGGCATTGAAAGGGTTTTATGAACTTCAATAGGAAACAGATATGTGACTGTGACTGGAGAAATGGAGTTTATGGTTTTTGTGTAGTAGTGTAGTGTAGCTGTATATCGCTACTCCACGCTACTCAGTAAAAATGTGTGTAATAGCATTTACACTTCGCGCACTATAATATATAGAAAAAACCTGCAGGGCGTTGATGTTCATACTTCGCTATATTGTTATTGAGAGACAATTCTACAATATGACACAAAAATATTACCATAAACTTACCTAATAAAGTGTGTAAATAGCAAATTTTTCAGGTAACTCTCACAAAGTAGAAAGTAAACAAAGAACGTAAATTTGGAATCATTGATAGAATGGCGAACAGTGCAGACTCAGATCAGACTGTGCGGTTGCAAAACCTGTAAGCCCAATTTCTCCAGTCACAGCCACATATATTAACAATTGGCTGAGACAAAGAGCTGTACGGCAACAATGAAATGACTAAATTGTAGCCGTTTCATTTGCCCGTTTGAAAGGATGGACTGTGGCTCAGGGGTAGAATACTGAAGGTTGTAAGTTGAAAACCTACCCTAAGTATTTCCATCCAACTGGTCTGTCGGGTGAGACCTTAAACTGTGGTCCCGTCACTATATGACATTAGCTGTTGCTGGGATGTTTAACCCCGCTCATTTCATTTCACCCGTTTGAAAAAGTAGGATGTAGATGTATTCATATTTGCATAAAATGGGCTTCTCAGTGTAATAAATAACGCAGTGTATTAACCCATTTCATGCTGAGGATACGCCATTATGTTTGCAGAAAATCCTAAATATTTTCCTTCTATGCACTCATAAGTATATGTCGCGACCACCCTTTGAACCGTCTTGTTGAGACGGTTCAAATGAGTGGTCGCAACATAGTCTTTCATTGAGAAATAAAACATAAAATATTTAATAAATTTCATACCCGTTAAGGTATATTCCGAAAGGTTTGGGTTAATATCATAATGCACGAGTGATATAAATACAGTCAAACTTGCACAAGCAACCACGTGCATTAAGTGACTTTTGTCTAATGCGACCCCAATAATGACAGTGTATTAAACAACTTTTCCTTTATGCGACCAGCGGCCAAATATTTTGTAACTGACAGCAAAGTTTGTTTGTATTAAACGACCATTAATTGACAGGATGTCACTTTCTCCAGGTGAAATTATCCTCAAGCTTGTGACAAACAAAGGAAACAAATCCCCCATCACTGTCAAAGTGTGAATGGTGCATTCTTTATGATTATTGACCTGAAACCTCCTTCTGATTCGCTTGTTTCCTTAGTGATTACTAAAGGGAATTTAACTCATCGTCGATTAGCACATGGGAACAACAGGACTGGTCGCTTAACACATGGGAAAACATCTGCGTATTTCAAAACAATATATTTTTTTAGTTGTGTACAGAATATGCAAGCATTTTTATTTTACCCATTTCAATTTTCTTGATGCGTAACGATACTGGTATATACCGAACACTGCGTTAATAAATCATTATTTTATCAGCTGGTTTGGTTGTCAGTCAACGACTTGTAAAACTCACCGGCGCGAAACACGTCTGGTCCAAAGTGATCGCAGTCACTACTGCCTATTTCAGCTGCGCGATTTTATTTTGCAATAACATTCAAATTCTTTCGTCTATTTTGATAAAATAAAACCTGAATAATTCAGTAAAGTGCACAGTAAACATTACCGGTAGTATTTATTTCTATGTTAATGTTTAATATTCGCGGTTTCATGATTCTGAATATCAAACCATATAACCGGACACACCAGTACCTGGATTTCCATTTTTTTTTTTTTTTTGTGTTAAGAGACCATTGTTCTAAGCAACCATTTTTGGTGTCTCCCTTGGGTGGTCGCTTAATGCAACTTTGGCTGTATGCAAATGAGACAGCTACATAAAAGGCAATAGGGATCAGTAGAGCTTCAATGTATAATGATGTACTTATGAAAAAGTAGAATCTAAAATTGTTTTTATTTAATATATTTAACTTGTTGGCTGATTTCATCAGATTAGAAACTCGACTTAGCCTCGTTTATTATACAGATCATATTAACCATTACAATCATAACACTCTTTTATTTGTTCGTAAATTTTTAAACATTTTCTTTTCTATTTTCCCATCTATCAATGAAAGTATATGTTGTGACCACTCATTTGAACCGTCTCGATGAGACGGTTCAAATGATTGACACAACATATACTACCGATGAGAGATGAAGGAAATATTTGGAATTTTCTGTCGGTAAATGTGTGTACATTTAGAACATAATGGGTTAAATTAAGACGTGCGTAAGATTCTCTATTTCACAGTCGTGGATCCACATCATAATACATAATACATTTTCTGTCAGCAGCGGATGTATTTTTCAATATCTTTGACAGGAATGTCTGTAATAATCCCATCATTATATGGCTTTATGTTATTCCTGTTATGATACCTGTTAATAAATGGCAGAAACCATGGAGAAAGATTCCAGACTGAGCTGGCACATGTGTTGATTTTTTAATGGTATGTTGACACATATAAAGTTTTTTTTGTCTCGTTTATGCTTTGTCCTGTATATACCCAAATCAGAAAATCTTTCCTTGAAAGGTATAAATAGTTTGAAAATTTAACATAAATCTCACCCATGCTCTCATGTCTTTTGGAATTTGATCAAATAAAATGTTTCCATCAATTAATTTAGGTCATTTTCTGCACCGTGAACAACCATACATTCATCATCTGGGGCGCATCATTTGAATTCGTTTAAACCCTTTCAACACTATACAGCCAGATCTCCAGTTAAGGTGCGTAATTTGGAGGTAAAATTCTTATTTCTCCATCAAAAATGGCAAGTAGGGAGTGCTTTAGAATCGTCTCAATGAGATGATTCTAAAGGACTCCCAACTTGCCATTTTTGATGAAGAAATAAAAAACATTCACCCCAAGTTGGTCAAATTACGCACCTTAACTGGAGCTCTGACTACAGCCCTCTGGATATCAAAAGACACTAGTATGGTATTCTATTTATCAGGTAACGGTTTATTTACTGTAATTGTTATTAGTAATGTCATGTGACTTAATTCAACCAATGTAATGTCAACGAAAGCAGGCGTAACCACAGGCATTCGGCGTGTTTCGGCTTTCATCGGTATACCTCTATAGGCTTATAAACAAGGCTTCTAACTTTGGTCGGACCTCGTATCATAACAAATACCGTGATTTTATTAACGCTAATGTAAATCGTTTGGCGGAAGGTGCACATGTTCATTTGCGAATTATTGTTATCTTGCTGAAATAGCAAAGTTAGAACATAATTATGCAAAGAATATCGAATCACAGCTGGTTTTCCTAGGTCGAACACGACCCCGTATCATTACAAATTAAATAATGTAGAATTCACAGAAACTTACACTTTTTAGCTCACCTGAGCGAAGCTCATGTGAGCTATTGTTACCGCAATGTGTCCGTCGTCGTCCGTCGTCGTCCGTGAACATTTTCAAACGTCTTCTCCTCGGTAACCATTGGGCCTATAGTCACCAAACTTCATGGTCATGGTCCTTAGGTAGGGGGATTACAAAATTGTGAAAATGACGTCATCACGTAATCCAAGATGGCCGCCGTCTAAAAATAGCACAAATTCTTCAAAAATATTCTTCTCAAGAACCGCCAACCGGATTTCGACAAAACTTGGTAGGAATGATCGACGTGCATTGCTCTTTCAAAGTTGTTAAAATGGTGACCCCGGGGTCAAAAATGGGCGTGGCCCGTGGGGTCAAATTGGGGTCAAATTTTATTTTTGACCGAATATGGTCATGTCATATATCAAATTGAAGGTATCAATGAGGCGATCACTCTGGTGCATTTTTTGTCGAAATCGGATGGTTATGTCATCCAAGATGGCCGCCGAAAGGTCAGAAGGTCGTTCTTTTATTAGAGATTTCAAAATTCTTCTTCACATGAACCGCTTGGCCCATGGTAGCCAAACTTAAAAGTTATGGTCCATGGATGAAACCTTTTCAGATTTGTTAAAATGCAGGTCATCGCTAATCCAAGATGGCCGCCATCTAAAAATAGCATAAATTCTTAAATTCTTCTTCTCATGAACCGCTAGCCGGATTTCGACGAAACTTGGTAGGAATGATTGATGTACATTGCTCTTTCAAAGTTGTTAAAATGGTGACCCCGGGGTCAAAAATGGGCGTGGCACGTGGGGTAAAATTGGGGTCAAATTTTATTTTTAACCGAATATGGTCAGGTTATATATCAAATGGAAGGTATCAATGAGGCGATCACTCTGGTACATTTTTTGTCGAAATCGGATTGTTATGTCATCCAAGATGGCCGCCGAAATGTCAAATGGTTGTTCTTTTATTAGAGATTTCAAAATTCTTCTTCACATGAACCGCTTGGCCCATGGTAGCCAAACTTAAAAGTTATGGTCCATGGGTGAAGCCTTTTCAGATTTGTTAAAATGGAGGTCATCGCTAATCCAAGATGGCCACCGTCTAAAAATAGTATAAATTCTTAAAAAATCTTCTTCTCATGAACCGCTGGCCGGATTTCGACTAAACTTGGTAGGAATGATCGATTTACTATGCTCTTTCAAAGTTGTGAAAATGGTGAACCCGGGGTCAAAAATGGGCATGGCCCGTGGGGTCAAATTTTATTTTTGACCGAATATGCTCATGCCATATATCAAATTGAAGGTATCAATGAGGCGATTGCTCTGGTGCAATATTTGTCGGAATCGGATGATTATGTCATCCATGATGGCCACCAAAAGGTCCATTTATTCAAGATTTTGAACGTCTTTTTCTCAGGAACCACATGGCCGATGCTGGCCAAACTTCATAGGAAGTTAAGATCTTTGGGTGAAGCATTTTCAGATTTGGTAAAATGACTGTCATCGCTTAATCCAAGATGACTGCCATCTAAAAATAGCACAATTGTTTTAAAACACATGAACTCAATGTCGCATTCTCCTCTGGTGTTCATGGAGTCAGGTGAGCGAATTAGGGCCATCATGGCCCTCTTGTTTAAACATGTTATTTTATTATGACACATTTTGAAAGCGTCTAGCGATTGCGAATTGTATTCCTCACTAAACACAATAAAACCCCGAATTGATCAATACAAGTGACAAATTGTACACTCAAAACCAGTCTTTATTGTTTATTTTTCCATAAATATTCTTCATCAAAATATGAGCGAAAAATTAGCCAAAATAACGAAAATTGCTTTTCAAATCTCAACACGCTTGGCTTCGTGACACAGCTATATTTACGTCACAAACTATGGGTTCCACGCACAAAACCGCGGCGTAGCAATGACAGCGAATGTTTGAGAACCAGTCGCATTATTCTAGAGGCGCCAAAGGGAGAGCAGATCGATAGAGCAGTGGAATATAAATTAAATTACACGATGTAAAACTGTCATAAAGTTGTTTTCGATGGATTTCTTACTCCATATTTAGTTTGTTTTCGTTTAATAAAGAAACAATATGTTCATTTACTCCTTTATATTAAGACTGACGGTAGAAAATCGAATCTCAGATTATTTTTCTTCCTGAAAAAACGCAAAGATCAAAAGAAGAGATATGTTTATGCGGCCAAATACAGGATCTGCGGTATGACAAATATGTTATTGTGATTCTACACAGGCTATATGGTGTAATATTGCCCGTCTGAAGGTATGTTCACCCTCGGCTATCGCCTCGGGTGAACATATCTCCAGATGGGCAATATCGCCTTGGGTGAACATACCTCCAGACGGGCAATATTACACCATATAGCCTGTGTAGAATCACAATAACTTATAATACCGATGAAAGTCGAAACACGCCGAATGCCTGTAGGCGTAACACGGTCTGTGGTCTGCCTGGTACACCAATGGACCGGAGGTTGCCAGTTTGATTCCCACCCTAGGCATGAAAAAGTACTTTCGGTATTTTCATCCCACTGGTCGTTCCGATGAGACTTTAAGACCAAAATTGGGACGTTTTTGGGACGTTAACGCCATTCATTTTTTTTCTATTCACAGTGGGGCCATGTCACAAAACTCTACGACTAAAATGTTTGTAAGTGCAAACTTATGATAGTCTGTAAATTTCACATTTGCAATATTTTCTTGTAAACAATATGCAGCCTATGCTCAATAAATGTTAATCAATTGAAATTGCCAGACGATTTTACAGGGCTCCAGATAAGGAATTAGTAATTGAGTATTGTCACTCCCATCATTTCTGAATCAATTGGGTATGTCAAAATTTTAATTGGGTAAAATAAAATCACACTACTATTTACACATCGGCAGACCGCAATTATTGAATAGTTTGCTTCTAAATGAAATCATGTCTTGGCATTTCATTAGAATTGTCTCCTTGGAGACAATTCTAATGAAACACCAAGATGTGTTTTCATGGAAAACTACGAAAAATATGCTGTATTTGTGGTTTGTTATTGTTTTCTGTAGCATAATAAAGATACCACACATTTTTCATTGCTTTTTGATACTCACTACTTCTGATTTCAATTGGGTTTTTCAAAATTTTAATTGGGTATTTAAGCAAATACGCACGTTATCTGGAGCACTGATCTTAAATTTGCACTTACCAACATTTTAGTCGTACGAAGTTTAGTGAAACGGGCGCCTGGCATGCTTACATTTCGTGTATTTCAGATATCCTGTTCGGCACATGCCAGGAGCGTCATCAGCAAGATTTCATCTACCAGCTGAGCCGCTCGGACCTCGACCAACTGGAACACGAATTATCGTTACTCTACACGGATAAATTCTCCTGGCATGACCCGTACACTCAGTGTATACTGCAGAACCTGATCATCTCGCTTAGCATAGAGAAGACGATCGACAAACGAATATGTTTCGACCTTCTCTTCAACTTGCCAGACCCGGTTAGCAGCGATACCCTGTACAAGAACACATTAGACATCATACAAAGTGATTCACCGTACTCGGCGAATGTTCCACTATTGCCAAATTCGAACGACAAACGCGATGAGATTCGGGTGCACAAATACTTCGACCAATCGATCGGAACTCTACCGAAAAGGTTTCTCGACACCCATGTAAACCCTAGCTACCTCTCATACTATCCTCGCACTGATGTCTTTGAAGACCTGGACCCTCGTTCCGTACCGGAAGACGAGCTAACGATACCGCGAGGCAACTGGGAAAATACGGGGATTCCCATGGAGGACCTGTTACTGGTGAAAAACTACTTGGATGAGCAGCGAGATCGCGAGAGATACATGCCACAACCTGGCAACACGGCATCTCTGCTGGCCCAGCAGCTCGGGTTGGTGTACCCGGATTACGGGTCGGATTATGGAATCAAGGCCGACATACAACCCGGGTATACGTGGAGTGATGGCACAGGTGACGTGTTTGAAGAAGTGCCGGTAGAAACTGGTAAGTTGTACACGTAGACAATTTTATTTTACTTGAGTGATGGTTTAATATGATATTTATTAACAAAGTTACTAATTTCTTAAGAAACGAGGCAATCTTTGCCTCGTTTCTTATGAAATTAGTAAATTTCATTGGTCATATATTGTTCGAAGAGTTGACGATGGCAACTGGTAAATTGTATATGTAGAGGATGGTGTACTATGGCACCGTATTTATTTAACTTCATAATTGTCTTGTTTCTTATGAGATTAGTAATAAGTCATATATTGTTTGAAGAGGTGCTGGTGGAAACTGGTAAGTTGTATACATAGAGGATCTTACATGACTTTTGTGTGTTCTGGAGTTTGATTGTCCGTCCATTTGTGCATGTGTCCTTCTGTCACAAAAGTTTAGAGCTTTTAACGGTGGTGTAATGGAAGCCTAGCAACTGGAGATACAAACTTATCATCTCATTGAAAATAAGTAACAGAACTTTTTGAACGCCCCTCTTTGTATGTGTTTGACTGAGCTGTATGTGGCTGTTACTGTAGAAATGGTTTTACAACCAGTGTCGATCCAGATCAGCTACAGTCTGATCAGGATCTGCGTTGTTCGTCATTCCATCAATGAAACATTTGTCATGCTTCTAACAATCAATACAGAACATTATCGGGCTACAGGAGTGTGCTTTTTGATCAGGACCATACGCCCCATTTCTCCAGTCACAGCCATATGTATTTGTCGTTGACTTTGAGCTGTATTTGTGCCCACAGGCGTGGCTGCTGAAGATGCTGGACTGGGACTGGGAGAAGACCTTCGACCCATGGACGAACCGCCCCTCGGTAATGCTACAACTGTTACTGGATCATCTTACAGGCATGGGAAATTTCCGGATTAATCCGGAAATCCGGAAATCCGGATTTGAGGTCCCAGGGACCACTTTTGTGAATCTTGTAAATCCGTTGAGAAAGGCGATAAAAAATTAAAATTTTCGGAAAAAAAAAATTGATTTTTTTTCTTTCCGAAAATTGTAATTTACAAAATTCTGGGGGGGGGGGGGGGTGGGGTGGGCATGCCCCCAGACCCCCCTAGCAAATCGCAGCGCAATCCACTGCTCAAATAAATTTTCAGGATTGGGGATAGTGTTCCACTCCCATGCCTGATCTTACCCCCGACCTAATTTATTATGTACAGTGCAACCTCGCTACAACAGCCACCCATGGGTGGACACAACACTGGCTGTTATAGATAGGTGGCTGTTATAGATAGGTGGCTGTTGTAGATAGGTGGCTGTTGTAGATAGGTGGCCGTTGTAGATAGGTGGCTGTTGTAGAGAGGTGGCTGTAGTAGAGAGGTGGCTGTTATTTTTCAACTATGTATAGCCCACAAGTTTCCCAGCATGCAAAGAGTTAAATATAAAGGCAATTGTCCATTTGGGGTGCTTAAAGTCTCCAACCCTGTCCGTCTGTGTATCTGTTTGTCCGAGATTTGTGTTATAATTTTCGGCTACCTACTATCTCTGTTCTGTTACCAGTCAATTTGACTTGAAGCTTCATTTGTTTATTTGTCATCATTCATATTTTCGTTCTGTACCCCACCCTGTGCTCAACGTCAAGGTCAAATGACTGAAATTTGTGTTCATGTTTTTAAAGAATAGATAGATCTCCCATATCAAGCTTCAAGCTTTTTTATTCTAGTAACCCCGTCGTCTAATTAGATTTACTATATTGTGTTTCCTTTAGGGAGTTTGCCTCTTTATTCCACTGACCCGATCGTCTAATTAGATTTACAATATTGTGTTACCTTCAGGGAGTTCGCCACCTTATTCCACTGACCCCGTCGTCTAATTACATTTACAATATTCACAGTGTTTCCTGACCGTTAATTTATGGCTGACTGATAATTAGCATATACCTCTTTGTGTGCTAGTGGTGAAATTAACATTCAACAAAATTAATGTTTCTTATTTCTCTCTGTAAATATGTCTTGGAATTTCATTAGAAATTCCAAGACATATTCTCGATATCTATTGGAAGATGTAAAAGCAAATTATCGTCTGCTATTTTTTAACTATTTTTAGCCCACAAATTGCCCAGCATGCCATAGTTAAACCTTGCTATGGCCTCCTGAGTGTTGATTTGACGGACATTCGATTAATTCTCATTAGTGACATGCAGTGGCAGAATCCTAATGGTTTTCATGACTGGTGTAGCCCCAGATCAGCCTACACATGTGGACAGTCCAATCTGGGGCTACATATTTCACTAGTCTGTTTCACGAAACCTGCCTAAATTTTACGGCTATAATGTTTTTAGAAAAAATGCAAAAACAATATTTTTTGGATAATACATGTATTCAATTTTATCAAAATGTAAGAATGAGCCTTCTTTTTATTTCAGAAAATTTGGTAAAATAAAGATTCATTGCGAAAAATTATTTCTCTATGGGAATTTAACATGGGGGAAAAGAGCTGGAGAAGGAGTCGAAAAACGAAAATGTTGACCTGAAACCTGGCTAGAAAATGATGTAACTAAGAAAACAAGTTAAATTTTGAAAATTCATCTTACATGGGGAAATTGTTTTTCACAATAAAATCAATATTGAACCAAATTTCACAATATAATAAGAAGGCTCATTGTTTACATAGCCCGAAAATTTGGGCAGGTTTTGTGAAACAGCCAATAATCTTTTTTTCTACAGATGATGACATAGAAGCGTTGCCTCCACAGTACGCGTTTATTCTCGATAAACTCATCCGAGGTAAGTGCATTGTTTTCTGTTATAACAAGTGATTTAACTAGCCCCACCCACCCCACCCACCCCACCACACGCCTCTACCACCGTATTCTGCCATTATATAGAGTTTATTCAACTACCATTTTGAAATACCGGATTTATTTCCCTGAGACATTTGGAAATCCGACAAAGAAACGAGTGCTCTGCACACACGCCTCCACCACCGTATTCTGTCATTATATAGAGTTTATTCAACTACCATTTTGAAATACCGGATATATTTCTCGAGACATTTGGAAATCCGACAAAGAAACGAGTGCTCTGCACTCGTTTCTTTGTCGGATTTACAGATGTCAAGGGAAATAAATCCGGTATTTGAAAATGGTAGTGGAATAAATTGTATATTACATGCTCTTCGAAAAATGTGAAATGTTCTTAGACCAGCTTACAACGTTAGCGTATGAATCGTTTCTTCGCCGGAAGTGACGTCAAAACGTGAAATCACGGTAAGTCACTGGTTAGCATGTAATATACAATTCCAATTGGGTCAACTATACTACATCTATCGCAACTAAATGTAGTACAGTCGGACCAGATGGATCCGTCTAATGGCGGAATGGGGGGAAGTTAAAACAATTCCAATTGATCGACTATAGTATCGCAACTAAATGTAGTACAGTCAGACCAGATGGATCCGTCTAATGGCAGAATGGGGTGAAGTTAAACAATTCCAATTGATCGACTATAGTATCGCAACTAAATGTAGTACAGTCGGACCAGATGGATCCGTCTAATGGCTGAATGGGGGGAAGTTAAACAATTCCAATTGATCGACTATAGTATCGCAACTAAATGTAGTACAGTCAGACCAGATGGATCCGTCTAATGGCTGAATGGGGTGAAGTTAAACAATTCCAATTGATCGACTATAGTATCGCAACTAAATGTAGTACAGTCAGACCAGATGGATCCGTCTAATGGCTGAATGGGGGGAAGTTAAACAATTCCAATTGATCGACTATAGTATCGCAACTAATATGTAGTACAGTCAGACCAGATGGATCCGTCTAATGGCGGAATGGGGCGAAGTTAAATCGCCTGTGGATTAATCTTGAAAATGTTGACTACCGCAAGAGATTCTCGACGTTGCAAGTGTTAATTAAGGATAATGATCGTGTGACATCGTATCTGTATTGTAAATGATGTCTGTCGCAATGATAAAATGACCGGCACTCCTTATGCTTCCTTATAGAATACTCAGAAAATGTCCCTTATTCCATATTTGAGAATACATACCATTTTGTTTGTGGAAAATCCTAAATATTTACCTTCCATGCGCTCAGAAGTATATGTCGTGGCCACCATTTGAACCATCTCGTCGAGACGGTTCAAATGAGTGGTCACAACATATACTTTCATTGAGAAATAACAAAAATAAAAAATAAAATATTTAATAACATAATATCCGTAAACGTGCATTCCGAACGCAATCCGTAAATTGGACTACTCCATGTTAATTATAGAAAGATTACTTCCCCAATTTGTCTCCGGTGTTGCCTAGCAACCGTCGCACCACATCCAATTAATTCAAGTCTAGTAAATTTGCACCAAATCAGGGAGGCTATTAGTGGACGTATTTCCCATGCTAGAAGCACCTTCACTGAATCACTCGTGGGCGCACGTCTGAGAAAATGGACCTTACAATATTTGCGACATTTGTCGTATGATCTACACCCGCGTGCCATCAATTGGAATGAACATTCTACTTCCTATAGACTTTCATACCAGACTTTGTGTTGGGTTTCAGTATAATTATACCCCTGTCATATGAAGTATGTCGACGGGTATATCATTTTCGTATTTCCGTCCGTCCTTCCGTTTGTTTGCCCATCCGTAAGATTTACATTGAAGATTTTGTTTGTTGGATCACACAGTGGCCAGGGATATCCGTGAGCCTCTAGATATGCTCACTTGCTATAACTAGTCAACACAACAAACTAATCTATGTTTGCAGATTATGTAAAGGAATTCTATTAGAACTGCCATTATATTATATTATATACAGCCCTGCTACGCGTGCAAGATGACATTCAGCAAGACAAAACAATTAATGATTAGTTTTAGTGAAATAATCACAATATGTGATTAATTTAAGAAAAAAAGCAAAATGTGGTGCTTTTATTGGTCAAGAAACTATGGCAAGGAACACTAATGCAGGACGTATTGCCACCACTAGCACATCATTTGAACTTAAGCAACAAAGAAACAAATCCTGTTTTACAATGCTGAATTATTTTGTGTCGTCTGCTGAATATTTTTTATTTTTCCATTTTTCTCATCAAAAAGTTGGTTTGGCAGCACTTTAAAAAATGCTGCCAAACCATGTTTTTACTGAGAGAAAAGACAAAATATGAATTATCAGCAGACGACTATTTTCGGTTCCCGCATTCTAAGGGTTAAACATACATTTGTTACCCATCTCAGCTAACTGATCAGGACCTACACTGGCCAAAACTCCAAATTACCCTGATGCTTTACATTTATTGAATAAACCAGAAACGAGACGAGCAAGTTATCGACCATTTGTTGCATCGTCTATTTGTCAGTTCATTACGTAGTGCATTTATGCAATTAAATGTGTAATCTAGTTTAGCTAATTTTTACCAATCTGGAAATGTCGTTTGCAGCCTTCCTGTTTTTATGCTCCAGAATGAACATTGATTCGTTCTGTAACCCAATTTTATTCTGATTGCCTTCTATCGAAGTATGTAATGTTGTTACCTTCGATTTCATTTGTGAAAACGCTATGTTCAGATTTTGCAGTACAAACAGTAACAGTTTCTACAAATTGTCAATTATTATGACGGTTTTCCAAGAAGTAGTGCCATATTTCTGTTATGTTATTAATGCTTTCTGCTTCCCTGTTTTTCTTTCTATCACTATGAGATATCCCCATTTACAATTTTACATATCGCAACATCATTTATTCGATGACGTCACATCCCGTTCGTAGCCATGGCTGACGTTACCAACGGGATTTGACGTCATCGAATAAATGATGTCATCAAGCATCGTGGACTTTTTATGACCCTGTCTCGGTCGAGCTGGGAGGCATATAGTGTTTAAACTGTCCATCTGTCTGTCCGTGCATCAGTCCGGTTAAGAAGTTTTCTAGAGTTTCTCCAATCTGTCACCTAGGCATTTGTGCGCCAAATTTTCTTGTTTTTGTCACACCCGCTTGCGGACAGTGCAATATAGTCGGCACATTGACGTATGTACGTACGTCCAGGTTTTTTTTGGTTAAAGTTTTTCGGTATGCTGTCAAAGCCTCGGTGGACCGTGGCCATCTAGTTGGTTAAAGTTTTTCGGTATACTATTGAAGCCTCGGCGGACGCGACAATCGGGCCGCGGCCATCTAGTTTTTGTCGCGTCCGCTTGCGGACAGAGCAATATAGTTGGCACATTGGCGTACATACGTACGTGTGTCCGTGTTAAAGTTTCTGGTTAAAGTTTTTGGGTATACTATGAAAGCCTCGGCGGGCGCGACATACCCCTGCGCTGCTCTGTGGGGATTGCTGTGAATGACACTGTGCCCTTGCTGCTGACAGTATGGCAGTATTTGAAGAGTTACGTCTGCGGGAAGGTTTTATGTACGAAAGAAAGAAAGAAAGAAAAGATAAATATACAGGGCTCCAGATAAGGAATTAGTAATTGAGTATTGTCACTCCATCATTTCTGAAGCAATTGTGTATTTCAAAATTTTAATTGGGTAAAATAAAATCACACTACTGTTTACTCATCAGCAGATCGCAATTATTGTATAGTTTGCTTCTAAATGAAAACATGTCTTGGCATTTCATTAAGACAATTCTAATGAAATACCAAGATGTGTTTTCATGGAAAAATAAGAAAAATATGCTATATTTGTGGTATGTTTATTGTTTTCTGTAGCATGATAAAGATACCACAAATCTTTCATTGCTTTTTGATACTCACTACTTCTGATTTCAATTGGGTTTTTGGCAATTTTAATTGGGTACTTAAGCAAATACGCACCTTATCTGGAGCTCTGAATCTATCAATCAATTATTACACAGGAGAGATGGAGCCAGATAATTTGACCGATGAAGAACTTCAGATCCTGACGCCATTTGTCTCCAAGATGCTGATGCGTTTGAGCGACACGGAGGATGCGGATGATCCGCGTATCATGAAAGAGATGAATGCCGCCATCGAGTCGGATATGTTGCCAGGTATGGGAATGGTTTGTGAGTTTTATTTTGGGTGTCTGTTACGTGTGTTTCAAGATGGCTGCCGTCGGGCATGCGGCAAAATCAAAATGCTTATAACTTTTGATAGGAACATAGTAGATGGATGATTTCGGTGTCTATTATGTGAGTTTAGGCATTCCATTAAATTGCGTCGTCTGCTGATTAGTTTTTAATTTCCATTTTTATCAACAAAACATAGTTTGGTAGCTCTTTAGAATCATTTCCACCGGAAATGATTCTAAAGTTCTACCAAACCATGTGTATGTTGAGAAAAAAGTCAAAATATGAAATTTCAGCAGACGGTATTTTTTGTTTCCTGCATTCTGAGGGTTAATTGAATGCCTAAGCTCACATAGACACCGAAATCATCCATCTACTATGTACCTATCAAAAGTTATAAGCATTTCGATTTTGGCTCATGCCCGACGGTGGCCATCTTGGAAAATGGCTGATCACTGGCTCAGGTTATGAACTTTGGAATTCCACCTAGTAGATTTTTGACATTGGGAGTATCCCAAAGTCTATGCTAATTAACATGTATATGGGTCCCTTTGACACGGCCGGGACTAAACGGTTTGTCGGTTTTATTTCTGTGATTTCTAAAAAAAACATTTATCAGGTAATGAGGGTTGCATGGGCCGATACATACTGACTGACAGCTCATACACACATCTGGGTAACAACAAATTCAAAACAAATTTTGCTTTCACTGATGTTTCATTTTCCGAAAAAAACGTTACATGACGTTACCACCAGTGTAATGATGCAAAGTAAACGAGACCACATATTTGCTAATTCTGTAGCATAAAACAATACCTACATGTAGCCTATTTGCACTTACGAACATTTTAGTCGCACAAACGGCCCCTGTAGCCTATTTCACCAACATTGCAAAGTATACTTATCTAGCAAAGTATACTTTGAGGGAGTAATCATTTATTTTTCATGAAATGTATTATTTCATATAGAACTAACGACTGCATATATTTGATGATTAAAGGTATGCATAATTATTATACTGAATTTATTACATTATCACAGCCAAAATGGCTGTGATAATGTAATAAATTCAGTATAATAAAAATTAATAAATTTATCCTAAAAATTATTTTTTCCTCCTCAAAGTATACTTTGTAATGTTGATGAAATCGTCTACTGATATATATAATACCGGGCTAGTGTCTTTTGATTAAGCTTATAAGACTAGGCTAGGAAATGTGTCGGAATTTGGAGGCTCACCTTGGAACTCCTACACAGTGTCTATCATTCCTGATAAACTTTATATTAAAATACAGTGGCATAATATTCTCTATACATGCATGTCTTGTATTTGAGAATATTCTTCATAATTATCATTGGTGTCGGACTTCTGAGTAAATTGAAAACTTTGCATATGTTGAATTATTACTTTTGTTGTTTCTTTTGTGTTGATTGTAAATCATTATCTTTATCTACACGATCTTTCAGTCGTAATTATTGTATCAGGATCTTCACTGTGAATGTTTTCTTATTTATATTTTAAAAAATTACACCTTTTGGGTTAATCAAGGTCGGCCACACACAAAGTCAATAATTCACAAAGAGGCATGTTGAACTCACATACACAGACCATGTACAGAGCTCCAGTTAAGATGCGTAATTTAACCAAATATTGAGGTATTTTTCTTCGTTCTTCACCAAGAATGGTAAGTTGGGAGTTCTTTAGAATCGTCTCGATGAGACGATTCTAAAGCACTCCCAACTTGCCATTTTTGTTGAAGAAATAACAAAATTCCCCCCCCCAAAGTTGATCAAATTACGCACCTTAACTGGAGCTCTGGTGTACATACAAAATATGTGAACTTTCAGATGAAGGCAGGGACAATTCACCTGATGGTAAAGAAATGGAAGAAGTTGCCATGGATGAAATGAAAATGCTCCATGACACTCCAATGGCCGAATTTCAAAATGATGTTCCCGAAGATCTTGAGAAAAAGTCGGGTGTAGTGGATAAAGGTTTGTCCCTTTTTTAACCCGCACCTGTGTGGGTGACAGGTGTGAGCATGCGATGGGTAATTTAACGATCGAGGTTCATCCTTACTGGAATCCCGACCGGAAACCTGGTTTGGCCCTCACGTACGGCTTTGGCATTTTTGTATGTGATAGTTGAATCTGGTTATACTCCTTCTGTGGGTATTACGATTATTCTTAATCTTATTACTTTTAGGGGAAGGAGCCAAGTGACTTTGATGTGGTATGGACCTGTAGCCTATTTCATCAACATTGCAAAGTATACTTTAGTAGCAAAGTATACTTTGAGGGAGAAATTTTCAATTTTATGATAAATTTATTAATTTTTATTATACTGAATTTATTACATTATCACAGCCAAAATGGCTGTGATAATGTAATAAATTCAGTATAATAATTCTGCATACTTTTAATCATCAAATATATGCAGTCGTTAGTTCTATATGCCATAATGCATTTCAGGGAAAATAAATGATTACTCCCTCAAAGTATACTTTGCTAGAAAAGTATACTTTGCAATTTTGATGAAATCAGCAGGTTAAATACAGGATCGAACCCGTTGGCCCGGCCTTAAATGTCCTTAGCTGTTGATAGGCTGTTAGACACCAATAAATCAAATCAGAGAACCCCTACCCATTGAAGAAAGTGATACATCATGATCAAGACATGTGGCGGTGATTGGAGAAACAGCGCTTACAGTGTAGATCCAGATCAGCATGTGCATCCGCAGTGTGATCAAGAACTGCACTGTTCGCCATTCCATCAATGAAACACCCCTCATGGTTCTAACGAGCAACAGAGATTGTTATCAAATGCAGCATCTACCTCTGATTGGGTGCTTCAGCTAAACAAGCGAGTGAGTCAACGTTGTTTAGCAATGGTATCCCAGAGCTCCAGATAAGGTGCGTTTTGGCGTATTTTACGCACTTATTTTAGCAGAATACGCATTGATTATCAAAAGTGGGAGTACAAAATACTCACAGCAATACGAAAATGCGCATTGATTTTCAATTTAGTAGTGAAAATACTGTAATAAAATTGAAAGTTTTCTTACTTAAGTTAAATAAGTGAATCTTTTAACTTTTCATCATTAGTTCCCTGTTTGATAAGGAAGAAAATCAATAATACATTTGTAAAAGTAAAATATGAATTGAAATTGAAATATGGGGGTATATACTCTTTAGATACAAAACTTATCTGGAGCTCTGGTATCTAATCACAAACATAAGGATACCAGACCAGTGGCCTATTTCACCAGCATTGCAAAGTATACTTATCTAGCAAAGTATACTTATCTAGCAAAGTATACTTTGTGGGAGAAATTTTCAATTTAAAGATAAATTTATTAATTTTTATTATACTGAATTTATTACATTATCACAGCCTTTTTGGCTGTGATAATGTAATAAATTCAGTATAATAATTCTGCATACTTGTAATCATCAAATATATGCAGTCGTTAGTTCTATATGCTATAATGCATTTCGGGAAAAATAAATGATTACTCCCTCAAAGTATACTTGCTAGATAAGTATACTTTGCAATGTTGATGAAATCAGCTACAGGTCATTACCTGAAAGTTACTTTTGTAATTTCCCCTGCATTGCCATCTGTATATAACTTGCTATTGTACAGATGTAAAACCCCAATAAACCAGTCAATCAATCAGTGAAATCAATCCTTTATTCATCAGGGGCCGTTTCACTAAACTTCTTACGACTAAAATGTTCGTAAGTGTAAATTTAGGGTCGTCTGGAAATTTCAATTAATGGATTTACATTTATTGAGCATAGGCTGCATATAATAAATAATAAATCAATAAATGTAAATCCAATAATTGTTTACAAGAAAACATTGTTAATGTGAAATTTACAGACTATCATAATTTTGCACTTGCGAACATTTTAGTCTTACGAAGTTTAGTGAAACGGGCCCCTGGTTGCCCCAATAAATGGTATTCTTTATATTTTCGACCAATCAGGCGACACAGAGCCCGTTACCCAGTCATCGGAGGAACCTGTCAATGTGAAGGTCGCGTTCATTGAAATGGACAAGCCGTAAGTCTTCATGTTGTAACACCGGGTATGGAAGGTGTTCGAGCCAATGCCCACCCTTAAATATAAGCCAAATGATTGTTTACCCATGCCTGTCCGTACATCCGTGTGTCCGTCGGTCTGACAGTAGCACTTTATTCTTTGTCCTCGGCCACTCAGTATTATATGACTGAGAAGTCCAGCCAATGAGATTGCCCAATGATTGTCACATGATTGCGGGCATATATGGTATTCACCTGAATATCAGTCTCGTACTCTTCTCGCTTGCGAGATGAGTCCGAGAGTGATATTCTAAAAGTGATATTGACCTGGATGCGTGATTCACTGATCACACAATTGAAACATGACACGCTTCAACGAGGAGCTAATTAAATAAAACTACGCAAATAGTATCATCCAATCAGCAACAAGCTTACAAATGTACTTCGCACTTGACAGCAAAACAGCCACAATGGATGCAAACTGAAGCAAACTTGTACATAATTGTCAGGCGGGTTTCAGCAAAACCATCAGTCATATAATAAAATAATTATTGTCTTTCGAGTTGGTGTACACGTGATTTACGGACCTTCGAAAAGTCATATTCACCTCGGCCACCTTCGGCCAAGGTGAATATGACTTTCCTCAGGTCCGTAAATCTCGTGTACACCTCCTCAAACGACAATAATTGGATATTGATCCTGCTTAATATTAGCTTTGTATTTGAACCCTATTGTCTACAAAGCTGTATGGCGTATCACATTGGTAAAATCACCTCACCTGTGCTTATGACCCTGTCTGTTCCACGTTTTGCTGCCGATGCACTGTTGGCTATTAAACAGATTAAATCTAAAGAAATATTTAATTATAACTACTTTTTCATCAATAACAAAGAAGTCGCCCTCTCCGAAAAAAATAAATATTGATTTTATTACGAAAAAACAATTTTCCAATAGGAATTTAATATGGGGGCTAAACATTTTGATTAAAAGATTTGTTTAAAATAAAATTTATTTGTGGACTGATTTTCGTAATCTAACTTTTGTTTTCGTATTTACATCATTTTCAAGCCATCTAGCCAAGTTTTCGAGTCGATTTAAAAAAAAAAAAAATCAAAAAAAGAAGTCTACCCTTGTGGTCACTCCTCATTTTTGCCCCATGTTAAAATTCCATAGGAAAATTGTTTAATAGCAAAAAAATTGTTGGCAGCAAAACGTGAAACAGACTGTAGTTCTACATCTTTCATTGATATACGCTGCCAGTGGCGGCATCCATGTCCCATGGACACATTTCTAGTTTATTATCCCCTCACCGATATCCATGTACGTATGCAGGGCTCCAGATAAGGAATTAGTAATTGAGTATTGTCACTCCATCATTTCTGAAGCAATTGGGTATTTCAAAATTTTAATTGGGTAAAATAAAATCACACTACTGTTTACACATCAACAGACAGCAATTATTGAATAGTTTGCTTCAAAATCAAAACATGTCTTGGCATTTCATTAGAATTGTCTCCTTGGAGACAATTCTAATGAAATACCAAGATGTGTTTTCATGGAAAATAAGAAACATATGCTAAATTTGTGGTCTATTTATTGTTTCATGATAAAGGTACCATAAATTTTGTATTGCTTTTTGATACTCGCTACTTCTGATTTCAATTGGGTTTTTGGCAATTTTACTAAACGGTATGTGGGGCATCCGTTTGTTTCAAGGCTGCCAGCGAGGGGATTAGCTTCATTTAACGATGCCAGTTCCAATTTGGCTTCCTTATGATGAGTAGATGCGCAAAGTTTATTTCTGATTCGACTCCTGGGCCATGGATTATCTCCCCCTTTTTGACTTAGAATTCGGCAATTTTGCATTGTAACTCGTAAACCTTTTAAACCATACTAGCTACATACCTGAAACTTGGTATGTAGCTTCCTTGTGATGAGTAGATGTGCAAAGTTTATTTTGATTTCTTATTTAACCTCTGGGTAATGAATTATCTCCCACTTTTGAACTTAGAATTTGTCAATTTTGCCTTGTAACTGGTAAAACTTTTAAACCCTAGTAGCTACACATCTGAAACTTGGTATGTAGCTTTCTCATGATGAGTAGATGCGCAGAGTTTATTTAGATTTTATCCGACCCCCGGGTCGTGGATTATCGCCCCCTTTTCGACTGAGAATTTCCCAATATTTGACCCCGGCTAATGGATTATCTCCCCCTTTTCGACTTTGGCAATTTTGCATTGTAACTCGTAAAACTTTTAAATCGTAATAGCTACAGACCTTTAAACTTGGTATTTAGATTCCTTGCGATGAGTAGATATGCAAAGTTTATTTTTATGCCCCGCCACCGAATGGTGAGGGGGGCATATAGTGTTACCATATACGTCCGTACGTCCGTCCCGAAACCTTAACACTCGGGTAAATGGCTTATAATTGCTCCAATGGTCCTCTGCCACCCTGTGACAAATCCAAAATTCGTCCCGCCCCCGCTAAGCCCAGGGTCAAGGTCACAGACTTGGTGCGTTTGAAACCTTAACGCTCGGGTAAATAGCTTATAATCAAATATGCCTCGTTTTCTTTGGCTGCCAGCAGGGGCATTCGTGTGCCGACAGGCTACATTTCTAGTGATTATTGATTCGACCCCCGGGTCATAGATTATCTCCCCCTTTTGGACTTAGAATTTTGCTTTGTTTACTAACAAAGCGGTATGTGGGGCATCCGTTTTCTATGAACACATTTTCTAGATGTTTTCAAGGCTGCCAGCGAGGAGATTAGCTTCGTTTAACAATGCCAGTTCTTGTTTTTCAATGTATTTGGTGTACATTATATATATATATCCTGAGATCACCCGATGCCTCGGCGGGCTCGACATGCAGGCGCGGCTATCAGTAGCCGATTTCATCAAAATTGCAAAGTATACTTATCTAGCAAAGTATACTTTGAGAAAGTAATCATTTATTTTTCCTGAAATGCATTATTTCATATAGAACTAACCACTGCATATAGTTGATGATTAAAAGTATGTAGAATTATTATACTGAATTTATTACATTATCACAGCCAAAATGGCTGTGATAATGTAATAAATTCAGTATAATAAAAATTAATAAATTTATCCTAAAATTGAAAATTTCTCCCTCAAAGTATACTTTGCTAGAAAAGTATGCTTTGCAATGTTGGTGAAATAGGCTACTGGTATAAATTGCTTATGCTTTCCTTATCGGGGCTTGAAGTTTTTTGGTTAAAGTTTTTGGTTAAGTTTTTTGGTTAAGTTTTTTGGTTAAAATCTTTGGTTAAGTTTTTTGGTTAAAGTTTTTCGTTATACTATATCTCTGCAACTGCTTTGCCCATTACCTTGAAACTTCACATGGGTGTTTATCATCATCTATATTTTCATTCTACCCCTCTCCCGTGCAGCCCCTGTGCCCAATGTCAAGGTCAAATTACTTTGAAGTTTTTGGTTAAGTTTTTTGGTTAATGTTTTTGGTTAAGTTTTTTGGTTAAGTTTTTGTCAATCCCGCTTACGGAAAGCGCGATATAGTCGGCACTTTGCCGTACACACCGGTTAAAGTTTTTGGTTAAGTTGTTTGGTTAAGTTTTTTGGTTAAAGTTTTTGGTTAAGTTCTTTGGTTAAAGTTTTTCGTTAAGTTTTTTGGTTAAGTTTTTTGGTCAAAGTTTTTCGTTAATGTTTTTCGTTATACTATATCTCTGCAACTGCTTTGCCCATTACCTTGAAACTTCACATGGGTGTTTATCATCATCTATATTTTCATTCTACCCCCCTCCCGTGCGGCCCCTGTGCCCAATGTCAAGGTCAAATTACTTTGAAGTTTTTGGTTAAGTTTTTTGGTTAATGTTTTTGGTTAAGTTATACTAATAATTTCAGGTGAGACATATAGGCCCATTTGGGCCTCTTGTTTCTGATATTCAAGGTGTATGATCACGTGGTACTAATAACAACAACAAGTACCGATTCAAAGTACGTATTCTTTTATAGTGTCCTTATTACGTAACGGATTTTAATGTAATATGGCGCATCAAACGCGTCTTGTTAAGCTGCATTTGGTGGTCTCTTTATTTTCGCCCAAACTTCTGTCGTTTTTGTGAAGAATCGATTTCCGTGTCTCCGACACGGAAATCGATTCTTCGCAAAAACGACATAAGTCTGTGCCAAACTCCCTAGACCACGAAATGCAGCTCATGAAGACGCGTTTGCTGCGCCAAATTTCATCAAAATCCGTTGCACATTAAGGAAAATATCAAATAATACTTACTTTGGAGTGGGCACGTTGTTGTTGTTGTAACCACGTGATCATGCACTTTGATATTAGCGCCAGAGAAATATGGAGACTCTTTGATGCCGTGCAGTATTACAAAGTTAAACCAACAATCAGTCCTCGTGATTCTGACAATTTTCCTGCGCCGTATTTTTGCTGTCTTCAATTTTCTATGGGAAGTTAAATGAAACCGACTTAATACACGAGAATGGGACAAATTACCATCAAACGTGGTTACCGCGGAGACAACGCTGCTATCGGCTACAGACAATGTGAGAATCGCATGCAAGATAAGACTATTGTTTTGCATACAGTAGGTGGGCAAAAGTAATTTCCCACCTATTGAAATCCCATAGACTTATATGTACAGTGCGACCCCAGTAGTACATGCTTCACTATAACACGGTTTCGGTTAGTACACGGTTGTGCCTTGGCTCCCGATTTTTTTGCCTATTTGTATACATAAATCGTGTTAAATTTGTAACAGACTATCGTCAGAAATCGTGTTATATTTGCGATCATATTGCTGCCGAAAGTGGTATTATATTGTTAACTATTGATTGCGGTATGTATTATCTCTGTGTGTTTGAAGTTAAGAAATAAAGGTAGTACTTGCATGTAGTACAGTACGTACATTAGTACAATTCCGCATTTCCTCATCTTCCAACGTCATTTACAGAAAATATCACAGTAACATCAAACAATACTACACGGTCCGATTTCTCATGACAACATTCCTTTCATATCTAAAGCCACTGACAATTCCGCATGAACTCTGAATTTTGTGTCAACTTTTCAACACCATTTACGGAAAATATTTTCGAAATCAATATCGGCGAAATATGGCGACAGATCTGCGTATAATCCAGTTTTTTTTTTAATCCATTCCTTTCGAAATACACATTTACGGGTATGAAATTATTAAATAATTTATTTTTATTTTTGTAATTTCTCAATGAAAGTATATGTTGTGACCACTCATTTGAACCGTCTCGACGAGACGGTTTAAATGGTGGTCGCGGCATATACTTCTGAGTGCATAGAAGGAAAATATTTTTCCGCAAACATAAGCGTATCCTCAGCATAAAATGGGTTACAGCATAATTGCCCCATGATGCGATGATGAAAGTCGCACGTTCGCGACACATCAAAAGGCGTGTTGACCAATCAGTAACATTTCAAAACATAGCCTAAAGGTCACACAGTTTACAGCCTCGTGCTGAATGATGTCATACGATAAACACCTGTTAGTTGACACGGATGGGTGTTATCGATTTTTTGCACAAAGCAACACACAAATCTCGTCTGTGTAATATGAGTCGGGTGTAATCGCATTTGGAATTCATATCCCCTGGCACTATTAAAATAGAATCGACTTCTGCAAATTACGTTGAAAACTAACATAAATTTCGGAGCAGACATTATCATATTTTGCCGATATTGAATTTCAAAATCGGTCCTATCTTCAGTAAATGGCATTGAAATTGACATAAATTTCAGACTAGTCAATTTATAAAAAAAGGGGTGTACAGGTCTGTAGCATTGAAAGGGTTAACCTAATGACCAGCAGGGTTTGAGTATACACATATTGCAACGCATGAGCTTTGGGCTGATGGAACAGAATATCGGTAATTGGGTCATTGTGTCATCGAATGATGATGGCTACACGTGTTTACAATAAATAAATTTAATAATGCATTGCATGGACCTGCGTAGATCTACATTCTACATGGATAAATTATAAAATAAAACATGACTGTAACAATTCTTGGTCGATTCAATATATTTATTACATGCGAAGATAACAGTGAAAACATTACATATGACATGTAGATAGAAATTTATGGCATATTATAGGCATTGGCGACGTCGTACATTCGCAAAGTGTACATGTATTTTTAGCTCACCTGAGCGAAGCTAGCTCATGTGAGCTATTGTTACCGCAATGTGTCCGTCGTCCATCGTCCGTCGTCGTCCGTCTTCGTCCGTGAACATTTTCAAACGTCTTCTCCTCGGTAACCATTGGGCCTATAGTCACCAAACTTCATGGTCATGGTCCTTAGGTAGGGGTATTGCAAATTTGTTAAAATGACATCATTACGTAATACAAGATGGCCGCCGTCTAAAAATAACAAATTCTTCAAAAATCTTCTCAAGAACCGCAAACCGGATT
This sequence comes from Conchocele bisecta, assembly GCA_029237695.1. NCBI lineage: Eukaryota > Metazoa > Mollusca > Bivalvia > Lucinida > Thyasiridae > Conchocele > Conchocele bisecta. The sequence continues at coordinate 8,600,591 of CM055281.1, forward strand.
TCGACAAAACTTGGTAGGAATGATCGATGTACAATGCTCTTTCAAAGTTGTTAAAATGGTGACCCCGGGGTCAAAAATAGGCGTGGCCCGTGGGGTCAATTTGGGGTCAAATTTTATTTTTGACTGAATATGGTCATGTCATATATAAAATTGAAGGTATCAATGAGGCCATCACTCTGGTGCATTTTTTGTCGAAATCGGATGGTTATGTCATCCAAGATGGCCACCGAAATGTCAAAAGGTTCTTTTATTAGAGATTTCAAAATTCTTCTTCACATGAACCGCTTGGCCTATGGTAGCCAAACTTAAAAGTTATGGTCCATGGGTGAAGCCCTTTCAGATTTGTTAAAATGGAGGTCATCGCTAATCCAAGATGGCTGCCATCTAAAAATAGCATAAATTCTTAAAAAATCTTCTTCTCATGAACCGCCAGCCGGATTTCGACGAAACTTGGTGACCCCGAGGTCAAAAATGGGCGTGGCCCGTGGGGTCAAATTTTATTTTTGACCGAATATGGTCATGTCTATATCAAATTGAAGGTATCAAAGAGGCGATCGCTCTGGTACATTTTTTGTCGCAATTGGATGGTCATGTCATCCAAGATGGCCGCCAAAAGGTCAAAAGGTCGTTCTTTTATTAGAGATTTCAAAATTCTTCTTCACACGAACCGCTTGGCCCATGGTGGCCAAACTTCACAGTTATGGTCCATGGGTGAAGCCTTTTCAGATTTGTTAAAACGGAGGTCGTCGCTAATCCAAGATGGCCGCCGTCTAAAAATAGCACACATTCTTAAAAAATCTTCTCATGAACCGCCAGCCGGATTTCGACGAAACTTGGTAGGAATGATCGATGTAGAATGCTCTTTCAAAGGTGTTAAAATGGTGACCCCGAGGTCAAAAATGGGCGTGGCCCGTTGGGTCAAATTTTATTTTTGACCGAATATGCTCGTGTCATATATCAAATTGAAGGTATCGATGAGGCGATTGCTCTGGTGCAATATTTGTCGGAATCGGATGATTATGTCATCCATGATGGCCGCCAAAAGGTCCATTTATTCGAGATTTTGAACGTCTTTTTCTCAGGAACCACATGGCCGATACTGGCCAAACTTCATAGTAAGTTAAGATCCTTGGGTGAAGCATTTTCAGATTTGGTAAAATGAGAGTCATCGCTTATTCCATGATGACCGCCATCTAAAAATAGCACAATTTTAAAAAAAATACACAAACTCAATGTCACATTCTCTTCTGGTGTTCATGGAGTCAGGTGAGCGAATTAGGGCCATCATGGCCCTCTTGTTTGTTGACATTATGATACGTCTTGGGCGAGCACGGATATAGCACGATTCGGATAAGCAACACGGAAGATCGTATGTCACCGGACTTGCGTGCAATAGGGGGGTCGCACTGTATTTGTAACTGTGCTTGTTAGCATGTTACTTTAAATATACATTAAAGATTTATGAATAGAAGTAAGATGAAGTAAAATGCATTGAGTAGCCAATAGAATATGCGCAGAATTTGATGCATATGTGTATTCAATATGCAAAGTAGAACAAAAACCTGGTTTTGACAGCACATGAGAATCGTCTCCAGTGGAGACGATTCTCATGTGCTGTCAAAACAAGGTTTTTGTCTACAATATGCATGCAGTTAAAACATTAAGAACATTTTTTGGAAATATTTTTCCCATTGACGTTCAAAAAGTGATTCCGCCATCTTTAAAAACATGTATCTATCGAACTGCTTGTGATAATCAGTAATCAAAACATTCATATTCTGCATAAATCTATTTTCTTTCAAACACTTTATATTTCATTCAAATTGGTAACTGAGCTAGATATTTGAGAGTAAAGATGGAAATACATGTAAGCCTATTGGATTTTAACTTTCGGGAAATTACTTCTGTCCGCCTACTGTATATTCAATTCTATAATGGCTATGTACACCTTCCCTGAAAACTAAGAGCGTTTCCCCGCAGGTTGATAAAGGAAACCTTGCAACACTTTCGACCAATGCAGCCCCAGATCAGACTGCGCATCTGCGCAGTCTGATCTGGGGCAGCACTGTTCGCAATTCAGTCGATGAAGCATAAGCGCCATTACCTAACAAATTTAATCATGATATATACAGGTTCCAATGCAATAGATTAGGATCTAAGCTGGTCTGAGAGTGTTTCGTGTCTGCGAGTCGGCAGAGCTGGCATGCTATATCTAGTAGCGACTAATTAGCCCACGTTGTCAGACATCATGCAGGTACCAGAGTCCCCGATTACAACAAAGAGCCTCATCCTCTCTCACTGATGAGTATAATTATGGTACATTATGATATCCTACACTAAACACATCCTTTGAAAATAGCAAAAAGTGATGAACGCGCGATCTGTGTGTATTTTGCACTGCTTGGTTAGTTTTTGCCATTTATCTGTTTATTTTGCAGTATAGATAGCTACTGTCTGTTCCACATTTTTCTGCCGACAAACTTTTGGCTATTAAACACATTAAATCTACAATATTTAAATGTAAGTACTTTTTAACCAATAACAAAAAGTCACCCTCCCCAAAATTTGTTGTTTTCTAAAATTCCATCAAATATTGATTTTATGACGAAAAAAATTATTTAAATAAGAAAACAATTTTTTTTTGGAAAATCGGTCTAAAAATAAAAATATATTTAAAAAAAACACCTATTTTTAGTTCCCATGTTATATTCCCATAGGAAAATCTTTTCTTTTCTTTTTTGGCAATAAAATCAATATTTGATGGAATTTCATTAAATAATTTTTTTTGGGTGGGTGACTTTTTTGTTATTGATGAAAATGTGCTTACATTTAAATATTTTTAAGATTTAATGTGTTTAATGGCCAAAAGTTTGTCGGCAGCAAAACGAGAAACTGACAGTAGATTACATGGTCTTGCGACGTGGTCAGTAGCCTATTTCATCAAAATTGCAAAGTATACTTATCTTGCTAATTAGTACACTTTGACGGAGAAATTTTCAATTTAAGGATAAATTTATTACTTTTTAGCTCGACTATTCGAAGAATAAGTAGAGCTTATGTTGTCACCCCGGCGTCGGCGTCGGCGTCGGCGTCACCGTCACGTCACGCCTTGGTTAAGGTTTTTAATCAAGCTTGTATATGGAATACTACTGGCCCTACACCCACCATACTTGGACAACTTCATCTCCTAGTGATGTACATCAATAACCCCTGATCTATATTTGACCTTCACCTACATTTCCTCTTGAATTACTTGGTTAATTCCCCTTGGTTAAGGTTTTTAGTCAAGCTTGTATATGCAATACTACTGGCCCTACACCCACCATACTTGGACAACTTCATCTCCTAGTGATGCACATCAATAACCCCTCATCTATATTTGACCTTGACCTACATTTCCTCTAGAATTACTTACTTAATTCCCCTTGGTTAAGGTTTTTTTTTCAAGCTTGTACATTGAATATTATTGTGCATCCAGACACCATACTTCGACAACCTATTCTCATAGGTATGTACATCAATAACCCCTGATCTATATTTGACCTTGACCTACATTTCCTCTTCAATTACTTACTTAATTCCTTTTGGTTAAGGTTTTTAGTCAACCTTCTATATGGAATACTACTGGCCCTACACCCACCATACTTGGACAACTTCATCTCCTAGTGATGTACATCAACAACCCCTGATCTATATTTGACCTTGACCTACATTTCCTCTTGAATTACTTACTTAATTCCCCTTGGTTAACGTTTTTAGTCAAGCTTGTAGATGGAATACTCCTGGCCCTACACCAACCATACTTGGACAACTTCATCTCCTAGTGATGTACATCAACAACCCCTGACCTATATTTGACCTTGACCTACATTTAACGTTGAATTACTTACTTAATTCCCCTTGGTTAAGGTTTTTACTCGACCTTGGTTAAGCTTTTTACTCAAGCTTGTACATGGAATACTATTGTGCATACAGACACCAACCATACTTGGACAACCTTTTCTCATAGTGATGTACATCAATAACCCCTGATCTATATTTGACCTTGACCTACATTTAACCTTAAAGTACTTACTTAATTCCCCTTGGTTAAGGTTTTTACTCAACCTTGGTTAAGGTTTTTAGTCAAGCTTGTAGATTGTGCATACAGACACCATACTTGGATAACTTTTTCTCATAAGGATGTACATCAATAACCCCTGACCTTTATTTTACCTTCACCTACATTTAACCTTCAATTACTTGGTTAATGTTTATAGTCAAGCTTGTATATGGAATACTTCTGGGCCTACATCAACCGTACTTGGACAACTTCATCTCCTAGTGATGTACATCAATAATCCCTGACCTATATTTGACCTTGACCTACTTTTTATCCTTGGATTACTTACTTATCTCCCCTTGGTTATGGTTTTTACTCGAGCTTGTATATGGAATACTCCTGGGCCTACAGCAACCATACTTGGAAAACTTTATCTCCTAGTGATGTACATCAATAACCCCTGACCTATATGTGACATTGACCTACATTTAACCTTGAATTACTTACTTAATTTCCCTTGGTTAATGTTTTTAGTCAACCTTGGTTAAGGTTTTTATGCAGGCCGCAGCCATCTTCTTTGTCAAGCTATGTGTACATCGACAACCCTCGTAGTCGAGCTATGCTGTTCTCCTACAGCTCTTGTTATTATACTGAATTTATTACATGATCACAGCCATTTTGGCTGTGATAATGTAATAAATTCAGTATAATAATTCTTCATACTTTTAATCATCAAATATATGCAGTATTTAGTTCTATATGAAATAATGCATTTTGGGAAAAATAAATGATTACTCCCTTAAAGTATACTCAGGCCCGTAGCCAGGTGATGGTTAGTAGACGCTGGCCCTCAGATATGAGCAGAATGTGGAGAATATAATAAGGCCATGCCATTACTTTTCTCTGTTAAGCGTCCACCCAGATGACCAAAACCTACGTACGTATTCGATATAAACAAACAAGGTCTTGAAAAATAACTATATATATAACTATATAAATTTATGTTAAAAACTTTCTCAACCCTTTGCAGTCCGCAAAGGGTTGAGGAAGATTTTAGTACAAATTTAAATTTCCACCAGCAAACTTTAGAAAAAAAATAAGACAAAAATAATTGAACTTATTAAGTGTAAATTCATGAACGGATATAAAACGTGCACAAGTCCCAAATCGGTTTTCATATTACTTCGCCAGTAAATAGTGTCAAATTAATAGCATGCAGAGTTTGTATATTTTTTCACAGAACCACTCTCAAAACATACCTGTATGCGGAAGCTTAACCCATTACAGACGGGATACACTTTTAGTAGTATGAACCTTTTGAGAGAAAAATATCCCTATTTTCTTTATATCCTTTCGAAAGTATATGTTGTTACAACTCATTTGAACCGTCTCAACGAGACGGTTCAAATGAGTGGTAACAACATAGACCTTTATCGATGAATGAACAAAATAATGAGATTTTTTCAACAAAAATCGGAGTATCCTCAGCATGAAATGGGTTAGAACTGAGTAAGAACTCTGTATGGCCTAAGTTAAAAATAAGAAAATGTGGCCTGTCGGCACACGAATGCCCCGGTGGCAGATTGGAGAAACTGTGGCAAAGTTAATTAGCCAAAAGAGATAAGTATTCATAAGCACAGTTATGAAGGTCAAAAGGTTAAGGTCATATTAAGGGCAGTATGGATGTGCGACATTGGTGCACAAGTCGTAAGTAAACTCTGGTAAACTTCTTAATGTGTGAAAAAGTTTAAAAGTTGTGAAGGTCAAAACGGTCAAGGTCATATTAAGGGCAGCATTGATGTGTGGCATTTGCCCACAGATATGCTGTGTTGAAATATTTAAGTAATCCTTCAAGAGATTTAGAAGTTATGACAGAATTGAGAAAATCAAGAAAGCTTGTTAATGTATGAAAAAGTTAAAAGTGTGGCCAGCATGGACAAGTTATGACAGAAATGAGATATGCCTTCGGCTCTTAACTGAGACCGGGGGCATACAAATAGAAAACAAAAACTAAACTGCAGACGACAAAAATTGCTTCAAGCTTTGTAATTGTAATTGTTGGCAAAACATGTTTTTGATTAGAAAAATGGAAAATAAAGAGTAGACGACAAAACTGAAATCAACATTTTAATTGTTAAATGTGTTGTTAAAACATGGTTTTGTTGAGAAAAAATGAAAAATAAACAGCAGATGACAAAAATTAATTCAGCGTTGTAATTGTTAACAGTGTTGTTAAAACATAACATATTTTTCATGAGAAAAATGGAATATAAACAGCAGACGACAAAAATTAATTCAGCATTGCAATTGTTAACTGTTGTGACTTCTGGCACGACCCTCGTAATTTAGCTGCGTATGTAATTGGCGGCCGCCAGCCGTGAATGTCCAAATCTTTTTTCTCATGTCCATTTCGCCCGTCTGCCCCTGCGGAGACATTACTGAGTATTGACTGGTATTATATGGAACCCTCCTAATCCCACATTAAAGCATAAAAGCTAATGCTTTCCAAATGAAGCCGCTAAATCAGAGTCGCAACAGGAGAACTCGCAACTTCTTGGCACGGCTAAATTAGCTCTTAGACAGCTTCACACGTCTTCTGTTGCTTTATATTTTGCCTTTTTCTCAATAAAAACGACTTCTGACAGCACTTTAGAATCATTTCCATTGGAAATGATTCTAAAGTGTTGTCAACGTACGTTTTTGATGAGAAAAATAGAAAATAACGACAGACGACGGAATTTAATTCTGCATTGTAAGAGTTAAGGTGACAACAGGTCAGTTTCGCAGACAGTCGCCTTGGTGATGGGACAAGAGCACCAGATAAGCTTTGTGTCTAAAGACTATTGTACTCCTTCAAATCAAATTCAGTGCATATTTAATTTTTGTAAACAAATTTGAATTTATTTTTGTATTCTTTTTGTACGCTGTTCTAATTCAGTGGAATAAGGTCTCCCTGCTTGCACTGACCACTTCAATTATTTCTCCATTGAAGCAGTGTCTCGCCTGTCCAAGCATTTGACCGTAACATGATCATGGGCCTGTGCTAAAGTAAGCATCACAAAAACCATCAGAGTAGTGCATGTTTTAAATTCGAAAAAGGTGAAGGTCATGTTAATGGCAGCATGAGTGGGTTCCAAATGCTCACATGTATCAAGTGTCCAAATATTGAAGCAATCCATGAAGTAATATTAAAGTTATATGATGATGAAGAAACTAGCACAAACTTTTTTAACATTTGTTGACACGGGCGATGACGCGGACAACGACGCTGAAGAAGCCGATGACGATGACGGAAATAGCGGCGCCTTCAGCTGTTTTCATATTGCTTGTTATAATTGAAGAAGTCAGTGGAATAAGGGTCCTCTGTCTTCTACTGACCTCTTCAATAATTCACAGTTTCTAACATTTGTGATGATTTAACCCTTTCAACACCACATGCCTGTCTAGTGGTATTTGGCATTCAGTGTAGACCCAGATGAGTCGGCTCGTGGCGAGCCGTCTCATCAGGATCTGCACTTTTTGCAAGTAATTTTCATATTTTCGAGAACAAAACCACCCTCTTTTCATAAATTGACTTGTCTGAATATCATTTTTTATCATTGGTTTGGTTGCACAATTAACATATCAAATTCCATTCCAGTTAATTAGGGGAGAAAGGGTTTCTGTGGTCTTTATTAAACTCGTTGACTCCACATAGCCTTGTTTCTTATTAAATCAGTAATCTCGTTTAATGAATATCATATTAAATCATCACTCATGTAAGATCCTATTAGTCAAACTGTTTGCTTTGTGGCACCATGACCTTGACCTTTTGACATTCGCAGCTAATTTTTAAAAACACTTAGCAGTTTTGGTTAATAAGTTTGCCAGAGTTTCTCATTTCTGTCAGAACTTCTCTATACCTTGAAGGATTACTTTAATATTTCATACTTGTGCACAAATTCCACATATCAATTATTCCTTTAATATGACCTTGACTATTTGACCTTCACAGCTTTGCTTAAGCACTTGGAAGTTTCTATTAAGAAGTTTGGGTTTGATACTGTTGGTTTCACATGGTTGACTTGATAGTCACTGACGCTATAAATCGCTGACACTATAAACTCCATAGATAAATATTTGTGTGGGTAAAAGCATAATTAACCATTTCAACACTACAGTCTGCTTTTCTAGTGTTTGCAAACAGTGTAGATCCAGATGAGCCGGCTCGTAACGAGCCGTCTCATCAGGATCTGCACTTTTTGCAATTCATTTTCATATTTTTTTTAGAAGAAAAAAAAAAACTTTTTATAAATCACTTTTACAAGTCTGAAAATCATTTTTGATGATTGGACTGGTCCTTAAAAAAAGAGAAGCTAATCGCAGTCCATTCCAGTTATTTGGGTTGAAATAGTTACATGTTCTTTGTTATTTGTGCAATAATTACACTGAGCATTCCCAGTGTTTGTGTCTTCTCGGCTTGCATTTTTCGAATCAATGTCAACGTGCCTCTAGGGGCTGAAATGCAAATCCTGGGCAGATAATGCATTTGAATTCCTAGAAATGAAGCGATTAATTGTTAGCCGAGGTGAAGTGTTTCTATTTCGCATTATACGGCAACTGTTAATGTGATTTAATTTCAAATAATGGGACGGGAATTCAACCTGATACCGCAGTATAGCAAAGCTTATGGCTTTCTGACTAGGTAAAAGCATTTGATACTGACAAAATATAATAACAAAACTGGGAGGAAAGTAATAATAATACTGGAAGAAAGATAATAATAAATCTGGCAGGAAAATAATAACAAAACCTGAAGGAAACTAATAACAAAACTGGCAGGAAAATAATAACAAAACCTGAAGGTAACTAATAACAAAACTGGCAGGAAGATAATGGCTGGAAAATAATAACAAAACTGGCAGGAAAATAATAAATAAATGATGGGCAGGAAATTGATAACAAACTGGCTGGCAATTAATAACAAACCGGTAGGAAATTAATAACAAACTGGTAGGAAATTAGTAACAAAACTGGCAGGAAAATGATAACAAAGCTGGCAGGAATCAAACCTGGCAAGATTTCATAAAAATACCAAAGTATACTTTTCTAGCAAAGTATACTTTGAGGGAGTAATCATTTATTTTCCCGAAATGCATTATTTCTTACAGAACTAACAACTGCATATATTTGATGATTAAAAGTATGCATACTTATTATACTGAATTTATTACATTATCACAGCCAAAATGGCTGTGATAAAGTAATAAATTCAGTATAATAAAAATTAATAAATTCATCCTTTAATAAATTGAAAATTTCTCCCTCAAAGTATACTTTGCTAGATAAGTATATTTTGCAATGTTGGTGAAATAGGTTACTGATCTTTTCTGAGGTTCAACTTACAAGACAGACTGGAAGACAGACTGTTGTAGTTATCATTAGATAGAAATCACACGCCCAGTCTGACAATGAACACTTTACCGTGTGTCGAATCCCGGCAAATTTATCCGAACCTGCCATTTCCGTTACAAATTGATCTGTTCATGCATGTTGGAATATATGCTACTTTGCATTCTTACCAGAATGGACAGACAGAAAACACAAGTTTTTAGTCCATTATACTCTGAAGATACACTAGTTTACAGACAGAAAATTTCAAATAGCTTTTTTATCTCTCATCGGAAGTGGCCCTCGGGTACGTTTTTATCTTTGGCTCTTTGTTACCTGGGAGTTGAATTTGGTTATTGCCCATTATAAAAGTAGTAAGATTATTACTGATCCTACTGCTTTTGGGAGGGGACCAAGTGATTCTGGTGTGGCGAGGACCTGGCATCAGATCAGGATTATTCTGATTTCAGGGCTGAATATATAGTTTTGGTTATTGTAAATATTCAGTTCTGATTTTGGGATTTCCCCCCATTTGTACATGTACTTGAACATGTACATGTACTTGTACAGGTAATATATGGGATTTAGTACTAAACCTATTGACCCGGCCTTAAATGACCTTATCTGTTGATTATAGGAATGAATGGCCTTTTTGTGGAATTTATCGGGGTATAAACTTGGAAAAGTAGCGGGAATACTGGACGAAGGCCAGAAGGCCTCGTCCAGTATTCCCGCGACTTTTCCAAGTTTATATCCCCGATAAATTCCACAAAAAGGCCATTCATTCCTTATAATTCCAGCATTTGAAATAAATTCATCAAGAAAATGTGTTTATTTTCCGTTTTCTTAAGAATTATTTTAACTGTGCCTCACGGTTACGGAACGTAGTTCGGCGTGGGAGTTTACTGGGATATAAATTTTGGACTGAGACTTGCTACAGGGCAATCAAATGTTAGGGAATTGTGTAAATATTTTTGTGCTGGAATTATAGGCCGTTAAACCCCAACAAAGAAAAAAACGACTCATCAGAAGTATATATTGTGACCACTATTTTTTAACCATCTCAATGAGACAGCGTTTCTCATGAAATCAATTAACTTGTTGAATAAAATATCATATTAATTCTTCACTCATTTTAAAATCCTCTATATGTGACTGTGACTGGAAAAATGGAGCTAATGGGTTTTATGACCAGTGTAGATCTAGATCAGCCTGTCTGATCAGGATCTGCACTGTTCGCTATTCCATCGATGAAATGCCTATCATGCTTCTAATAAGCAATATTGATCATTATCAGGCTAGAGGAGTGTGTATTTGATCTGGATCTACACTGGTCACAAAGCCCATAAGCCCCATTTCTCCAGTCACACTGACATATAAAACTGGTCTATTATAATCACTCAGGCCTGAATAAAGTATGAAATCAGCCCTAAAAGAGGAAAATTCTGAGAATTTTCCTCTTTTAAGGCTGATTTCAGACTTTTTTTCATGATGCAAAATTTGAAAATGTTTCACATTTTGCCTGAACTGCTCAATTATTATACATTTGCAAGGGGATAGGGGGCTTCAGCCTTAGTTTCAGACGGTGATTTCAGACTTCTTTCGCTAAAGGTGATTCTGATCCATGAATTAACTACCGAGACGATGTGTCGGCCCGATTCTCTACCACAGTGCACCTATTACATCTACCCTTGTGACAACGGTGTCATTAACCCACGACACAAATGACCATTTCTGTGTAATTTACATTCTGTAATTTGCGAATGATTGTAGTGCATTGCTTCGATAAAATCATGGTATTAAATGACTGTAGCAGGTGACAATGATTGGTGTCCTGTGACGTTTTTCCCCAGCGTAGCCCAGGGGCCTGTTTCACTAAACTTCGTACGACTTAAATGTTCGTAAGTCCAGATTTAGAATAGTCTGTAAATTTCAATTGATGGATTCGCAGCCTATATGCTCCATAAATGTAAATCCAATAATTGTTTACAATAAAACATTGTTAATGTTAAATGTACAGACTGTCATAATTTTGCACTTACGAACATTTTAGTCGCACAAACGGCCCCTGTAGCCTATTTCACCAACATTGCAAAGTATACTTATCTAGCAAAGTATACTTTGAGGGAGTAATCATTTATTTTTCCCGAAATGCATTATTTCATATAGAACTAACGACTGCATATATTTGATGATTAAAAGTATTCAGAATTATTATACTGAATTTATTACATTATCACAGCCAAAATGGCTGTGATGATGTAATAAATTCAGTATAATAAAAATTAATAAATTTTTCCAAAAATTGAAATTTTTTCAAAAAATAAAAAAAAAATAAAAAAATTGAAAATTTCTCCCTCAAAGTATACTTTGCAATGTTGGTGAAATAGGCTACAGGTATCCCTGGTTTGCCCCTCAGGTACATTTTCAGCTTCCTTGCTACTTGGGAGTTGAATCCGGTTATACCCATTATAAAAGTAGTAAGATTAGTACTAATACTGTTATGGGGTGGGGATAAGTATGCTTTGCAATTTTGCCCCAGGTGTTCCAGATAAGCTTTGTGTCGAAGTCTATTGTACCTTGTGATTTCAAATTCAATCCGTACTTTATCTTTGCAAAATGAATTAATGAAGCTGTCATGTATTTCTGATATAAAATAGTGACTACCATATTTACTCAAAATATTCGGACACAATCTGCTTTGGGAAACCCCTATCGTGATTATAAACCAGTACTGCCATACTAACCCTAAATATTGGTACGCTCACTGTTGTTGGGAAACCATATAATTATTTTATGCGTTTCCCCAAACAAATTGTATCCAAATACATGGGTATTGTGATTAAACCAGTACTGCCATACTAACCCTTAGAGTGATCATATACCTCTAAACCCAGGGTGCCCGGTTTGGAGAGGTTCCACTGTAAAAGTCGAGAGTATAGATCATGTTTTCTCCAGGCGTGTCGCAATGGCGAGATGTAGAGATGTGATTTAACCGTGGTGTTAAATTGTGCATTGACTGATTTCCCTCAGTCATTATTCTGGAACGAGTGAACTGAAGAATGGTGTTTAAAGCCAGCATCGTATACGGCCATTTCTGTTAACCCATGTCAGCCTAAGGATACGATAATTTTTGTTGAAAAGATCTCATTATTTTTGTTATTTCTTTATAAAGGTATATGTTGTTACCACTTGTTTGAACCGTCTCGTTGAGACGGTTCAACTGAGTGGTAACAACATATACTTTCGAAAGGAAATAAAGAAAATAGGGATTTTTTCTCTCAAAAGTTTCATACTACGACAACTTCATCCCCTCTTTAATGGGTTAATGACGGATATTGTCATAATGGTCATCTGTTAATGGAAAAACGCATTGTCACTCTAGGCTTCTTTTCAAGTTCTTCTCCTTGAATGTAATATATTATTAAGTTATTGTGATTGTACAGAGTGAATATGGTGTCATCTTGCCCATCTGAATTTATATTCATCCGAGGCACAACCAATGGGGAATATAGTTTCACACAGGCTATATGACACGATGTCTCTGACACTGAAATCGATTCTTCGCAAAAACGACATAAGTCTACGCCAAACTCCCTAGACCACCAAATGCAGCTCATGAAGACGCGTTTGCTGCGCCATATTTCATCAAAATCTGTTGCATATTAAGGAAAATATCAAATAATACTTACTTTGGAGTGGGCGACGTTGTTGTTGTTGTAACCACGTGATCATGCACCTTGTAACTGATATACATACATGTAATACAAACAGTTTGAAACAGGATTAGACAACAATGTGCCTTGATTTAACATTGTGATATATTTACATAATATCTTTGAAAACTGTGACCTTGATTTGGCATTGACCTATGTTTTCAGAATACCTTTGAAACAATGTGACCTTCATTTGACATGGGCCTATATTTACAGGATGTACTTGAAACCTCCATATGCAATATGACCTTGATTTGACATTGACTTATGTTTTCAGAATACCTTTGAAACAATGTGACCTTGATCCGACATTGGCCTATATTTACAGGATATTTTGACACAATGTGACCTTGATCTGACATTGACATATATTTACAGGATGTCCTTGAAACCTCCATATGTAATATGACTTTGATTTTATATTGACCTATGTTTTCAGAATACCTTTGAAACAATGTGACCTTGATTTGACATTGGCCTATATGTACAGGATATCTTTGAATAATGTGACCTTCATTTGAAATTGGCCTATATTTACAGGATGTCCTTGAAGACGTCTGGGAAGCTGGTAGCTGCGTTGGAGAAGATTGTGAAAGCGAACCCCGGGTCATTGGAGCGTTACCTGTAAGTACCTGAAACTTCACAGGGCTCCAGATAAGCTGTGTATTTTTTTTATTACCCAATTAAAATTGCCAAAAACCCAATTGAAATCAGAAGTAGCGAGTATCAAAAAGCAATAAAAAATGTGTGGTACCATTATCATGCTGCAGAAAACAATAAACAGACCTCAAATATAGCATATTTTTCTTAATTTCCATGAAAACACATCTTGGTATTTCATTAGAATTGTCTCTCAAATATAGCATATTTTTCTTAATTTCCATGAAAACACATCTTGGTATTTCATTAGAATTGTCTCCAAGGAGACAATTCTAATGAAATGCTAAGACATGTTTTCCTTTTGACGCAAACCATTCAATAATTGCTGTCTGTTGATGTGTAAACAGTAGTGTGATTTTATTTTACCCAATTAAATTTTTGAAATACCCAATTGCTTCAGAAATGATGGGAGTACGTGACAATACTCAATTACTAATTCATTATCTGGAGCCCTGCTTCATATACGGTTGTGACTGGAGAAATGGGGCTTATGGGAGTTATGGCCAGTGTATCTCCTGATCAAATAGCACACTCATGTAGCCTGATAACTATATAACGGATGCACAGTCTGATCTGGATCGCCACTGTTCACAAAGCCCATGAACTCCATTTCTCCAGTCACAGCCATACATCTGAGTGTTATTATGTCCCCAGTCTCGATAGAGTCAGGAGGCGTATTGTGGGTCGACTGTTTGTCCATATCTTGCCTTATTTCTCAATAAAAACATGTTTTGACAGCACTTCAGAATCATTTCCAATGGAAATGATTCTGAAGTGCTGTCAAAGCATGTTGTAAATTATTCTAAAATGGTCACAGCATGTTTTTGATGATAAAAATGGAAAATAGGAAATAAACAGCAGACAAAAAATATAAGATAGCGGTCTAAGGGTTAATGGGCTCGTAGACACATAAACACAATTTTTGTCAAACCCGCTTGCGGAAAGCGAGACATAGTGATTACAATGACGTCTGGGTGTCCGTGCGTCCGTGCGTCCGTGCGTCCGTGCGTCCGTGTGTGTGTCCATGTGTGTGTCCATCCGTCTGTCCGAAATATGCGTTAAAGTTTTTAAAAATACCATCAAATGCTTCGGCTGGCTCGACATGCGGGCCGCTGCCATCTGGTTAAGAAAGTCAGTCCCGTGTGTGTCCGTGGGCACAGTTAAACAGTTTGTCGGAGTTTCTCCTATCTGCGACTGGGGGCATTCGTGTGACAACAGGCCACAATTTCTTGTTATTATATACTAGCCTGGCCATGCAGCCCGAAATACCATGTCAAGGTCACATGATTTTGAAAACGTTGTTACATTTTGTTTGTGTAAATTTGTATTTCAATTGTCAAATATCCGATACCACATATACACACACTGGGCCCATTAAATACCTTGGTGGGCGCGATATGCTGGCTGTGGCCATCTAGTTGCCATAGTTCACGTAATTTTTAGCCTTACGTTACATTTAATGCATTATCGCCTAGCAGACTATCGATTTTTCTCGGAAGTGGTATAACAATTACGTTAGTAGATAATTAATTGAGTTCATTGCAAAAACAGTAAACTTAAAAGCAATTTTGTGTAGATTAGCTTGATAAATCCAATTTTTGCGTGCATAAAACCGCCATTTTCTCTCATAAGGTTATAACGGTATATAGCCTGTAGGCATATAGCCTGTAGGCATATAGCCTGTAATCATATAGTCCGTCCGTCCGTTTCTCAATTATGTTATAACTTCTATATTTCTTGACTACTTGATTACTTTTATATTTCAACACATCATACTTGTAGACAAATGACACACATCCATGCTGCCCTTAATATGACCTTGACCTTTTTCACACATTAAGAAGTTCGCGAGAGTTTCTCATTTCTGTCCTAACTTCTATATCCCTTGAAGGATTACTTACATATTTCAACACAGCATATTTGTGGACAAATGCCACACATCCATGCTGCCCTCCATATGACCTTGACCTTTTGACTTTCACAACTTTGAAATTTTCCACACATTAAATTTGTTTACCCGAGTTTACATAAGACTTGTGCACAAATGTCAGTTTGCCTGTATTTCTCAATTCTGTCATATCTTCTATCACTTGAAGGATTACTTTAATATTTCAATACATCATACTTGTGCACAAATGTCACACAATCATGTTGCCCTTAATATGACCTTCAGCATTTGACCTTTACAACTGTACTTATGGAATACTTATCACTTTTGGTTAATTAACTTTGACACAGTTTCTCCAATCTGCCACTGGGGGGCATTCATGTACCGCATTTTCCCGTTTCATTTCCAATTTTCTCAAGAAAATCATAGTTTTGCAGCAATTTAGAATCATTTCCATTGGAAATAATGGAATGGCGAACAGTGCAGATCCTGATCAGACTGTGCAGATGCACAGGCTGATCTGGATCTACACTGGTCGCAAAACCCATAAGCCCCATTTCTCCAGTCACAGCCACATGCATGAACACAAAGGCAACACTCCCATTCTGTCGTGGAAAGACAGATATGAATAGCTGTCATATTACCACGCCTACTGGATAGAGATGTCGTGTGCCTTCGCTCTCCATTTTCTCTCATTCGAAATGGATATCTCGCCTACCGATGGATGAATTACGGCTTAAGGCATTTGCGACCAGCATAGCCCCAGGTCGGAATGCAGATTTGCAGTCTGATGAGGGCAAATGCTTTCGCTCTCCGTTTTCTCTCATTCGAAATGGATATCTCGCCTAGCGACTGATGATAAAGGCTTAAGGCTTTTGTGACCAGTATAGCCCCAGATCAGAGGAATTGAAATAGATACCTCAGCTACTGACTGATAAATAACCCATTACAGACGGGATATAATTATAGTAGTATGAACCTTTTGAGAGAAAAAATCCCTATTTTCTTTATTTCCTTTCGAAAGACGAGACGGTTCAAACGAGTGGTAACAACATATACCTTTATCGAGAAATAAACAAAATAATGAGATTTTTTCAGCAAAAATTATCGTATTCTTAGGCTGAAATGGGTCACGGCGCTTGCGGTCAGCATAGCCCGAGATCAGACAATGAATTTGCAGTCTAATCAGGTCCTACGCCCTCACTCCATTTTCTATCATTCGATATCTCGGCTGCCAACTGACAAAACATTTCTTGTATACACCTTGTATGAAATTTATAAAATAATTTATTTTGTTATTTCTCAATGAAAGTATATGTTGTGACCACTCATTTGAACCGTCTCTTCGAGACGGTTCAAATGGTGGTCACAACATATACTTGAAAGCACATATAAAGGAAATATTTAGAATTTTCCACAAACAAAATGGCGTGTCATCAGCATGAAATGGTCTAATGACCTTTTCACTTGAGCTATGCAAGCCAGAATGCAATCTTGATGGATTACAAAGGAATACATCGATAGCATGAATAACGGTCATGGAAAATCGGTCTTGTCACCATCCAAAGTTTTTGCTGATCACGTGGACAGTTTTGGGATTTCTTTCAATTCTACATGTTCCTCGAAAGTCTTTTCCAAATTGCAAATGTTATTATCACAACGCAGAACAATTCTTGAATTCTCGAATCAATTTAGTAAATTTGGGATTGCATTCTTAAATCAATTTTGGACGGAGGTTGATATTTATTTTCTCGTGCATCCGTTCATATGAATTTTTATTCCAAGCCGATGTGATAAATTAATGTGATTTATACTCACGCTATAATTGATGAATATTCTCATTTTTTCTCGTCATGCATACAGTGGCTTATTGAAGAAAATTGGCTCTGGAGATGTAAGAACATGCTGTGTTAAAAACATGACAGAATATTGCCATAAAAATATTATCCGAATTTAAAAACCAAAAACCGATTTAGTTTCATAAAATATAAAACAAAATCATGCCTTTTAATGAACAGCTTCATTGACTGAGTCTGTAGGTTTCAAGGTGTATGATCACGTGGTACTAACAACAACAACAAGTACCGATTCAAAGTACGTATTCTTTTATAGTGTCCTTATTACGTAACGGAATTTGATGAAATATGGCGCATCAAACGCGTCTTGTTAAGCTGCATTTGGTGGTCTCTATTTTCGCCCAAACTTCTGTGGTTTTTGCGAAGAATCAATTTCCAACACGGAAATCGATTCTTCGCAAAAACCACAGAAGTTTGTGCCAAGCTCACTAGACCACCAAATGCAGCTCATGAAGACTCGTTTGCTGAGCCATATTTCATGAAAATCTGTTGCATATTAAGGAAAATATCAAAGAATACTTACTTTGGAGTGGGCGACGTTATTGTTGTTGTAACCACGTGACCTTGGGTTTGAAATAAATAGAATTGTGGCTGTGACTGGAGAAATGGGGCTTATGGGTTGTGATACCGGTGTAGCGCGAGATCAGATTTCACATCGAAGACACTAGCCTGGTATTCTTTATTTACATTTCCTAGCCTTACCTGATAAACATGATAAAATACACTAACCTGGTGTTCTCTATATACTTGTTTATCAGACTGCTTGGAAACTGTAGGATTCCTCGGCAAATTGTTCATAAGCGCAGATTTAGAAAAGCCTGTAAATTTCAATTGATGGATTTGCATATGCAGCCTATGCTCAATACATGTAAATCCTATAATTGTTTACAAGAACACGTTGTTAATGTAAAATTTACAGACTATCATAATTTTGCACTTAGGAACATTTTAGTCGTACAAAGTTTAGTGAAACGACCCCCTGGTATTCTCTATATACACGTTTATCAGACTGCTTGGAAACTGTAGGATTCCTCGGCAAGCCTCGGAGTTGCTATGTGTTTTCTTGCCTTGCCTGATAAACATGATAAAAGACACTAACCTTGGGGCATTTTCACTAAACTTTGTATGACTAAAATGTTCGTAAGTGCATATTTAGAATAGTTTGTAAATTTATGCTCAATAAATGTAAATCCAATAATTGTTTACAAGAACACATTGTTAATGTGAAATCTACAGACTCATAATTTTGCACTTACAAACATTTTAGTTGTACGGAGTTTAATGAAACGACCTCCTGGTTTGGAAACTGTAGGAATTCCTCGGCAAGCAACGAAGTTCCTACGCGTTTTCTAGCGTTGCCTGATAAACATGATAAAAGACACTGACCTAGTAATCTCTATATACATGTACAAGTTTATCAGACTCGGCATGGGAACAGTAGGAATTCCTCGATGAACCCCGGAATTCCTACGCGTTTCCTAGCCTTGCCTGATAAACATGATACAAAAAGACTGTGGCCCATTATTCTCTAGTTACCCATCCATAGTCATGTGACAGGCCCCCAAGAGACGGGACAAGAATTCATGCACTTTGCTGCACTATCACAAGGACAAATTGAAAATCAATCTGCAGAATCGCGCAGTTCCAATGAGATCACAATAGGTCCCATTACCGGGCCAGTGCTAGAACAGCTACAGTGGAGATATAGAGAATAGTAGGTTAGTGCCGTGAATGGGAAAAAATATCCGGCAAGGCTCAAGAATTTCTTTATTTCTCATCAGATGTATATGTTGTGACCACTCATTTGAACCGTCTCGCCGAGACGGTTCAAATGAGTGGTCACAACATATACTTTGGTTCAGAAATAAGGAAAATAGATAGAGAATAGTAGGTTAGTGCCGTGAATGGGAAAAAATATCTGGCAATGCTCAGGAAACGGGATGGGCGAGGCTCTGCCGAGCACATCCCGTTTCCGTGCCGCGCCAGATATTTTTTCCCATTCACGGCACTAACCTACTATTCTATTTATCCCGTCAACACCTACAAATGACTGTAAAATGCAAAAATCATATTGACTGGATATCAAAAATGTTTCACGGCACCGTGTTTCACGGCACATACGCACTGTGTTGACGGGATAAATCTAGATCCAGGGGCGTAATATGAGACACGCCATGTGAATTTGTACCTTAGAAAGATCTGTGATTTTTCGTGAAAAAAATATGCGATGTTTTTCGTCGAAAATTGATGAAATTTTCAGATGCAAATGCGGAATTTGCTCTGGCAGTTTCGTCAACTTTTGCCGTCATTTACAGAAAATAACACAGTATTTGTAATGAAAACTCACACATGTTCTTAGGTACAAAGTCATATGGCGTGTCTCATAAAGGATAGGAAGTGACGTGAAAGTGACAAAATCTCACGACGCCCAGTACGCACTCGCCTGTTTAACTCTGCATGCTAGCGGTGAAAATAACGTTGTATTTCCCTCTGTAAGTATGTCTTGGAATGTCCTCCGGACTCTATTCTAATGAAATTTCAAGACATATTCTTGATATTTAATGGGAGAAATAAAAGAACTGTAATGAATTTTAGTCTCCTATTTTTAGCTCACCTGACAAGCCTTTTTAGATTTGTTAAAACGGAGGTCGTCGCTAATCCAAGATGGCCACCGTCTAAAAATTGCACAAATTCTTAAAAAAATCTTCTTCTCATGAACCGCCAGCCGGATTTCGACGAAACTTGGTAGGAATGATCGACGTAGAATGCTCTTTCAAAGGTGTTAAAATGGTGACCCCGGGGTCAAAAATGGGCGTGGCCCGTGGGGGTCAAATTTTATTTTTGACCAAATATGCTCATGTCATATATCAAATTGAAGGTATCGATGAGGCGATTGCTCTGGTGCAATATTTGTCGGAATCAGATGATTATGTCATCCATGATAGCCTCCAAAAGGTCCATTTATTCGAGATGTTGAACGTCTTTTTCTCAGAAACCACGTGGCCGATGCTGGCCAACCTTCATAGTAAGTTAAGATCCTTGGGTGAAGCATTTTCAGATTTGGTAAAATGAGAGTCATCGCTTAATCCAAGATGACTGCCATCTAACAATAGCACAATTTTTTTAAAACACTTATGAACTCAATGTCACATTCTCCTCTGGTGTTCATGGAGTCAGGTGAGCGAATTAGGGCCATCATGGCCCTCTTGTTGTATGTTAATTTCCGAACCAATCCAATCAAAATGATTTTCTGACTAGTCCATTTATGAAAAGGCGGTGTTTTTGTTCTCAAAAATATGAAAATTACAGCTCATCTCTTCTGGATTTATTCTTTTTGCCAATACCGATATACAGGCCTGTGGTGTTGAAAGGGTTAAAGTCTAAATATTCATAATGTCAACTAGCTGTTTATTAGTTTTATTCCATGATAATTCCAGCACAAAAATATTTACACAATTCCCTAACATTTGATTGGCCCGTAGCAAGTCTCTGTCCAAAATTTATATCCCAGTAAACTCCCACGCCGAACTACTTTCCGTAACCGTGAGGCGCAGTTAAAATAATTCTTAAGAAAACGGAAAATAACACATTTTCTTGATGAATTTATTTAAAATGCTGGAATTATAAGGAATGAATGGCCTTTTTGTGGAATTTATCGGGGATATAAACTTGGAAAAGTCGCGGGAATACTGGACGAGGCCTTCCGGATTTGCGTTAAAGTATTTATTTGTGAGTCCAGGCGCCGACCGGGGGTAACCGGGAGCCTCTGCTCTTAACAATAAAAGTATGGATGCTTCAGCGTTCATTGGTTGAGACAAATATGTTATGGTAGCTTATGAGAATCGTCTCCTATGAACAATAAGGTAAGGGTTGTCCGGTTAGCACAATTGGTCAACCATCATCCATACACTTCGATCTGTGCCAACCAAGACCTTTGTATAATTGCTCTTGCTCTTGTTTGTAGTCGTTATTATTTTGTGATGATTGGATTGGCTGCAAATTAACATATGAAAATCCATTCCAGTTACTTAGGGGTGAAAGGGTTAAAAATGAGAACAACATAGGACCATTCTTGCCACAGAACAAACTGTTAACCCTTAGACCGCTACTCACAACAATTGTCGTCTGCTGTTGCTTTTATATCTTGCCTTATTTCTCAATAAAAACATGGTTTGACAGCATTTCAGAATCATTTCCATTGGAAATGATTCTGAAGTGCTGTCGAAGCATGTTGTAAATTATTCTAAGGTGCTATCAAAGCATGTGTTTGATGATAAAAATGGAAAATAGAAAATAAACAGCAGACGACAAACAAAATAAGATAGCAGTCTAAGGGTTAAAGTTCCCTGCAGTCAGTCTCTACAATTGAGCCACAAACATGCTATGACATCACATGAGAATCGTCTCCTATGAACACTAAGAAAGCATGGGGGCAGTACAGACACCATAGCTCTGTTCTCAAGCAGAACAAGCCGTTAATATTCCCTGCAGTCAGTCTCTACAATTGAGCCACAAACATGCTATGACATCACATGAGAATTGTCTCCTATGAACACTCAGGAAGCATGGGGGGCTATACAGACAACAGCTCTGTTCTCACCACATAGAACCATCTGTTAAAATTCCCTGCAGTCAGTCTCTACAATTGAGCCACAAACATGCTATGACATCACATGAGAATTGTCTCCTATGAACACTCAGGAAGCATGGGGGCTATACAGACAACAGCTCTGTTCTCACCACATAGAACCATCTGTTAAAATTCCCTGCAGTCAGTCTCTACAATTGAGCCACAAACATGCTATGACATCACATGAGAATTGTCTCCTACGAACACTCAGGAAGCATGGGGGGCTATACAGACAAGAGCTCTGTTCTCACCACATAGAACCATCTGTTAAAACGCACTGCAGTCAGTCTCTACAATTGAGCCACAAACATGCTATGACATCACATGAGAATTGTCTCCTATGAACACTTGGGAAGCATGGGGGGCTATACAGACAACAGCTCTGTTCTCACCACATAGAACCATCTGTTAAAATTCCCTGCAGTCAGTCTCTATAATTGAGCCACAAACATGCAGACTAAACGTGACATCACACGAGAACGAGATACGCCATGTGACTTGTACCTTCGGACATCTGCGTAATTTCATTAAATACTTTTACCAAATTTACAATATTTTCAAAAATAAAGTCAAAAGTTGAAAAAAAATTCAGATCATGTACTCTGAAATTGTTGTCAAACCTTTGATCCATTTACGGAAAATATTGTAAATTTTGTAAACATATTTCATGAAATTACGCAGATGTTCGAGGGTACAGCGTGCCTCATATGAGAATCGTCTCCTACGAACACTCAGGAAGCATGGGGGCAATACAGACAACGTAGCTCTCTTCTCACCACAGTACAAGCTGTTAAAATTCTCTGCAGTCAGGTCTCTATAATTGAGCCATTGATTTTGATTTTGCTCTCGTTGCCGCGGGAATGATTCACTGATTAGTTACTGGGGACACCTGATGGTTTCCATAGCGACCAGACTGTGTGAAATACGTACCGATCCCTTACTGCCGCCGGTAGCAACTTGTGGCAACGAAATATTTACAAATGTACAATTGTTAATCCATTTCATGCTGACAAACCGCCATTTTGTTTGTCGAAAATCCTACCTATTTTCTTTATATTTGCTCAGAAGTATATGTCGTGACCACCATTTGAACCGTCTCATTGAGACGGTTCAAATGAGTGGTCACAACATATACTTTCATTGAGAAATAAAAAAAAAAAATATTTTAAAAATTTCATACCCATAAAGGTGTGTTCCGAATCCAATGTGTAAAAATATGTATGCATATATCTATATGTCATCCCTGCATAAATTTGTCTTCAGTTGCCGAGGTTAGGAACAGCGTTTTCCCATAGAACATTGCTTGGCCCTAAATGATTCTCTTTTGTGTTGGTGGGCCGTTAAGCACCATTCCATTCTATTCCATTTCTTTCCCATAGCGATGTCCGACAGAATGAGCTGTATGGAAAGATGTGTGCATATCTGATATAGGCCTGTCCTAGGTTACTGAAGTTGGAAAATCTCGAGTAACTTCCCTTTAGTATCTTCCTTGACTTTTGAATTGGCGGAATTGGTTTGATGTCACGTTGCTTATAATCAGCTTCAAACTGATATGGGATTTCTGCTAACTGGCGGCATTGTTTACCTGTTTCCTAATTCCTTTTTCGGAACCTATAAGCAGACATGCCAACGCATATCCTCAATCTCCACCCATCTGATACATTGTATTAATATCCACCAAACGAATTATAGGAGTATATGTTTTATTTCTCTCTGTAAATATGTCTTGAAATTTCATTAGAATTGTGTCCTCCGGACACAATTCTAATGAAATTCCAAGACATATTCATGATATTTACAAGGAGAAATAAAAGAAAATATGATGAATTTTTGTCCGCTAGTTTTGAACTATTTATAGCCCACACATTTCCCAGCATGCAAATAGTTAAGTAAACATCTTGTTCACTCTTCGACTATGATACTGTATCTAGCAAAAAACTCTGTGTTTAATGCTAATAAATATTTGTTATTGTATTTAAAATTCAATTTAAAATTCATCATTTGAAACTTAACACATCATTAGAGGCGTGTACTGGTTGTCTCTTTAAACAATTTGCAATAAATGTATCATACATTTGTAATATTGCTTGAAAACAAAATAATCTGTCTTCATTTCAGTAATAATGAAATATCTTTAATAACACTATAGGTAATTTCCTGGTATTATTAAAATCAAAATATCTGTATATTCATTACTTTTATTGTTTGAAGGATGGGTCCTGAATTGTGTTACAATGAACCTTGTATTCTCGCCCACCAAGTGTCCGAGACAAGGATATTCGCATAGTCACGCCCATGTGAGATTTCCTCACATGTCTCACCCTACACACGCTTGTCTCATATCTAGCAACGACAAATTGTCTAATAGCGCAATAGTATGGCTAATGTGTCTTACAATTACATCATACAATAATTAATACGTTTGATGTTTATGTTTTTCAATGGTTGTTGACGTGTTTATTATTACGTCATAGCGTTATGACGTCGTTTTAAGTTTGATGATGTCAGCAATGTGCGAGGTACATTTTGGCATTGTCAGGGCTGAATGGTGATGGCATTGAAGATTACTTTGATAATAATTTGTAAACGATCCACTGAACTGGCATTAGCGTCCAATTCCAAAACTTTCTTTTAACCCATTTGTTGATATGGCAAACCCGTTGGATGTATCAAAAGTCGCATAAATTCAGAGAATAAAAAGTTGAGTCTTATTCTGGGTCAGATAAATATTTTAAGATTCGCAAATATGTTATATAAAGGGGCGAGAAAAAGTATCCATCATATTCACTGGTGTGGGACAAGGATATTCCATCCTCGTGATCAGAATATGTCGTCAGAAACTCTGCAAAGCCTCGTTTCCGACGACATATTCTGACACTCGGGTGAAATATCCTTGTCCCACACCAGTGCATATGATGGATACTCTTATTCTCGCATACCCAGAGTCCATTTCAATGGCTATGTACTATGGCTAAACACGATTCTGGACTTAGTAGGTATGCGAGAAAAAGTATTCCAGATATACTCCGGTGTGTGACTAAGGATATTCCACCCTCGTGGTCAGAATATGTCGTCAGAAACGAGGCAAAGCCTCGTTTCTGACAGAATATGTCGTCAGAAACGAGGCAAGACCACGAGGGTGGAATATCCTTGTCACACACCGGAGTATATATGGATACTCTTAGTCCCTCATCTAGGTACATTTAGTTTAACCCTTTTCATATTGAGGATATACGGAGCCCCGCATGGGACATAGATTTTTTTTAATTAATTCGTTCCCACGAAATAACAATTTGTTCCCTCAAATTAACAATTTGTTCCCACAAATTAACAATTTGTTCCCATGATATAACAATTCATTCACACAAATTAACAATTCGTTCACGTGGGAACAAATTGTTATTTTGTGGGAATTAATTGTTAAATTGAGGGAACAAATTGTTATTTCGTGGGAACGAATTAATAAAAAAAAAAATTCTACGCCCCCTGCAGGGCTCCGTTGAGGATACACCATTATGTTTGCGGAAAATATTTTTCTTCTTTGCGCTCAGAAGTATATGTCGCGATCACCATTTGAACCGTTTCATCTGGATCTACACTATCCGCACAGGCTGATCTGGATCTATACCAGCTACAATAATTCACCTCCGATATGTAATCTCCAGCTGCAATTTGACCCATTCAAAAAATGTGAGCAACCGAAGTGCATACCCAAACCTGTTGCATGTAGGTCAAAATTTAGTAAACTATATTTTATACCTTTAAACAAATAATCGTTGATGTAGAACTAGTAAATTACCAAATATAATAGAACAGGGAAGTCATTTTCCCATGGAAGCCATCTTTTCTCTTGTTGTTGTTCAACAGTCAACATAAAGAAATGAAGCTTTCAAATTTACAAGATGTACATGTAAATATCAGGTAAACACATTGACACAGTAAAACAACCAATTTCTGCATGTGTATGTTCTTTATTAATAATTTATTGATACAGCTTTGACAGTTTTATATCGCTAACATATCAAACACGCCGGATAACCGGTTGCAAATTTCACTCTTCCATGTGTTACATTAAAGAGATGGGGTTAAATTGCTACCCTCGCGAGAGGTATCGAGCGTGGTAGCAATTTTGTTTCTAGATCTACACTGGTCGCAAAACCCATCACACCAATTTCTCCAGTCATAGCCACATATTGACATGTGTCAATACGGTGATTTATTTTGTGTTTATTTCTCTCGTTTGCCTGTGGCATTATTTTGAAATTTGGTTATTGACTGACAGAAATGAGAATTGATTTTCTGTGTACATGCGTTTTTCTCTGGATAGAATAGTGGAATTTCTTTGTTTCCATTACTCACTGTTCAATTACTCGAGGGAAAAAATTGTCCATTGAAAATAACACTGTCGAACTGCCATACTGGCGACCCGGGTTCGATTCTCGGCCAGGGCGTCAGTATTTCTGAGATACTTGTCCTGCTCTACTAGTCCTTTTGGATGGGGACTTTAAAAAGGCAGTCAGTGTATCAGATTTGAAGGAGAGTCTGGGCACGTTAACCCTTACAATGCTGAATTAGATTTTGTTGTCTGCTGTTTATCTTTTATTTGCCATTTTACTCACCAAAGACATGGTTTGACATGGTTTGACAGTACTTTAGAATGATTTCCTACGGAAATGATTCTAAAGTGCTGTCAAACCATGTTTTTACTGTGAAAGAATACAAAATATAACTCAACAGCAGACGATATTCGGTTCCTGCATTTTAAGGGTTAAAGAACCAGAGGGGACATTCTAATAAGAACTAGGCACCATCTGGCTGGTTTCCTCTGTATCCACCTCATTCCTTTCTCCCTTTCTTGAGAGACGACATGCAAGGTCATCGAGCCAGTGCCGTCGTTAAATCCAAGCATTTTTTTTTGGTTAGAACTCGCTATGAGAACAGGTCATTTTATAGTTCTGAGTACATATCCTCGACTGCTCATAATTCGAGACTCTAACGATATTAAACAACATGCGTAATAAATAATAAGAGTATAAACCTTTTTTTATTAGTTACATGCAAATATAATGCAATTATCTATATATATATTGCGTTTACTGGCTTCAAAAGCACGGAGAAATGCAATTGTTTACTTTCAAAACACGCTCGTCTACAAATGGCCGCCACCAGCGTACCGTGAAAGGTCGCGACCTCTGACCCTATGACGTCATATGCTCTTCCGGTGCAGGTACCCGGTTCGAAAACACCACAAATTGTGTCTGCATAATGTACCATTGCATTCAGGGGTCACGATACATATTGTTTCGAACTTAAATGATTAGACAAACGATTGCCAACTTGGAAAATATAATTTGCTAGATTAAACAAATTAAACAATATGAAGTTTCAGCTTGTTGGTTTTAATACTTTTTTAAAGTGATAATGTCTATTTTTGGAGTAAGACATTTCAATCCCTTCTGCATGTGGTACTCGTCCACAATGGGAATAACAAAAACAGAGACCAGATTGCATATATCTGCTGATAAATGGAGGTATTGGACTGATGTGGACGAACTTAAAAGTGACAATTTAAAAAAAAATAGGTTAAGGTGGTGAATGAATGAAAATCCATATTCCTACATTATTAGTGCCTTTCTACCTACAAATATTACGTGACCTCCATTGATAAACATGTAAACAACATACGGGTTCAAGCGAACTCATTTATGTGTAAGTTTTCCTATCGAAATCCGGATTTTAATGGAGGGGGTTAATGGGATTAGTGGAAAACACAACATTTAGGTGTGTTGTGTTGTTTGGCAATGTATTAGTCCCGTTTAAATCGCATTTTTCTAACTTGGCATTTGTGACCTTTCATCTGGCTTCGGTTGAACGCACAAGTGTAATGGAAGTGACGTAACCCGTAAATCTCGCGATAGAACGAGAAAATAAAAATGGTCTCGAATCTGTGCGGCTATCGAAGTTAGAGGATCGTATGATACCTCTAATTACATTGCATTACATAAGGCGTAAACAAAAAAAGGTTTGTTTCCGGTTACCCGACCGACCGTCTAGTTTTACCCCCGACTGTAATTTTTTTATTGGCAATTTTACATCGGTCCCGGAAAATGTTGTCGTGACCGCGTTTTTTACCTGTCCCGTATCCAACATGGCCGGCGAGAGCAACAGTTTGATTGCTCTGCGATGTTTTTTTGTGCAAGGTCAACGAGATTCGGGTGGTAGACCATGGCTCGTCGATAAATGGCATTTACAACATGGTCCACACCAAATCTACGCCATTTAAGGCCACTTGCTCTGTAAGTATTGGCGATTTACAGCGTTAGAATTGTGTGTCATGTGTTTTCGCGGCATGAAATTTTTGAAGGGAAAATAAGTTATTTCCCATGAAATTTAAAAAAAATAGCTGTTACAGTTGTGTAATTGTTTACTTCAATGTGTCTAACAATTGATTCTAGATACACTATGACTTTTGAATATTTTTCCTGTCAAATATTAATGCTTCAATATTGGACTATTCCAGTAAACATACATACTCCCCTGTGGAAGAGATATTCATGTGACACAGTCCATCCCCTACATTTCTTTTGTTCGTCACCCTCCCTACATCTTGTGATGATCACCCACCCCCTACATTTTTTTCTCTTCCACAGGGCAGTAGGTATATTAACAGCGGTGTCAAAAATTGATTCACCCGACCCGGTCCGACTAAATTACAATGATACATACAGTAAAAATTAAAAAAAACAAAACATCCCTACCTACCGACCCTATCTTTTTCGGGCCCGTAACAGGAAACAAACCTTTTTTTTTTTTATGCCTAAGAGTTATGACAGAGTTTGAATTACATGGGTTATTTGCATTTGAAGCGTTCTTTGTTTATGTTCTACTTCATGGAGAGCGACCTAAGAATTTTGCTAATACACACTTTATTAGGTGAGTTTATGATAATATGTTTGTCTCATATTGTAGAATTTTCTCTCAATAACAAATATAGCAAAGTATGACCGTCAACACAGTTGACCAAGTTTATGCAGATTATTGCTATATTTTAGTGCCCGAAATGGAAATGTTATTCCGCAAATTTATACCGTTGACTAGTGTGGCGATATAGTCTAATAATTCCAGCACAAAAATATTTACACAATTCCCTAACATTTGATTGGTCCGTAGCAAGTTCTGTCCAAAATTTATATCCCAGTAAACTCTCATGCCGAACTACTTTCCGTAACCGTGAGGCGCAGTTAAAATAATTCTTAAGAAAACGGAAAATAAACACATTTTCTTGATGAATTTATTTCAAATGCTGGAATTATAAGGAATTAATGGAAAAGTCGCGGGAATACTGGACGAGGCCTTCCGGCCTTCGTCCAGTATTCCCGCGACTTTTCCAAGTTTATACCCCGATAAATTCCACAAAAAAGGCCATTCATTCCTATAATCACAAATTCCTATATTGTCTATAAAGCAACTAGTCCTTTTCCAAGATCGGAGGATGAATATCTTAACCCTTTCACCCCTATGTAACTGGAATGGATTTTGATATGTTAATTTTGCAACCAATCCAATCGTCACAAAGTGATTTTCAGACTAGTCCATTTCTGAAAAGGGTTTGTTTTTGTTCTCAAAAAAATATTAAAATTACTTGAAAGATGTGCAGATCCTGATGAGACGGCACGTCACGAGCCGGCTCATCTGGATCTACACTATTTACCAATACCACTATACAGGTCTGTAGTGTTGAAAGGGTTAAACATTCATATCTTAATACGAGTTATGATTTAATATGATATTTAATAAACTGACTGAGTTCCTAACAAACAAAATCAGTCCATGAGTTTAGCCTTTAGAATGCAAGAAACAAGCATTTTTGTCTGCTGTTGTTTTATATTTTGATTTTGTAGCACATTAAACTGTTTTCCATTCAAAATGATCTTTAAAGTGTTGTCAAGGCAGGCTTTTGATGAGAAGAATGGAAAATAAACAACAGATGACACACTTTAACTCTTTGCATACTGGGAAACTTCTGGGCTATAAATAGTTCAAAACTAGCGGACAAAAATTCATCATATTTTCTTTCATTTCTCCTTGTAAATGTCATGAATATGTCTTGGAATTTCATTAGAAATGAGTCCTGAGGAGTCCTGAGGACTCGATTCTAATGAAATTCCAAGACATATTTACAGAGAGAAATAAAACATATAGTCCTAATTTGTTTGGCGGATATTTTCGCCGCTAGCATTCAAAGAGTTAATTCAGCCTTGTAAGGTAGAACATATCATTGTTACACAAATGTTGGCATCAATTCATTGCATAAGCACAACATCCAACATGGAAACCATGATTGATACTCAACTTCTGTATTGGTCTCGTTTGCATATTTATTGCACTAACATCAAAGCTCCAGATAAGGTGCGTAATTTGACCAACTTGGGGTGAAATTTTGTTATTTCTTCATCAAAAATGGCAAGTTGGGAGTGCTTTAGAATCGTCTCATTGAGACGATTCTAAAGCACTCCCAATTTGCCATTTTTGATGGAGAAATAAGAAATTTACCTCCAAATTACGCACCTTATCTGGAGCTCTGACTAGCATATCATCATTTTTAATACTCTGTGTACGGGGCGAAATCCAAATTTATGCAATAAATACATGCAAATATAAAATAGGATGCTAGAAAAAAAGCTTTATTGGTTATTATTGGTAGACTTGGTCAGTTCTTTCAGTCAGGCTTCGATTTATTCCCGTCGATCGGCTAATGCAAATTGGATTATTGGCATAGAAAGTACGGCAATGCGCAACACAAATCTTATTCCTCGGCGACATGACATTGCTTTCATTTCGCGGCTTTTTAATATCCGAAAATGTCGCAGAGATTACCGTCGTGCAAGAAAGTTGTGGAATTGTAAATTGAATTTGGCAGGCATAAGTGCATAACGATGTGCTCAGATTTGTGACCATGACCTGGGAAGTTGGACTTGCGGTATTTGCGTTCCAGTGTAGACCCTGATCAGACTGCGCATCTCCGCAGTCTGATCAGGGTCTGCAGTGTTCACTGTTTAGTCAGTAAAAGATCAATAATGCTTCTAACGATTGGTAGATATCCTTATCAGGCTGCATAGGTGAACTAGTAGATAAGAAACTACAAAGGTAATAAGGCCAATTTCTGCTGACACGGTCACATTTTGGGTGTAGTACCAGGCTCATGATCTGGCAATGAAATATTGATTGTGGCAATATATATATTTTTTTGTCTGTTGTCAAAATGTCAAGCCTATACTGCTATCTCGCTACATATATTATTATGACAGGGTATATTTCATTTGCCACAGCTGTGTTCACAAATTACCCGCCAAGTTTGATAAGCTATTCTCTACCAAGCACATGATATAATTGTGATGCTCTTTTCAATAAATTTTATCGGGATAGGGTTATTTTTCATAACTGCGCATGTGAATTACATAGCTTAAAAATGATAAAAAAAATCTGTGGTGTATTTCGTAATATACGAAGCATGTTGAGGGGTATATTATTTTTGTATTTCGATCCGTCCGTCCCTCCGTCAGTAAGATTTACGTTAAAGTTTTTGGATACCCATTATCTCTGCAACCGTAAGCTGGATTAACTCGAAACTTCATATACTCGTGTATCATCATCCATATTTTCAATCTATAGCCTATCCATGTGGGTTTTATTCCCAAGGTTAAGGCCAATGACTTAGAATAAAATATTCTATTTGTCGGACCAGGCGGCATCCGGAGGTATCGGTGAGCCTCTGGGGCCCGTTTCACTAAACTTTGTACGACTAAAATGTTCGTAAGTGCAAATTTAAGATCGTCTGTAAATTTCAATTGATGAATTTACATTTATTGAGCATAGGCTGCATATGCAGCCTATGCGCAATAAATGTAAATCCAATAATTGTTTACAAGAAAACATTGTTAATGTGAAATTTACAGACTTATCATAATTTTGCACTTACGAACATTTTAGTATTACAAAGTTTAGTGAAACGGCCCCTACTCTCTAGCTCTGGTTTAGGCCATTATAAAATAAATGCTAGATTCTCCTCCTCGCCCGCCCCGATTATTATTTTTTTTTATTGGCATTTTTTTTATTGACAATACATGGTGGTTGGTTGGTAGCGTGCGATGGGTAATTACATATTTTCAGAGAGAAATAAGAAAGACATTGATTAATTGTCATTTGCTATTAAGTTTATTTTATAATGGCCTTAGATCTAAATTTTATGATTGAGGTGCCTAAGCTCACTTCAACAATTGAGACGAATTTACGAGAATACTTTAACCCATTAAAGACGGGATACAATTATAGTAGTATGAAACTTTTTAGGGTGAAAAAATCCTATTTTCTTTATTTCATCTCAAAAGTATATGTTGTTACCACTCATTTGAACCGTCTCGATGAGACGGTTCAAATGAGTGGTAACAACATAAAAATTATACCTTTATGGAGAAATAAACAAAATAATGAGATGTTTTCAACAAAAATTACCATATCCTTAGACTGAAATGGGTTAACTATTACCAATTACATTATTATGTGCTCGTCCCCATTGGGCAGAATTTAAATTGACAGAAATTGAGTTGCGCCATCTGAACTTAATCCAGGTCAAATGCAACTGATTTGTGATTGAGGGAAAATGCACACCAACATACATGTAACACACATGTAACACGCATTGTAACACACGGTGTAATCACACGGTGTACTCACACATTGTAACACACGTTGCAATCACACATTGTAATCACACATGTAAACACACACTATAATCACACATTGTACTACACGTTGTAATCACACATTATAACACACGTTGTAATCACACATGTAACAAACATGTAAACACACGCTGCACGCTGTAATCACACATGTAATCACACGTTGTAACACACATTGTAACACACATGTAATACGCATGTAACACATATGTAACACACATTGTAACACACATGTAACACACATGTAACACACATGTAACACACTAGTAACACACATGTAACACACATTGTAACACACATTGTAACACACATGTAACACACATTGTAACACACAGTGTAACACACTAGTAACACACATGTAACACACATTGCAACACACATGTAACACACATGTAACACACATTGTAACACACATTGCAACACACATGTAACACACATGTAACACACATGTAACACACATGTAACACACACATGTAACACACACATTGTAACGCACATTGTAACACACATGTAACACACATTGTAACTCGCGTTATAGCTTGAATACCACATAGCTAAAATATTGTACAGTGCAACCTCACTAAAACGGACACCATGCCATGCCATCCCCCAGAGCTCCAGATTAGGTGCGTATTGGCATATTTTATGTACTTATTTTAGCAGAATACGCATTGATTATAAAAAGTTGGAGTACAAAATACTCATAGCAATGTGAAAATACTGCAATAAAGTTGAAAGTTTACTTCTAACGTTGAGCTGCAAAAAGCAAACATTGTGAATTTTTAAATTTGTTTTATTTTTTTTTCGTTATTTTGTTCCCTATTTAATAGGAAAGATTATCAATAATACAGTTGTAAAAGAAAATACGCTTTGAATTTTAAATCTGGGGGTATAATAATACTCTTTAGATACAAAACTTATCTGGAGTCCTGATCCCCAGTGTGTCCAGTTTATGGAGGGTCCACTGTAATCCGAATAAGCACGTCTGGGTCTCTATGGGTGTTTTCTTTCATTCGATCTAGAAGTACTCCACATGAAGATGTTATTAGTTTAAAATATATTTATTAACATTTAGATAATAACAAATAATAACATGTGTGGCTGTGACTGGAGAATTTGGGCTTATGGGTTTTGTGATCAGTGTAGATCCAGATCAGACTGTGCATACGCACAGTCTGATCAGGATCTGCACTGTTTGCAATTCCATCAATGAAACGCTTGTCATGCTTCTAACACTCAATACTATTAGATCATTATCAGGTTACAGGTGTGTGCATGTACTCTACATGTAATATATCGGATTTAGTACTAAACCCATTGACCAGTAGCCGATTTCACCAACATTGCAAAGTATACTTTTCTAGCAAAGTATACTTTGAGGGAGAAATTTTAAATTTTAGGATAAATTTATTATTTTTTATTATACTGAATTTATTACATTATCACAGCCATTTTGGCTGTAATAATGTAATACATTCAGTCTAATAAGTCTGCATACTTTTAATCATCAAATATATGCTGTCGTTAGTTCTATATGAAGTAATGCATTTCAGGAAAAATAAATGATTACTCCCTCAAAGTATACTTTGCTAGAAAAGTATACTTTGCAATGTTGGTGAAATAGGCTACTGGTCTTAAATGACCTTAGCTGTTGATAGGCCGTTAAACCCCAACAAACAAACAAACATCCTAGGCCCGGTTGCTCAAAGCTTCAGTTAGCTTAACCCATTTCATGCTGAGGATACTCTGATTTTTGTTGAAAAAATCTCATTATTTTGTTCATTCATCGATAAAGGTATATGTTGTTACCACTCATTTGAACCGTCTCGTTTGAGACGGTTCAAATGAGTGGTAACAACATATACTTTCCAAAGGATATAAAGAAAATAGGGATATTTTTCTCTCAAAAGGTTCATACTACTAAAAGTGTATCCCGTCTGTAATGGGTTATAACAGACTGTTAAATCCTTAGCATTGCTAAGGATTTAACAGTCTGTTAAGCTAACTGAAGCTTTGAGCAACCGGGCCCAGGTGTGTGCTATTTGGTCAGGAGCTACACTGGCCACAAATTCCATGAGCCACATTTCTTCAGTCACATCCATATATACACATATTAAAGTTAGGACAGTAGCACACCATTTGTGAAATAGGATTCATATGTTATTGTAAACTGATATCCTGATGGCATTTTTTTTTGGATAATTACACGTGTATTGATGATAAATAATGATTTGATACCTTAAACTAGGTCTGTGGAACAAAATCACAAAGGTATTAACAATGGAATTGAATTTCAAACATTGATACTCTCTGAGCCCATATTAATATATTTTGATCTTCAAAAAAATATATATTAAAGATAAAAATGATTTATGACAAAAACGTTAATTTCTTAAGCTTCTCTTCTATGTGCTGTAACTGGAGAGATGGGGCGTATGAGATTTGCATTTAATGATGGTCACACGGTATTGTATATTAATGGTCACACGGTATTGTGTATTGATGGTCACACGGTATTGTGTATTGATGGACACATGGTATTGTGTATTGATGGTCACCTGGTATTGTGTATTGATGGTATTGTGTATTGATGGACACATGGTATTGTGTATTGAAGGTCTCAATTGAAGGTCTCAATTGTTTATTGATGGACACATGTTATTGTATATTGAGGGACACATGGTATTGTGTATTTAGGGACACATGGTATTGTGTATTGATGGCCACATGATGTGTATTGATGGCCACATAATGTGTATTGATGGCCACATGGTGTTGTGTATTGATGGACACATGGTATTGTATATTGATGGCCACAAGATGTTGTGTATTGATGGCCACATGGTATTGTGTATTGATGGTTTTTCATGGTATTGTGTAAAGATGGTCACATGGTATTGTGTATTGATTGTCTCATAGTATTGTGTATTGATGGTCTCATGGTATTGTGTATTGATGGACAAACGGTATTGTGTATTAATGGCCACATGATGTCGTGTATTGATGGCCACATGGTATTGTGTATTGATGGTTTTTCATGGTATTGTGTAAAGATGGTCACATGGTATTGTGTATTGATTGTCTCATAGTATTGTGTATTGATGGTCTCATGGTATTGTGTATTGATGGACACACGGGATTGTGTATTGATGGACACATGGTATTGTGTATTGATGGCCACATGATGTTGTGTATTGATGAATACATGGTATTGTGTATTGATGGTCACATGGTATTGTGTATTGATTGTCTCATGGTATTGTGTATTGATGGTCTCATGGTATTGTGTATTGATGGACACACGGTATTGTGTATTGATGGTCACATGGTATTGTGTATTGATTGTATCATGGTATTGTGTATTGATTGTCTCATGGTATTGTGTATTGATTGTGTCATGGTATTGTATATTGATGGACACATGGTATTGTGTATTGATGGCCACATGGTGTTGTGTATTGATGGACACATGTTATTGTGTATTGATGGTCACATGTTATTGTGTATTGATGGTCACATGGTATTGTGTATTGATGGTCACATGGTATTGTGTATTGATGGTCACATGGTGTTGTGTATTGATGGTCACGTGGTATTGTGTATTGATGGTCACATGGTGTTGTGTATTGATGGTCACGTGGTATTGTGTATTGATGAACCCATGGTGTTTTGTATTGATGGACATTGGGAAATTAAAAAAAAGAGAAGAAAATTTCCACATTGTATAGATCCTTATGAGGTATTGTGTATTGATGGTCACATAGTATTGTGTATTGATGGTCACATGGTGTTGTGTATTGCAGGGTGGAGGGCAACAAGCTGAAGATCAACATCGACTCGGCCGAGGCAGGAGTCAACGCTTCCATTGTTTCCCAGTTAGCAAGTAAGTAGCTGAACCTGTTTATAACCTGTTACAAGATAAAAGGAGGATCTTACACGAGTGATGATTTGACGGTAGTCAAAAGTTATACATGCTTAAAAAATTGTATAATTTCGTAATTAAAAGTTATCTTCTGAAAAACTTGTAATAAAATTGAAAATATTAGTAAAATGTGTTATTTTTGTTATTTTTATCATTTTATTTCAAGTATAAAATTATATTAATAAATAAAATATGAAGAAATTCAAAACTCAACTTAATATAAATAATTTTGTAAACATGCAATTTCATCTATGACTTCATAGAGATCTTGTGCCTAATTAACAATATAAATATTCCTAACACTTGAATAGAATAATTGCTACTGGAGACAAGTATTATTGGTTTTCATTTTAATAGTGTATTTAAACTGTGCAATTATATTAATGAAAACAAATTATTCAACAAAATGATAATTCCATTTTAACCCATTACAGACGGGATACACTTTTAGTAGTATGAACCTTTTGAGAGAAAAATATCCCTAATTTCTTTATATCCTTTCAAAAGTATATGTTGTTACCACTCATTTGAACCGTCTCAACGAGACGGTTCAAATGAGTGGTAACAACATATACCTTTATCAATGAATGAACAAAATAATGAGATTTTTTCAACAAAAATCAGAGTATCCTCAGCATGAAATGGGTTAAATAAATTAGTGTAATATAGGCAATTAATTACCTCTGTGATGTCATCGAAGTCCTGCCTTCTTTCATGCATATTTTTTGCTAAATCATTTTTTTATAATTTTTTTACTTACCGGGTAGATTTATACGCGGTTTTCAACATTATGTTCTGTTTACCTGCGGCTATCGTTCTAAATAATAGACGAGAAAATAAAAATGATGTTGCAGTTCTACTTTAAAGGTACATACCCACTCAGTAGGCACAACATGTTCATTATATCAGCGACATCATCTGAGACATCATCTGAGACATTTTCTGGCAAAATAAACATTCATTCACGATTACCCCAAGTATTGATTGGCATTATTATAGATTTTATTTCAGACGTAAATTTCCACATTGATATCACGAGCGATAACCGTGTTTCCTTAAAATGTTAACGGACATCACCATTTATTCTCCGTATTTATTTTTTGATGTGCAATGATCATACATAATAATCTGTTGAAAATATTATTTTTTCTGGTGACGCATTTAATTAGTATAAATAATTAAAAAATATCATGCTTTATTTGCATATAAAAACAGCCTGATAACACCGCGAGTCACTATCAGTAAAATAACTATTACTAAATGATTATATCTGTATAGCGGGCACTCGTAATTTTTAGAACTGGTGGAATAGTGACACAAGTATAATACACTTATTTAATTTCTATAAAGAACATTTTGTGCCTACTGAGTGGGAATGTACATTTGTACCTTTAAGATTTTAAATACATTTCATTTTTGTTACACTGCGAAAGTTCAATGTATACAATAAAGCTGTATTTAGCAGACACGGACTTGAATGGCGTAGGATAAAATAGAAACAAGAGACATATTGCAGAAAGGCATTTTATACAAGAGCAATTTTCTCTCGGCTTTTCCATTAAGGAAAGCCATAGAAAGTGAGTGGAACGGGGATTTCTATTAAGTGGGAAATAAACTGGAAAACACACGTATCAACATTGGTCACCAACATTGTGCACCCATATATCTATATACATCCACGTAGTCTGATAAAAATTATATTGTAACGATTAACACGTATCTATACCCAGTTCTAATCTGGCGATATGTAATGGTTTGGCTTATAGCACTTCTTTGAAGTAGTTTCTGTGATTTTAATGAACCAATATTTTGTGTTTTCTTGTGTGATGTGACATTACTTGTAATAGGGCTTTAAGTAGAAAAGTTGGATACTGAATTTGATACACCTCGGCTTGGTATTTAACAAGGTTTTAACCACATGGGCCAAATTTGTCGCTGCTAATGCAGGCCATGAACATTTGGGGGCCGTTTCACTAAATTTTACACGACTAAAATGTTCGTAAGTGCAAATTTAGGATCGTCTGGAAATGTCAATTGATGGATTTACATTTATTGAACATAGGCTGCATATGCAGCCTATGCTCAATAAATGTACATCCAATAATTATTTACAAGAAAACGTTAATGTGAAATTTACAGACTCATAATTTTGCACTTACAAACATTTTAGTCATTCTAAGTTTATTGAAACATGCCCCAGGTGTTTAACAAGGTTTTCACCACATGGAAATACATGTGCAGTAGTAGTAAGGGAGTCAAAATGATACCACCTACCGTGGTATCGTTTATAACCCTCTATAATACCCCCACCACCCCCGAAAATCAAAAAATTGGTTAACGAGGAAAATTGGGTCTCCCGACAGCAAATTTATGAATTTTTGGAGAAAAATTTTGAGAAGAGGGAGTCCCAATTATATTGGTAATTGACTTTTGAAAGTATATATTGGTGTCATAAATACATCATGTTTTTCACGTCCAAATTGAACAGATACATTTCATAGGTAATAATAAAATATTATAACAAAATGGATAATAAAATAGAATGGGAATTGGAATTTTGTAATGTCTTTGGTGAAAAATATTACTATAAATTGAAAACATTATGCAGAATCGAATACATGAAATATCAGCGTAATTTATTACGCTCCGATAAAAGCGTTGCATTTACAATATTATACCGGCAATTATGTCGCCGGTACAAGGATCAAATTCGTGAAACGAAGCGACTAAATAGGATCGGAGAACAACTACCGGAACATCATAAAACTAATTTTATAAAACCGTTTAAAATCAACGATTCGTTTACGGATATGCGCTTTCTACAATCATATTGTAATGGATTTGAAAATTCTAATTGGAAATTGAACAGAAAAAAACGAGTACCAATATTATTAGAGAAAATGGATAATACAATACAATTTGAATTGAAAATTTTTAATGACTGTGTTGAAGAAGTTTTACGAAGAATACGGGGGTTATAATCCTGTATATAAATTCTATAAAATGAGAACACTAGGCGATATCGAATATATGAAATACCCAGCGTAATTTATTACGCTCCGATAAAAACGTTACATTTCCAATATTATAACCGGCAATTATGTCAACTATACAAGAGGCAAATACGAACATTAAGACAGATAATGCGTATCGGATATGAAACTAAGGCGTATTATACAAAAATTTTAAAACCCAACGATTCGTTTACGAACGTACATTTCTACGATATCGCTTATAAATTTATATTGTAATCACAACACCAAGCAGACGACAATCTTTCACTTACACGTGTTATAAACACACAAATTATGTGTCCTACCTTACACGTATATTAAGTGTCCATTTTATAGAGAGATTACACGATTACGTCTTCCGGGATGAAACATAAACACACTATAATATATACTACACACACGTGGGTGTGTATTACACAACCCGCTATCGATATTCCGGAATGAAACATAAACACACTATAATATGTATTTCTTACATTGTGATTGGTTGGCATGTTTTTTATTTTTTTAATTTTACTTTTAATAATTTAGAACGTTATAACCTATATTATTAAATAAAAAATGAACTTGTTATATATAAAACAAATAAAAATAAACGAGTAAATATTTGGTATTGCACAACACGGTTTTAACTTCATATATGTAAAATTAACAACAATACTTTGTCTTGGGGACGCCCCTTGACGAAAAATGAGCGCTCAGTGCTTCCGTGCACACACTTCCAAGGTTGCCTAGACTTTCGACACTGGTTCCTAGATCAGCCGATAGATGGGGGTGTGCTGTACAGGCAGCTATTACACCCGGCTAGCCACAACATGAGACGAGTAAGACAAAGACAAGATCAGACAAGATCAGAAAAGGTGGCTAGCCGGGTGGGCCCAGAAGGGTTTTGCTGGCGTGGGTTAGAGCCTCGGTGGAAGCTAAAAAAAAAATTCTTTTTTTTCTTTTTAAATTGTTAATTAATTAATAAATTGTTTACTGCGACAATATAATTAATTTTAATTAATTTTATAATTAAAATTAATTATTTTTTAAAAAATCACAATGGTGCTGTAACATTTCTTTCGACTTTATCTCCAAGTTTTTCCCTAAATTTATCCCAATCAGTACACTCAATCTTGGG
This sequence comes from Conchocele bisecta, assembly GCA_029237695.1. Classification (NCBI taxonomy): domain Eukaryota; kingdom Metazoa; phylum Mollusca; class Bivalvia; order Lucinida; family Thyasiridae; genus Conchocele; species Conchocele bisecta. The sequence continues at coordinate 8,641,554 of CM055281.1, forward strand.
CATGGTGGCGCGTGCCTTGATTCTTATATCATTTTTTAATTTTTCATATCTCCGCATTTCTTCCACCACGGATTCAAACTCTAAATTTGTTATTTTCTTATCGGCCAACGCTTTGGACACCATAACGTCGATGCTATTTTTCTTAGACCTGGCGAGAACGGATATTCTATCATGTTTTCTACATTTTCTCGAGTTTTCCACCCGACGCCCTAATTACCATACACAACAACCCACGGCCGACACCGCACATAAAATCCCCGCTACGGGAACCGTTATAATGGTGGATATAGTTGCAGCTGTCCCCGCCCCACACAACACAGAAACACTCGCCAGAGCCGTGCTAGATACTTCAGCCATGTTCACCGCGCGCCTATATTTTTTAGCGTTTCTTTTTCTATTTGTATATTCTCTAACTAAAATATCCTGCATAGCGACGATATTATTCAACCTAAAATCTGAACTTCTTTCGTTAATTGTACACAGTGTTGATGGAGTGGTATTGACAATTGGAAGCGTTGATTCGTTCATATTTAAATTTTACAAATTTATTTCAATATATTAGTATTTACACAATAAGTTCAATTAACAATGAGACAATAGTGGAAGAACTCTCTGAGTCACCGATTTTCATAACAAAGTTAATAACACTACCTTGGGAAAGTCTAATTCGATCATTACCGGCGAACGAAACAATCGTCGAACTATCTCCAGAGATTTTAGTGACTCCAATCCCCCGTTCTTCCCCATCTACTACAATATTTATCGCGACCGCGCCCACAGGTTTACCATTAGCATTAACCGAGCAGACCGCCATTTGGATAACTTCACCTGCAGCTGTCATAGTGTATCCCCCATATTTATTACTCGCTTTGGCACCGAACGAATATTCATAGTGCCCCTCAACCAATGGGCCCCGCTTCTCAGCCCAAACTGTTATGACACGTTTTGGTGTTTTCATTGTTTTCACTATTCCGGCAAGCGCCCTGTTTGCGTTTATATGCCTCAGTACGAATCTCATAAGAGGCCTCCTCAAGAGCTTTGGTCGCGGCTATACGATCATGTTTCAGTTTATCAGAAACTTCGGTTATTTTTCCATCTAGTTCGGTAAGTGCCGCTTCTCTGCTGAGAGAGTCCTCTAAGCGCAACGCATCATAAGCCTCCGTATGGTCGCCTGGTGGCCTTCTAAGGCTTTATCAATACCCGACCGGGCCTCTTTTTGAAATTCGGTTATTTTTCCATCTAGTTCAGCAACCGCCGCCTCTCTGATGAGAGAGTCCTCTGAGCGCAACACCTCATAAACCTTCGCAATGGCTACCTTGTGGTCTTCTCGGGCTTTCTCAACCCCCGACCGGCCTCTTTTTGAAATTCGGTATTTTTTTCCATCTAGTTCGGTAAGTGTCGCTTCTCTGTTGATAGAGTCCTCTAAGAGCAACACCCTATAAGCTTCCGTAATATCCGCCTGGTGGTCTTCTCGGGCTTTCTCAATACCCGTTCGGACTCCATCAAGATCAAACCGGGTCTCTTTTTTAAATTCGGTTATTTTTTCGTATATGTCAGTAAGTGCCGCTTCTCTGTTGAGAGAGTCCTCTGAGCGTAACGCCCCATAAGCCTCCGCAATGGCCTCTTTGTGGTCTTCTCGGACCCCCTCAACCCCCGACCTGGTCTCTTTCAGAAATTCGGCGGCTATTTTACCTGTCTAGTTCGGTAATTGTCGCTTCTTTACTATGAGAGTTCTCTAAGCGCAACGCATCATAAGCCTCCGCAATGGCCTCCTCAAGGTTCGACTGGTGGTCTTCTCGGACTTTATCAATACCCGACCGGGTCTCTTTTCGAAATTTGTTTTTTTTTTATCTAGTTCAGTAAGTGCCGCTTCTCTGATGAGAGAGTCTTCTGAGCGCAACACCTCATAAGCCTTCGTAAGGTCCGCCTGGTGGTCTTCTCGTGCTTTCTCAATACCCGACGTGGCCTCTTTTCGAAAATCGATTATTTTCCCGTCTAATTCAGCAAGTGTAGCTTCTTTGCTGAGAGAGTCTTCTAAGCGCAACGCATCATAAACCGCCGTAATGTCAACCTGGCGGTCTTCTCGGGCTTTATCAATCCCCAACCGGGCCTCTTTTCGAAATTTGGTTATTTTTTCACCTAGTTCGTTTAGTTCCGTATGCGTTTCTTCACGACTTTGTGTATTCACAGCCAGGGCATATTCTCTAAGTTGTGACAGTAGACTCTTGTGAATCTCGTCCGTGGCCCTCGATATAGTTCTATTGATCAAGGCCTTTGTTTTTTGGGTAGTTAAAAAGTCGCCCTCTGTCGGGATGAATCCCCCTTCTGTCGGTTCCAAATTCTTTGAATTTGTCACCCAATCGGAAGAACTACCTGGTCCGTATATACTCATTCTTAATTTTTTAATTATATATTGGGCACCTATACTCAATTGGAAATTTCGAGAACTACCGAAATCGGGTAATAGTTATTCAACTTTCTCGCTTGATCATCGAGAATAGAGACCGTAAATTCGTGGATATGTCCCGATTCCAAAACTTTCATCTCGGGGTGTGGGAAGTCTAAGGTCACAGTCTCGCCATAGAAACAGTCGCTGGCGGGCACAGTTTTCAGTAATGTGCTGGGGGATCCGTCTACCGTGTTGTACGATGTGTTCACCCGATCCAGGTGTACCCTGAGAGTTTTCGTGAAGGCGAAGTCCACCGGGTTATCACCGACGTACTCACCGGGGTAAACACTCCTTTGTTTGAGGAGTATGTCTCTCTAAAACCGAGTTGAATACCCAACCCCGGGGAGACCACTACCTCATTATCAGTTCTGATGGTCATTGTTGCAAGCCCGGTAGCATTCGATACTGTGAGGTTGATTATACCGTCAAGCTCTGAGTTGACAAAATCTTTGAGCTGTCTTATTCCCCACAGTCCGTGAGGCAGCTTTACACCTAATTGTTGTCCATCCTTCACATAGTAAAACCCTTCGCTCTTCCCCACATTCTGCCATCCAACCATGAAGGTGATTGATCTAAGGCCTACCCGGCGTTGTCCGCAGCAGTTGTCTATTAACTTTTGAAGTTCACAACTCCCTTTTTGAACATTAGTGATAGTAGCAAACATAATAATATCTTTCAGTGGATACAAAAGCATTTAGCTTTAACTCTAATGCAAAGTACGCGGTCGGTGGTAAATACACGCAAAAAGACGTTGTTAATCTTGTACACCCAACCGTAACGGTTAGACCGGACAGTGGCTTTGCCACCAATTTCCCTAACACGTTTGAGAAATATAGGCTGCCCAAGATTACTATGATGGAGTCGGTAAACGGGTGGAAAGCCACACCGATGCAGTTTTGGCAGAACCAGCTAAATTTTGCTGTATGGTGCGCAACATCCGGGTGTGGAGTTATTTCACATAAAGACCATCTGACATCCAAGAATGTCATGCTCCGAAGTGTCTACAACTTTCACACGTATTATACTATTAGGAGGATTCTCAAAGAACTAGGTATTTCTCTACCTCAAGACGACGCCTGGGATCCCATTTCCAACGCATACGACCGTATGGCGTTTGAAAGATTGTGTAACGAATTTAACGTTTCAAAAGACGCGGACTGGAGGCAGAAAGCATTTCCTACCACCACCGGCCTCGGGGACGTTCTCATTCGGGGCCAGTCCGGGAATTGGACGCAGACTGATTTTAGACACGATTACTCCGGTGACCACATCATCAGTCGGAACGCCGGGAATTTTGACCCCGCGACTATGACTTTCGGGCCAGAAGTGTCTGGAGGTCGGCACTGTGGCGTGTTTTTCTTGTAAAATGTTACCTCCGAAACTGGCTCACGTAGATTACATACAGCAGGCTGCTGAGGTTCAGAACGCGTGGACCACATTTATGTTAGATAAGGGTCTAGAGTTCACGCAGGCCGGGGTTACTCCGCGTCAACGAATCTATTCGCACGTACGTCTGGGCCATCCTCGGCGCACAGAAGCAAACTCGCAGTTTCTATACTGGGTACAGGAACAGCGTTTGATGCACAAAAACAATTCTTGGCACTTGTAGAGGACGCCATCTCAGCTAAGGTGGACCTGGAGAAGGCGATCCAGAATTATCAAGACGTTTTGCAGACTGCCAGCACCCCAGTGGACTATGTATTTGGAATAGGTCTTTATATGGCGCCGAGCAATATGATACTATGAGACGACCCGGTTGATGGTTACAATAATCAGATCGTAATCGCCACCGCCAATCAAAAAATCGGTCACAACGGTAACGTGAACACGGATATCATCAAGCGCACCCCCAACACGATCGGGTTCAACAGTGTTGAGGGAACCGATTTCATAAAACGCCCAAAACACAAAATGGATACACATCCCTCAACACAATCGAACCCAGTACCCCCAATTCGTAAATTGGATGCACCATCGAGTTCCATCAACAGACCAATCGCGATTGGAGAAACACCAATCAATCACAGATTGGGTGAAATTGGAAGCACAACACACGAGGAGGAGAAATTAGCGCTCGTCGTCGCCCTCGTGGCGATCGGATTATTTGCGCTTTGGTTTTAGGAACTCTCTGGCGAAGAATAGTAGGAGACCGGCGATTGCCACGATTAAAGCCCAAGTATTTTTGGCTAGCCATCCGGCTGTTTTTGATAATATAGATAGCAAGTAAGAAACGATACTTCCGATCAGTCCAGGTAGTGCGGCAGCCGCCTTTTCGGCTAATTTAGCCAGGAGACTGGCGAGGGCTTTTAGTTGTTTTTTTACCCACTCCTTGGCTCCGCCTGATGGCGCGGGTGGTGGTGGTGTGGGTGCTGGCGCGGGTGGTGGCGCCGCACCACCAGTGAAAGCTAGAACTATGGTCGATATAGTCATGCTGATAGCAACGAGGATGCTTGCTATCGTGATGCCCTGTTCTCTGAATAGAGTGCGAAGACGCTCACCGATTGTCGTACGCTCACCGAGTATCGTCTCCTCGCGCAGTACCCTCGAGATTGTTTCGCGGATCCGACTTATTTGGGTGCGGAGTGTCTCACGGTTAGTCGAGGCAGCCTCCAAACGAGCTGCTCTTTCATCCCGCAACGACCGCAAGCGTTTGTTGATCCGCTCGGTAGATTCTCTATCTCCACCAGCTTCCTCCAGTTTTCTTTCTTCTAGCGCGATATGTTCATCCAGCGACGAGAGTTTGGCGAGGTTAAGGACCAGTTCGCCCCGGACCGTTTGTAGAGCCTTATCGAGGCCCCGGAGTTCGCGAAGAGGTAACGGTGGGTCATCGTTGAGTATTTCCCCCAATTGCGATTGGACGCTGAACGTGGTCTCCATCGTGTTAATAGCGTCGGTGGCTACTCGAGGGACATCGCTGAGCGCGACCGTTTCTATCGCGGAGGCCGTTTTTCGCCATCGTTTCGTCGGTAGACTGTAGGGCCTCTACAGCGCGGGTAGGCATAATTGTTTTACCCCTCTTTCCAATCTGGGAATCCTAGTTCGCTCTTTATGATTTCGCCACCGCCCCGGCCCCTTTCCTGCAACGGTGTTTAGCGATAGGGGTTTTCCGTTCTTCATGTTGACTATTGGGAGATTTGGTGCCGCTTTTAGTCGCAATCTACCGTTCAGATTCAATTCGAACTTGGAGTAGTCGCGACCGACAGATGGGACCACACCTTTTTTTCTGCCAAACCGTTGTAGTAGTCGTCTACAGCTCCCTCGAGTAATTCCCGACTTTGACCAACGCTGCCGGTAGCGCCACCTAATTCCCCCGATTGGATTGGAACTGGAGGTTGTATCAAGGTGTTTCGTCATTATAATCATCTATGTCATAATCATCCTCATCCGCATCGATGTAATAGTCTCTGCCGATTTCATCCATGTCAATATCGTAATCAGCCATATTAATTTCTTAAAATTAATTATGTATTAAAGACAAAACATAAGGGTTTAATATAGTTTCACTAAATTATGTCTTCGAGTCAATACGGTCGCAAACTCAATCCATACCGCAGACTGCGTGAGCCCCTCGGGGCAAAAGGCGTGAGACAGAGTGTCGTTATTACGAACAACCCATCGACGATCGACCAGAACCAGCAGCTCTTGGTCCGCTTCCCCAACCTCGGAGCTAACGACGTCATTGTGCCGGGTACTGTTCGCCTCGCTTTCACTATTTCGCTTACGTCGACGGACGAGGACCGAACCGTCGTTCAGAACCTTGGTCGCGCCATCGTCAAGAAGACCATGATAAAGATTTCTGGTAATGAGGTGATGTCGATCGACGACAGCGACGTCTACCATTGTTGTCAGGACCTATGGAAGACGGCGCAAGAGCGCGAAAACGCTGTCTATCAGGGTATTGACACCAGCAAAAATAAGAACGTAACCAAACTTAGAATCGGGGCTGGTAACAAGGTAGATAACAACGCGAGTGACAATGCGGTCGCGGGCGCTTACGGCAACCGCATTCTACATCCCGCTCGACTTTGAGTTGCTGGAGAGTCACATGCCCTACTATCAGAGCGCTTTGGCTGACCGCCTCGAATACGAACTAACGTTCAACGACTACGTCCGAGTTCTCATAACCAGCGACCTGTTATCGACGTATACGATCGATAATGTTTCGCTGGAGTACGACATGGTCACGATGCCCGAACTCGCGGCGATTGATCAGAACCCCAGTACGCCGGGCACGTTGCCATACTTTACGACCGAGTTCTTCGCCATCGCAAGATGACGAAAGACAAAGGCGACACATTGTGGAATATTAACGTCAACGTACCCGCTCGCTCGATGAAAGGTATAATGATGTTGTTCGAGGATGCTCGGTTCGCGTTCGGTGCTAGAAAAACCGACAAATTCTATAACCCCAAAATGACGAAGGTAGAGGTGACGATCGAGGAGTTCCCAATCAACTCTACAGCGCGGGTCTTCGCGCGCACAGCAGTGGGACGAAGTAAGAAAGCAGTTTGCTGCCGGCTCTAAGCGCTCTCCGGAGGTTGCAGCGGTTGCCAAAGACCTGCATCTCTCGGCCGTCTCCCTCGCGGAGTTCCTGAATACCAAATACGCGTTATGGCTAGACATGCGAGCCAGCGACGACGACCAAATACACGGCAGCGGACGCCAAGTTGAGAACGCTAGCGAGGGTGTGACGATCCAGATAACCAAAGAGGCGGACGGAGCCGGCCATTGAACGTGTACTTATATATAATTACAGACGCACTAACTCAACATCGAAGATGGCCGATACGTCTCAGCACTCTATTGATTTAATAAAAAATAAAAAAAATCATCTAACGATTTATTAATTAATAAATTTGATAATTCTAAAGAATTAATTAAGAAAAATTAGCAATCATTCTAACGATTTATTAATTAATAAATTTGATAATTCTAAAGAATTAATTAAGAAAATTAGCAATCAATACCAATTCACGATTGGAGATGCCCACTCTGCCATAATATGTGGGCAGACAGGATGTGGAAAAACGGTTTTCATCCTCGACTTGCTCGAGGAGTCCTACCGCGATGCCTTTCGTCACATTGTGATCCTGTGTCCCACTGTGCGGCACAACGATATTTATCAGCGTGAACGTGGATATGGACCGACCCTGAGGTATACGTTATTGACCCCGGTGATAGGCTTCACGATTGGTTGCGTGTTTATACCAAAGATTCCAGGGTGAGCCCACCCTATACGTGATTGACGATTGCTCGGCCAAGGCGGCGATGACCAAAAAGAAGGACATGCTCTCCGAGCTCGCATTTTCTGGCCGCCATGCTAGGCAAAGCGTATGGATATCCACTCAAAAGTACAACGCCGTCCTCAAGGATCTGCGCGAGCAAACGAAATGGGTCGCCCTCTTTCACTGCAAGGACCGAGACTCATTCGATGACTGTCTTCGAGATGAATTGACGTTATCCCAACGCGCGAGGAGCGCCTGGAGGTTCGACAGATGCTTTCGGAAACTAAGCACGCCAAGCTTTGCTAAAGACTGATCAACCAACTGCTTACGAAGTTATCAATTAATTTTATAATTAATTAGCAATTACTGAACAAATGCTGAACAATGCTGAACAATGCTTAGCAATTGCTGAGCAATGCTGAACAAATGCTTAACAAATGTTGAACAAATGCTGAACAATGGTTAACAATGTTAACAATTTGGTGCTCCGCTGCGAGCTTTTTTGCGAGCATAATGGTGATCATAATATCGTATGGGTGGTGCGCTTGCCAATATGTTAAAGTGATGAGACTTGTTAGAATAGTTGAATTAATTTTAAGAAAAATAACTGCGACGAACTTCTCGATCAGCTAATAGAAGAAACCTCAACTCCGACTGCCAACATAGATAATGATCCGACAGAGCAATCGGAATCAACTCCAACGGCGGTTGGTATTGGGTTGAGTGCAACGACTCCGAATGAAAATGAAAATGCGGCGCGACGAGAGCGGCTAGCTGCGCTGGTTGCTGGGGGACAATCGGAGCATTATCTCGGTAGGCGTCTCTCAGTTTTTCAGGTGGATAAGATGTCAGATGCGGAAATCGATAAAATGTATGCGCGATACGAATCCAAATTGGGAGCGGAGATGACAAAAACTCTCGGATCGGCGGCTATTCATTTGTAGTATTCATTAGTATACTTCTCCCTATACCAAACACCGCGGGATTGATTGACGATCTAGAGACTGACCCTTTTATAAGTCACACTCTTAGAACAGCCTGCTGCTCAATTTATCACAAGTTTGGAATGTACTTAGCTCCGCTGACAACCGCGTTGACCACGGGTAAACACTGTCAATTTGGACATATATGCCCACGAACTATAAGCCCTAATATTATAAATGATGACACAAGACACACCCGCGAGAGTGACGGAGTTGAACCCGATTGCTCCAACCCAATCGAACCCGAGTGTTACTCCGCCACTGGATGACATACCGCATATAAAAAAATCCCAAAAGACAGGCAGCTGGGCGGGCGGCGGCTGCCACCCGAAAAGTTAAACAAGATAAAATACTCGCCGAGCTTCGAGAGGCTAAACTCCAATCGAGATTGGGGTTGCAATCGGGGACGGAGACAGCAAAACATCTGAAGACAGAGTTGTGTACACCCCCAATTCACGAATTGGAAGCACACCCAAATTCTTTGAATTTGTCACCCAAATTCGTGAATTGGAGTTGGGTTGTTGGTGGTGGTCTGGCAGTTGTTGGTGCCCTGTGCGTGTGGAAATACCCCATATTATCGAAAAAACAACCAGCCAGTGTTCAGAAGAAAGTTACGAAACACCAATCGCAATTGGATGCGCCCCATTTAAACATTGATCGCGACCCTTTTATATGCAATAATGGCTGAACAAGACGGTAAAATGTTAGTGAATGCGCTTTATCACGCCGTGGTGATATCAGGTTTCAGTATCGGGTATGCTCGACTATCAAAGATGGCCCTAGGAGGATCCGCTCCCAAATTGGACTTTACTGTGAGAGACGTAGGCTCGCGACCTAGTGTAGCGGCCGCAGTTTGGACCCGAGATTATCTAGTTAAAGCTGGAATTCTACCAGTTAATATATGGAAATAAATGGCTTCAATCGCAATGATGATAGGTGGTGCGCTCTTAAACGCATTTGCGTTCACCGGCATCAACTTCTATTCTCTAAACTACAAAACTCGAACGCGGATGAGGAGAGTACGCATCACGATTTAGCTGTAGAAACAATTCAATAGCGCAAAGGAAGCGTGGTCGGAAAAAACGAACCGCCCATCTTGACTGGGTCAATGAAGAGCTTCGCCGCGAAAATCACGCCGCACAAACTTTTCAGAACGTTGAAGAAGCCAACCGCGAGTACGCGCTGGCATATCCGCAGAAAAGTCTCGCGCCGCTGGATCGCGAGCCCCAACTTTCAGATTTCTATGTACCGTCAGAGGCCCAAAAAGACCGCGAGATCGCGTTCATCGTCGTGGGAATGGGTGTGGTGGGTCTCGTCAGCTACTATATTCAATCGAGATTTTAAATTAATTATTTTAAATTAATTATAAATATATATACAGTCAAACTTGTCTTAAGCAAGCGGCCATGGGAAAGTCCAAAATTGCTTGCTTAACACAGGTGGGTGCTTAATGGAGGTTCATCTTGGACCGGCTTATAACTTGTTCCATATAGATTTATATGTACAATTAATGTACAGTCAAACTTGTCTTAAGTTCATATGTACATCATGATATACAGTGTTTACTTTAATTTCGAATACTCATTGATCTAAGCGGCGCCTATGTCAATTAGAAATGCCAAACACAAAATGCGTCTTTGTGTAAAAAAAAAAAAATCAAAAAAAAAAGAAGAAAAATCGGGATTTCTGAAGGCCCCCCCCCCCCCCCCCCCCCCCCCCCCCCCCCCCCCCCCCCCCCCCCCCCCCCCCCCCCCCCCCCCCCCCCCCCCCCCCCCCCCGAATCCGCTACTGGATAATGTAAATACAATATGCACAATAGAATGGATTATCAAACGGAACGTTTAATAATTTGATGGGTCAATCGCTGTGTTTGTTGTTACAAGATGTACCAGTTCGTCCGAAAATCACCAGTTTGTCTGGCGTATGTAGTTAGGCAACGGCCCACGGTCAGCATAGCTCGGCTTATAACAGCAGTCCCCATGCCACGCTCGCTATAACTTGCACATTATGATGCATGCAAATTAATCTGTTTAAATTCACTTAAAATATCATTTATGAACTTGGATGTGCATAAATTCTGTATATTTAGTTAATACCAAACTGAATTATCATAAAAATCGGGTTACGTTAACATCGATTGGAAAAAGTTGCAAAAGGACGAAACTACGTAGGTACGAAATCGCCGAAATTGTCCGTGATATTTACAGACTTTTTCATGTTTTTCTGACATACAGTTAGCCATATTTGGTTGAAATAAACGCGTGTTTGCATGTGTTTGTTTGTCTGGTTGAGAGTATTCGGAGGGAGTTAACTATAGCGGTTCATGATCAATCGCTGATAGATATATTGCCGACGTCTTTCGCCACAGTAACCTGTCAATCATGCCACTAAGGGCTGCCTTTACTTACCAGCGATTGGCTGTACTGTATAAATAACTCGGCCACGAGAATAACACGTGTTTTGAACTGACAATTATAGTAGCCAGAAGCAATGTTTTGGCTAGGGGGAATTATTGAAACTATCGACCCTTGACTTTTATTGTCACAGCGGGTAGGCATGATTTTCGTGAATCGCGTAATGATGTGATGAAAATTTGGTCAAACAATCGGGTGTCATAAAACAAATTGAAATGGTATTGTAAACAGTTTAGCAGGCCTGCAATTAGCGAGATTTAGGTCACTGGGTGGGAAATGGGTGGGGATTATCTGAACGAATTTGGTCCCAGCTTTTTTTTTAGAATTTCCGATATTTTGCCGAGAATGGCCGCTAAAACGAGGATTTCGAGGCAAAATGGACGATTTTGCCTGTCCGTTGGCCGCGTTAGACAGGTTCACGCTTAATACAGGTGCATTTTAGAGTAATTTTCATTGGGGGGAAATAAAATGGCCGCTTAACGGAGGGAGACGCTTAATACAGGTGGCCGTAAGTACAGGTGCGACTGTATATATATAGAACGATGTCAGTTGACAAACTTTATTTTGCTATGATTGATGTAGGCTACACTGCCCTTAAACACCGCATAGCTGGTGCAAAGGGTATGATTCGTCTGGCCCGAGATTCTCTCGAGACGTGGCGGGAGGACGAAAAAGCGGCCACCCTTTTCGCAAAGCGGATGTTATATTCCTCCACCAATCCTGGGGGATTAGATTTTCCCAATTTCCTTCAGAACTTAACCCCCAATCGCGATTGTACTTCCAACAAAGGTTTATTATTATCGACGCAGTTACCGGACGATCTGGCGAGGGCATGTTGGAGATTGTCAGATATATTAGAATACATCGCATACGATGAACACGCAAACTTAATACCAAACTATCGGTTCGCCTAACTAACGCAAGCTAGCGAACACGTACTATAGCCCCCGCGGCTACTGGAAGGGACTCGCTGCCATCAAGAACCTCGCGGCGGCGACCAAGGTTTCAGAAAACGTTGTCAAGGAATGGCTCAAGAAGCAGGCCATCTGGCAGATCTATTTACCCGCGCCTCACAATATTCCGCGCCCGAAATTCGACGTGCCGGTACCGAACCAAGTTCACCAAGCGGATCTCCTGTTTCTCCCTCACGATCGCGTCGGTCGTAAGACGTACAAGTACGCGCTGACAGTCGTTGACGTAGCGAGTCGTTATAAGGGGGCTGAGCCGTTGGCCACTAAAGAGTCTAAGGAGGTGGCCGAGGCTCTCTCCCGAATATATAAGAGGAGTCCTCTCAAATGGCCGAATCTTCTCCAGGTCGATCCCGGCCGCGAGTTCATGGCGCGGTCTCTCATCTATTGTCTAAGCACGAAGTTTCTATCAGACGCGGCCGCGTCAACATCCACCGGGACCAGGCGGGATCGTGAACTTCAATCGAACCCTGGCTGAGAGACTGTTCGGACACCAATACGCTAAAGAACTTGTAGACCCTCATTCGCGATCGACCCGAGTGGGTGGCCAGACTGCCCGCCGTGGTCTCCGCACTGAACGGAAGGAGGTGACCAGATTGATAGGTAAGAAGCCCGTAGATGCCATCAAGTTTAAAAGGGTGACGAGCGAGCCCTCTGCCGTCTCGCGCGGGCGACCCGTTGGTTTAGAGGAGCAACGGCTTCCATCAGATATTGATGTCCGGTACCTCTACCAACCGGGAGAGCTCGAAGGTGGCAGCCGCCGCGCGACTGATCCCGTGTGGTCTCTCAATGTATATCATCTAGATCGATCTATTACCAAGCCCGATGAGCCCGTGCTCTACTATTTGGATGATGGGCCATCTCGAGGGTTTGTTCGCGAAGAACTTCTCGCGGTGCCTTCTGACACCCAGCTACCCCCGGATCATCAGAGTCTTTAGATTGTTAATTTTCATAATTTTTTTTCAAAATTATTAAATAAATCATTAGAGAGGTTCTGTATGTATTCCGTCTGGTAACACACGTCTTTTATCTAGTATGCCGAGAGTCCTAATTTTTGTTGACAGTACGTTTTCATAACACCGTCTTTCATTTTAAATCCTCTATTTTGTGCTACATCTATAATGTGTTTTCCATCTTCTGTAGTTTCGGTTAGTACTCGTTTATATCTATCCCAATTTAAATTGTTAGTTCTCTTGGACATTCCTTTCGCAGAGTAGTTTTTATTAATAGAATTAAATTTTTCTACAAAATAACACTTACTAGATAACGCTATCGCCCTATCTCCGCTAAAATTCCATTGAAAAGTCCGGGTCTCTACTTTCGCTCCATTTATAAAAACCCAAGCCAACCATTCTTTTTTTCTTTTCAAACCCGTTCTAGTAAGTTAGGTCTAATCAATTCCTCTATCGTTTTTCCACTAACTCCTATATACATACTATCCGTATCCATCTGTATTAATTCAAAGTCTTCTCTTTTTACGTATTTGTCAAGAAATTCGTAGTAAAATTCCAACATTCTCAATTTAGCTAGTTGATAAACCGCTATTCCACAATGGAATGGTCTCTTTACCGCACACCTGGGTTTTCTTGAAGATATTTCGTACGCATCTCTTCCAAATCATCAAAATACGCGGATCTTAATGCTTTGTCAACACAGGTTTCGTTTTGTGTATATGTCGTATTTAAATGTCTCTCCGTTGCCTCTATCATTTTTCCACAACACGAGTTTCCTAATAATTTCATTATGTCGGCTACTGGTTTCTTATTTGGTTCTACATCACCCGTTCGTCTTGCGGCTGTAACTTCTTTTGCGAACCATTCGAATGGTTTTCCGCTAATATAATCTATAACACGATGAACTCCAGTTATTTCTAGGCCGTGTTTTAAATACCATTTCAACAGTGGCGCGTACAGCAATACTTTAGTGGCTGTCATAGATCCCACCAATTTTTTTCCATCTCCTCTTGTTCGCCCAGTATCTTTTAAATATTTTAACATGTGTGTGGGAACTTCATCAACCTCTACTTCTCTGTTTATAAATATGGGGACATTTCAGAAAACTTATCTTTTAAGTTGTGTGGAACTTCTATATCCACCTCCGCAAACCCCCAAACCAGTCTCCGGATAAAACTCTTTACAAAACATTTTTAATAAATTTAGGGTTATGTGGGGTATCTATATGGTGTATAGTTTCTCTCCCACACGGCATCTCTTTATTTAACGTAGATAAATATAACGCGTTTGCGTCGTACCCCAAAACAGCCTTGCACGGTTTGGAACCCACTCTAATATTTGAAACACCACTTCTGCATATCGTTTGTAAATACTATTGATGGACGCCAACTAGAGCGTCCTTCCATCATTTTCGTATGTTCTTCTTTTGGTGCATATAGAGCATCCTCCGTATAATCGTCTTTGAAGATTTTTGTTCTTTAATGGTTCCTCTCAATAAATATTGTATAGCTACTCCAGGTAGTGTTACCGCATCTTTGAAAATATCCACACCTCTGTGTTTATAAAATTCACACATTTTTTCCACCGCTTCTAGGAACGGTGCTACATCTAAATCGTTATAATATTTCAACCAATCTCTGAAAGTTTTCATATTATTTTCTTCGAAAATTCTACGACATTTACTTAATTCTGTTTCATCTATTAACATTTTCCCAGATAGTTTGGAATACCAATTCTCTATATCCGTAGTCCTGGGTAATCCAGTTTGTCTGGAGAATCGAACCACTCATAAGGAAAGAAAGATTTCTGTCCTTTGCATTCGTAGGCTTTTATCCAACTATCGTAACTTACACCGGGTCCTAGATAAAGTATTACATCAAGAAATCTAAACTCTGGAGTAAATAGAAATATTGTTGCGTTTGCACGTTTTTTCCGACCATTACTTTCTTTGTTGTTGATGCCAGTTCGCCTACTAGGTATTTCTTTATTAAGTTTATATCGTACTTACTGCTGTTAAAACCTATAACCGGTACTTGCTCTATCCACTGTTCGATCTTGCGATTTGGTTTTTACGTAAATGTTCTGTATTAAACCCATATCTTGACCACACTTCTTCTCTTATAGCTTTTCCCCTGACTTTTAAATCTTCTACGAATTTTTCTATAAGTTTTGCGGGATCTTTATCACAAATATGAATTACTGTTCCTGAGAAATTATCTCCTATACTAACGCTTACCGGAACGCTGCTCGGCTTCGTACTCTAGATTATTACCGTGAGTTTCAAATTCTGGGTTGAGATATGCCTCAAAATCGATACTATCTGATATGGATAAAGAGTAGTGTCGCAACCGATCTTTATGTCTTTACCAGTTCTTTGAAATTCGCATTCCCACATAACTACTAGGTTGAATTCTTTGCTTCTTCTAATAATGTGTATCTCTTCTCATAGTGGATGCGCGTTCTTCTTTTCTATGTTTTGCATGAATCTCACACCCGTGCCAGTAACAGCCGTGATATTGATATACGGTATTGGTTTCTGGACAGTATCCATCTACTGGAGCTCCTAAAATCCATCTTTCACCCCCACCCCCGTGTCCACACTGTTCGTGGTGATGTGAATTCCCTCGCGCTTTTCCACAGAGTACATCCAATCGATCGCCCCATAACTGTTAGAACTTTTTGGGTAGAACGCTTTCTCGAACGACGAACGCGGGCGCTCTAAATAATTACCATCACATACTACTTTTGTCTCACCTTTCATACATTTTGGTCCGTGTCTCTTCATATTACTCGCTTTCGTGAAATTTCTGCTTGCAATTATCGCAGGCGTAAATTTTAGATAGGTTTTTAAGGTTTTTTATTAGAAATGCGTGATTATTAAACAGTCCCTATTGTCATTGGTTTATTACCTATTGCCTTATAGTGCGCTGGTACCTTTTTCAACCACCATACGTTACATTGGGTGGGTTGATATACTTCTATACCGATTTTAAAAAACTCTTCAACCTTTTTCAGATCTGAAAAAGGAATTGGTGAAACCACATTACTACCAAAATATTGCTTACTAAGTTCTTTCGCCTTTTCTGTACATCTGTCGGGTCTTTTATCTGTCATATGCATAGCTAGACACCTGAACAGACAAAGGTCGTCATTATACTTATCTAAAGAATACATACCTTATTCTTCAGCCATTCTGGAAGTTCTCCTCCTGCTGCTTCTTTGGATTGTAGTCCCAAATCTTTTCCCCTACTACCCTGTATTAGCTTTAACGAAAACCTCTACCCATCTTACAAACTTCCACTTTGTATTCGGTCTGTCTATTTTATCGGACATTATTCGTGTTTGCTCCTTATCTGACAGCCATTTTTTAACGGTTTTCATTGATGATAGTGGTTCGCTACCACCGAGATTTTTGTGCATTATTATAGTTACAGGTTTTCCATTTTTAATTTCCTCCATATGTTCTAGCTTGTAAGAATATGAATATCTCAAATAAAAATTGGTTGTTAGATACGGAGCGAGTTTCTCGGACATGCGTTCAGACTCGTTAATGTTAATGTTTTTACGAAAGGATAATAAGTAACTACCCGTCTTCCATTTTCTAACTTTTCCAATGTTTCATCGTGAGCCCCCAATATTTCTTCACCTTTTTCCACTATCGCGCGAACGAGAGATCTTTTATTTTGTATTGGGCCACCTGTGTGTGTAATTTGGGACAAATTATTGGTGCTTGAAGGGGTTTTATTACACTAGCCCTTAACTCCGCAATACTTTCTTTTTGAATTCTGTTACCAACTTCATCCGCTAGTGAGATGTTTGTAAATGCCCCTCTTTTATAGGCGCGGGTAAACCGCTTCATAAATAAACGCCTCATTCTTTGTGGCATTTATCAGCTTTGTCAACCCCTAACTCTCAACCGTGTACTATAAGTAATCCCTAGAGATTCGGCATCTCTTCTCAAACTTTCTATTTCTGCTCTAGTTTCTGGCGTTATCATATTTTCTGTATTATACTTTTGTATATATACTTTGTATAACCTATAAAATTTATCTGTTCAATTGGACGTCAAAAATTTACATAATGTTTTTTTCACGTCCAATTGAACAGATAAATTTTATATACATATATAATGGAGTGTGAGACTTGTTGTAAGACGTTTACGTGTAAAGACTATCTACGAAGGCATCTAGCGAGACGTAGAAAGTTTCCTTGTGTCCCCCCACAATTTCAATGCCCTAGATGCCCTTGTAAATTCGTTAGTGCCCAAACTCTTTGTAGACATAAGCAACTACGCTGTCAGGTGGCTAAAGGTGAACGTGGTAGAATAGAGCTGGTAGAATTAGTTGCTGATCTGCGAAATAAATTAGCTATATCGGAGAAGAAAAATGAGGAATATAAACGATAATACTTGCATGAATGATTTCGACTTTTTTCAAAAGTCAATTACCAATATAATTGGGACTCCCTCTTCTCAAAATTATTTTCTCCAAAAATTCATAAATTTGCTGTCGGGAGACCCAATTTTCCTCGTTAACCAATTTTTTGATTTTCGGGGGTGGTGGGGGTATTATAGAGGGTTATAAACGATACCACGGTAGGTGGTATCATTTTGACTCCCTTACTACTACTTGTGCCAAATTCATGGCTGGTAATGTAGGCCATGAACTCTGGGTATTTAGACAGTCACACATCGACCTACAGTAGCCGTCTCATCAGGATCTGCACTTTTTATATCCCCGGCATACGAAGTATGTCAAGGGGTATTTAGTTTTTGTAATTCCGTCCTTCCTTCCGTCCGTCCTTCTGTCTGCTTGTCCGTCCACCTGTCTACGTTAAAGTTTTTGGGTCTCCAATATCTGTGTAACGGTAAGTCGGAATTGACTTAAACCTTCATATACTTCCTTATCATCATCTCTATTTTCATACCATCGAGACGGTTCAAATGAATGGTCACAACATAATTATACTTTCATTGAGATATAAAAAAAAAAAAAGAAGAAATTTCATAACCGTAAAGGTGTATTCCGAAAGGAATGGGTTAACCCATTACAGACAGGATACGCTTTTAGTAGTATGAACCTTTTCAGAGAAAAATATCCCTATTTTCTTTATATCCTTTCGAAAGTATATGTTGTTACCACTCATCTGAACCGTCTCAACGAGACGGTTCAAATGAGTGGTAACAACATATACCTTTATCGATGAATGAACAAAATAATGAGATTTTTTCAAAAAAAATTATCGTATCCTCAGACTGAAATGGGTTAAACAAGCCGAATCCCTGTGGTTTGGTAGCAGACATATGATGAACATGCCGCCGCAACGTCATATAATTTCAACTCCCAATTATGTACAAGATTCTGAGCATTTTCATTGGCTGTGAGTAAGCCACATCCGTGGAGAAAACAACGTCCTCCATTCTGGAAGTCAAACTCCGTCCTTTTTGCGCAACTGCAGGTTATAATTACATTCCCTGTCGAGGAGAGCTGGTGGAAACGTGACCACTTTTTATGCCACCGCTACCGAATGGTTAGGGGGCATTTTGTGTCACCGGCATCCGTACGTCCCGTCCGTCCGTTCGTCCCGATACCTTAACGCTTGGGTAAATGTCTTATAATTTCTGTTTTCTTGCATGGATCTGCTACATTTCAGACACGCATTTCTCTAATGGTCCTCTACCACTTTGTGACAAATCCATGATCGTCCCATCCCCGCTAAGCCCAGGGTGAAGGTCACATACTTGGTGCACTCAAAATATTAACGCTCGGGTAAATGTCTTGTAGATTCTGTTTCCATGCACGGATCTGTTTCACACACATGATCATCTTCTACCACCCTGTGAAAAATCCACAATCGTCTTGCCCCTGCTAAACCCAGGGTCAAGGTCACATACTATTTCTTGGTGTGTTTTGAAACTCGGGTATGTGTCATATAATGTCTGTTTCCATGGAAACAGACATTATAAGACACATACCCGAGAATATCGATATTTCACACATGGTCTGCTTTCATGCTGTGACAAATCCATGCTTCTCTGGCCCTCTGGCCCTCTGTGTTTTCAAATGTACTTCGTTTCTTTCACTGCCAGCGGGGACATTCGTCAACATTTATAGTCCTATATAATTTAATCAGTTTTGAACGCTTATAACAACTAATTCTGGATCATTTGAGAATGTTTAAATGCAAAGTTTATAATGTTGGATAGTAAATAAAAAATATTCTTATCTTTGCTTAATATTTACATTACTCTAAAAATGATATTTTCCGCTGTGAATATGATGTATCGTAAAGTGAAATCTATCCAGTTTCCCCGCATTAAAGATGGCAGAATTTGTGTCATGTGACCTTTTTACGTCACGCCGACTTCCAGAATCACTTGTTATGGTTTACACTGGTCTCTTGTAAAAATGGCTCATTAACGCAGAGCTCCAGATAAGTTTTGTATCTAAATACATGTAGATTTCCCCGTATTTCAAATTCAACGCGTATTTTACTTTTACAAATGTATTACTGATTTTCTTCCTTGTTAAATAGTGAAGAAATGATAACAAATAAAACAAATTAAACAATTTACTTATTTGAGCTTTTTGCAGCTCAACTAAGTAAATTTCCAACTTTATTACAGCATTTTCACAAGTCAATTTGAAAATCGATGCGTATTTCACATTGCTGCAAGTATTTTGGATAACAAATGTGTATTCTGCTAATATAAGTGCGTAAAATACGGCAACAAGCACCTTATCTCCAGCTCCTCTAGTGCTCCTGTTGCTTTCTAGAGTGTCTCTAATTGCCCCTAATTAGCCTGATTATAATAAAACCTCACCTTTATACAAGATACCGTGTTCCTAATGAGAATTCCGGTGTCGCCCATATGTGGTCGCGTCTTCACGAATGCCGTGAGTAGTTAGTTAAGTCTGCGAGTGTGATTCATGTAAGCAGAGATGCAATCAAAGCTGTTTTTCAAGTTCAAAATATTGTGTCAGATGAGGTAATTATACATCTTATAATCAGCTATTAACAGGTTTTATTGTCGCGCCTGCTTTAGCAGAGGCGCGACTATAGTCGGCGCTTTTTCCGTCGTTGAGGGCTGCGTCGTCGTCCGCGTCGTCGTCCGCTTCGTCCGCTTTTTTGTAAGGCAAATGAGTTAAAGTTATTGTTTTTTCACAATATCTCTTTAACCCCTTGCCAGACTTTGATAATATTTCACATCAATGTTTGTCTACGGATGATGCTTCATTACGCACACCCCCACATCCAAATTCTGAAGGTCAAGGTCATTTATTTACTTAATGTTCACCGGTTTTGTAACAGAAATGCGTTAAATTTATTATTTTTGTCGCGCCTGCTTTAGCAGAGGCGCGACTATAGTCGTCGTATTTTCCGTCGTCGTCGTCGTCCGTGTCGTCATCGTCCGCGTCAGCGTCGGTCAGCGTCGTCCACGTCGTCCGTGTCGTCCGCGTCGTCCGGTTTTTTTGTAAGGCAAATGCGTTAAAGTTATTGTTTTTTCACAATATCTCTTTAACCCTTTGCCAGACATTGATAATATTTCACATCAATGTTTGTCTAGGGATGATGCTTCATTACGCACACCCCCACATCCAAATTCTCAAGGTCAAGGTCATTTATTTACTTATAATGTTCACCGGTTTTGTAACAGAAATGCGTTAAAGTTATTGTTTTTTCACAATATCTCTTTAAACCCTTGCCAGACTTTGATAATATTTCACATCAATGTTTGTCTAGGATAATGCTTCATTACGCACACCCCTATATCCAAATTCTCAAGGTCAAGGTCATTTATTTACTTTTAATGTTCACCGGTTTTGTAACAGAAATGCGTTAAAGTTATTGTTTTTCACAATATCTCTTTAACCCCTTGCCAGACTTTGATAATATTTCACATCAATCTTTGTCTAGGGATGATGCTTCATTACGCACACCCCCACATCCAAATTCTCAAGGTCAAGGTCATTTATTTACTTGTAATGTTCACGGTCAAATGCCTCGGCAGGCGCGATACCGCTTCCTTGGCGGAATTCTTGTTTCACAATATCTCTTTAACCCCTTGCCAGACTTTGATAATATTTCACATCAATCTTTGTCTAGGGATGATGCTTCATTACGCACACCCCCACATCCAAATTCTCAAGGTCAAGGTCATTTATTTACTTGTAATGTTCACGGTCAAATGCCTCGGCAGGCGCGATACCGCTTCCGTGGCGGAATTCTTGTTCAGATTTTGTGCCAGATTTCGTACTGCTATATCGTGCCGCATGGGATAGTGTCGACAATTTTTGTTCACGTTGTTTTAGGACTTATACTCCTGACAAATGATACGAGCCATGTGATTTTATACCTAAAAAGATGTATGATGAAAAATATTTACACAATTTTCCGTAAATGACTTTGAAAGTTGACAAATTTTTTAGACCATTCCGCATTTGGTATGTATGAAAATGTTGTCAATTTTTTACATCTGCAGAAAATATCAGTTATTGTCATAAGAAGGTGTGAAATATCTATGAAAAACATTTACAAAATTTTCGATATTTTCTGTAAATGATGTCGAAAGTTAATTTTTAGCCAGTTTTTTTTTTAAAAAATCCAGGCTATTGGATTGGCGAAAGCCGGGCGGGCGGGCGGGCGGCGTCCACAATCAATGTTAAGTTTTCGTGTTTGAGTCCATTTCTTTGGTACTGTACCACCTAGGACCACCAAACTTTCACAGCTTCATAATCAAGGGGTACTCACCACATATCACTATCCAACATGTTACTTTTTTTTTTAACTTCACCTATTTTTTCCGCGCAGTTGACTTAGCCATTTTCAATGTTAAGTTTTCGCGTTTACAATGTTAAGTTTTTGTGTTTAAGTCCATTTCTTTGGTACTGTACCACCTAGGACCACCAAACTTTCACAGCTTCATAACCAAGGGGTGCCTACCACATACAACTATCCAACATGTGACCATTTTTTTACCTTCACCTATTATTTCTACGTAATTGACTTAGCCATTTTCAATGTTAAGTTTTCGCGTTTACAATGTTAAGTTTTCGTGTTTAAGTCCATTTCTTTGGTACTGTACCACCTAGGACCACCAAACTTTCACAGCTTCATAACCAAGGGGTGCCTACCTCATACAACTATCCAACATGTGACCATTTTTTTTACCTTCACCTATTATTTCTACGTAATTGACTTAGCCATTTTCAACGTTAACTTTTTAACGTACGTCTGGTTAAAGTTTTTTGGTTTTAAAACTTTTTCGTTGTACTATATCTCTGCAACTGCTTCGCCCATTACCTTGAAACTTCACATGGGTGTTTATCATCATCCATATTTTCATTCTAACCCCCAACCGTGTGGCCCCTGTGCCCACCAATGTCAAGGTCAAATTACTTTGAATTTTTTTGTTAAAGTTTTTTTGTGTACTATATCTCTGCAACTGCTTCACTCAATACCTTGATACTTCACATGGGTGTTTATCATCATTGTTGCACCTGCTTGCGAAAAGCGCGATCCTGTGCCCAATGTCAAGGTCAAATTACTTTGAATTTTTTTGTTAAAGTTTTTTCGTGTACTATATCTCTGCAACTGCTTCACCCAATACCTTGATACTTCACATGGGTGTTTATCATCATTGTCGCACCTGCTTGCGGAAAGCGCGATCCTGTGCCCAATGTCAAGGTCAAATTACTTTGAATTTTTTTGTTAAAAGTTTTTTCGTGTACAATATCTGCAACTGCTTCACCCAATACCTTGATACTTCACATGGGTGTTTATCATCATTGTCACACCTGCTTGCGGAAAGCGCGATCCTGTGCCCAATGTCAAGGTCAAATTACTTTGAAGACACAAAACTGGCTGTTGTAGAGATGTGGCCGTTGTAGGGAGTTTACAGATGGAGCAAATTGTCCATTTGGGATATAAAAATAGTGGCTGTTACAAATAGGATGTTTAGTACCGGGGTCGGGAGTGAGGGAGGTGATTTTTTATGTTACCCTTTCTTATACATGTACTACCAAATGACATACATTGTGCCTATGTGCACATGTTTGGTGGGAAATAATTCTGCTTTGTAGCATTCAAACACAAACTTTTGGGTGGGGGGGGGGGGAGAATTTCCAGGGTAGGGAGGAGAATTTCCTAGGGTCAAGAAATTCTTCCCCAGAGGGGAATATTTCCAGGCTCGAATCAGAAGTAGTGAGTTAGAGTATCACAAATTTGTGGTACCTTTATCATGCTGCAGAAAACAATAAACAGACCACCAATATAGCATATTTTTCTTATTTTTCCATGAAAACACATCTTGGTATTTCATTACAATTGTCTCCAATGAGATTATTCTAATGAAATGCCAAGACATGTTTTCATTTCGAAGCAAACTATTAAATAATTGCTGGCTGTTGAGGTATAAACAGTAGTGTGATTTTTAGCTCGACTATTCGAAGAATAGTTAGAGCTTATGTTGTCACCCCGGCGTCGGTGTCACGCCTTGGTTAAGGTTTTTAGTCAAGCTTGTATATGCAATACTACTGGCCCTACACCCACCATACTTGGACAACTTCATCTCCTAGTGATTTACATCAATAACCCCTGATCTATATTTGACCTTGACCTACATTTCCTCTTGAATTACTTAGTTAATTCCCCTTGGTTAAGGTTTTTAGTCAACCTTGGTTAAGGTTTTTAGTCAAGCTTGTACATGGAATACTAGTGTGCTTACAGACACCATACTTCTACAACCTTTTCTCATAGGGATGTACATCAATAACCCCTGATCTATATTTGACCTTGACCTACATTTCCTCTTGAATTACTTAGTTAATTCCCCCTTGGTTAAGGTTTTTAGTCAAGCTTGTATATGGAATATTCCTGGCCCTACACCCACCATACTTGGGCAGCTTCATCTCCTAGTGATGTACATCAACAACCCCTGACCTATATCTGACATTGACCTACATTTAACCTTGAATTACTTACTTAATTTCCATTGGTTAAGGTTTTTAGTCAACCTTGGTTAAGATTTTTATGCAGGACGCGGCCACCCTGTTTGTCAAGCTATGTGTACATCGACAACCCTCGTAGTCGAGCTATGCTGTTCTCCTACAGCTCTTGTATTTTACCAATTAAAATTTTGAAATACCCAATTGCTTCAGAAATGATGGAGTGACAATACTCAATTACTAATTCCTTATCTGGAGCCCTGCAGTAAATGACTACTCTCTGGATCTACAGAATTTGTCACTATGTCGAAGATTGCGAAAAAAAATCCGCTTTCATTGTCAGATATTTATGGGTGTATGGGTCAACGTATTGAAGTCAGAGTTCCAGATAAGCTTTGTGTCTAAAGCGTACTATACCCCCTGATTTCAAAATCATTGTGCATTTTACTTTTACAAATGGATTATTGATTTTTCGCATTACTAAATAGGGAACAAATGATAAAAAATATATAACAAATTTAAACATTCACTTAATTGAGCTGCAAAAAGCAAACACTGTTTGGTTTTTGCAGCTCAACGAAGTGAATGTTCAACTTTATGACAGTATTTTCACTACTCAATTTGAAATTCAATCCTTATTTTCACATTGCTGTGCGTATTTTGTACTCCCACTTTTGATAATCAATGAATATTCAGCTAAAATAACTGCGTAAAATACGACAATACGCACCTTATCTGGAGCTCTTACCGGGCAGTGCGATACAATTAATGGATTAGTAGAAAATTTAGCATGAAACAGTCATTGTCAGATATTTATGGGTGAACGGGTGGGTATATATCGGAGTTAACAAAAGAATACCATTTTTTCGAGAGAAAAACATATCGGTTTGATTAAAGGTACATGCCCACTCAGTAGGCACAGAATGTTCTTTATATCAGAGACATCGTCTGAGACATTTTCTGGCAAAATAAACATTCATTCACCTTTACCCCACATATTTGATTATTATACATTTTATATCGGAAGTAAATTTCCACACTGATATCAGGGGCGATAACAGTGCTTCCTTAAAATGTTAACGGACAATACTATTTATTCTCTGCATGTATATTTCGATGTGCAATTATCATACTTTATAATCTGACGAATAATTACTTTTTCAGGTGACGCATTTGATTAGTATAAATAATTAAACTATATCATGCCTCATTTGCATATGAAAATAGCCTGATACCACCGCGGGTCATTACCAGTAAAATAAATATTACTAAATGATTATATATGTTCAGAGGGCACTCAAAATGTTTAGAACTGGTCGAATAGTGACACAATTATACACTTATTTAATTCATATAAAGAGCATTTTGTGCCTACTGAAGAAAAGATCTTGAATAAATGGAAATAAAAAAAAAAAAGTGAAGTGGCCCTAATGGACTTTCCGTACATTTGTACAGTCTGGATGTCACAACAAATACCTCCTTTGAAAACTAAGCATAATATTCACGCAATTTGAACAAACAATGTATTTATCCAGTGAGAATACTGTATTGTTAACTCTTTGCATGCTGGGAAATTTGTGGGCTATAAATAGTTCAAAAATAGCAGATGACAATTCATTATATTTTCTTTTATTTCTCCATATAAATGTCATGAATATGTCTTGGAATTTCATTAGAATTGTGTCCGGAGGACCCAATTCTAATGAAATTTCAAGACATATTTACAGAGAGAAATAAAACGTATACTAGCTCCTAATTCGTTTGGCGGATATTTTCGTCGCTAGCATGCAAAGAGTTAAGAACTGGGTAATGATGTGTTTGTTAGGAATTAGGTTATCATGTATCAGGATTCCTCTAACTGCCGATGGCTTATTATAAAGGAAAAAAACGGAATAAGAACTGGTCTAATTATACTTTACTTTTGAAATAAGAGGACTTTCTTTGTCACTGGATAGTGTGGGCTGAACCAGAGAACAAACAACTATATGGCTGTGACTAGAAATGGGGCTTATGGGATTTGTAACCAGTGTAGCTCCTGATCAAATAACACCTTTTGAGCCTGATAATGATATGTATTGGTTGTTTGAAGCGTGACGGTGTTTCATTGATGGAATGGCGACCAGTGTAGATCCTGATCAGACTGTGCGGATGCACAGGCTGATCTGGATCTACACTGGTCGCAAAACCCATAAGCCCCATTTCTCTAATCACAGCCACATGGCAGGATAAATTGTGGCTTTTTGGCATTTGTGGTCAGTCTAGCTCCTGATCTGTACCATGAGAATAATTGGCTATTGTACTATGTTGCTAAGACGGTGGGCATTTCGGCACCTTTGGTCAGTCCAGTCTAACTCCAGTTCTGTGGCTGTCACTCGAGAAATTGGGCTTTTGTTAGTTGTGGCCAGACTAGCTCCTGATCTATGGCTGTGACTGGTGAAATGGGGCTTATGACATGTATGGCCATTCTAGCTCCCCCTGTGGCTGTGACTGGAGAAATATGGCTTTTGGTGTTGTGGCCAGTCTAGCTCCTGATCTGTGGCTGTGACTCGAGAAATAGGGCTTTTGTCCAGACTATATAGCTCCTTAACAGTGACTGTGACTGGAGAAATGGGGTTGTTGGTAGCCGTGGCCTTACTAGGCCTGTTCGGTGGCTGTAGCTCTGTGTTCATCCATGCAGCGATTCGACATTCCACTCTAGTTGTCATCGATCTGGGGCCCGTTTCCATAACTTTGTTTGATTAAGAGCAAAAACAATCAAATCAAGAGCAAGGTTGCATTAGCTGCCGATTTTAACCCTTTCAACCCTAAGGAACTGAATGGGCTGCGATATGTTAATTTTGCAACCAATCCAATCATCGCAAAATGATTTTCAGACTATTCCATTTATAAAAAGGGGGTATTTTTTGTTTTCGAAAATATGAAAATTACTTTCAAACAGTGCAGATCCTGATGAGACGGCTCGTTACGAGCCGGCTCATCTGGATCTGCACTGTTTGCATAAACCGATATAGCGGGCTTTCGGGTTCAAAGGGTTAATAAAGCTTTTGTGGATACATGTACAATGTAGGTCGTAAATTATAACATTAATACTCCACATTAATGTGTTCATAAAAAATACCTTCTTACGAAACTCTTTATCGTTCGAAGTTTCGTCAAACAGCCACCAGGTGCTGGTTGTGCATTGACCAAATACACGCTTACTGATAACAAAATTGATGTACAGCGAAGATTTGTTGAAGGTTCTCAAACGAAACAAACACAAACGTCTGGAAAACGAAGTGAAAACGATCATTTGTACAATGATATACATAGAAACGAATAATTCTACACGAAAATGATACTTTCGCTTAAATATCCGGCTTTCTACTATTTAAATGCCTGTCATTTCTTTCAACACATTGTTTTTCATTATAAAATTATGTTTTCGTTGGTTTAAACGTGACACGTTTAAACCAACAAAAACATAATTTTCTAATAAAAAAACAAAACACAATGTGTATAGGCTATCGTATATTTGTGGAACCAGGAACAAATCTGGACTGTATCACGGTCAATTCTCTGTGTGAAACATCATCACCTTCTGCATATTGAAGCCGTATACTTCACAATTGAAGCCTTCAACAATCGGCAACGCGAAATTCTTATTCTGCTTCATTAATATATTACTTGTTAGAGAGGCATGATGGGTGATCCATTGATGGAATGGCGAACAGTGCAGATCCTGATCAGACTGTGCGGATGCACAGTCTGATCTGGATCTGCGCTGGTCGCAAAACCGATAAGCCCCATTTCTCCAGTGACGGCCACATATTATTGCCTGGATGGGCTTATGAGTACCAGCTGCGATTCACAAGGCAGGGTCTCCTTCCAAGCGAGTGGCCTCTGCAAACAGATGTGCCTTCACTATTGACGCGTAATCCCTCGGGCGATATTTTGCCCCATAAACCATGTAATTGTCAATTTTATTGGGAACGAAGGTGCTGATTTGCCTCGTTCGGTTGTAGTTCGCCAGACATGAAGCCACTGAAGCGTAGTATTACATACGAGTCCCAGGGACGAAACATTACTGCATTTGTAACACAGTCCCGTAGCGGGGAATAAAATAATGCCACGGCGGACTATTGAGTGCTCTAGGGACCCTCGCCCAGAAAAAAATTCAACCGAGACCCTCAAAATGGTGTTTCCTGTGTTCTAGAGCCAAAATGTGCTGTCGTGGTGGTTACGTTCGTGTAACACTATAAGCCTGATGCCATTGTTTTACAGTTCTAAATTGCAGGACAAAAATCAAGAGACGCCTATAATGACTGAGTATGACGACAACAAATATATTTCAATTACATGTACTATAGTTGCCGCTTTTTCTGTCGTTGTCGTCGTCCACATCAACAAATGTCAAAAAGTCTGTACAAGTTTCTTCATCATGATATAACTTAACCCTTACACCGCTACTCACAACAATTGTCGTCTGCTGTTGCTTTAATATCTTGCCTTATTTCTCAATAAAAACATGGTTCGACAGCACTTCAGAATCATTTCCAATGAAAAATGATTCGGAAGTGCTGTCAAAGCATGTTGTAAATGATTCTAAAGTGCTCTCAAAGCATGTTTTTGATGATAAAAATGGAAAATATAAAATCAACAGCAGACGACAAAAAAATTAAGATAGTGGTCTAAGGGTTAATATCATAATATTACTTGTTGGATGACTTCAATATTTGAACACTTGATACATGTGTGAATTTGGAACATACTCATGCCACCAACATGACCCTGACCTTTTGTACCTTCACATTGTTGCGGAAACACTTAGCGACTGTTTTAGTTATGTTTGAGACAGTTTGACCATGGCTAACATGGTTCCAGTGGTCAACTGTGGACAAAGTCTCATGGGTTTATAATACTATAGGAATGAATGGCCTTTTTGTGGAATTTATCAGGGTATAAACTTGGAAAAGTCGCGGGAATACTGGACGAAGGCCGGAAGGCCTCGTCCAGTATTCCCGTGACTTTTCCAAGTTTATATCCCCGATAAATTCCACAAAAAGGCCATTCATTCCTTATAATTCCAGCATTTGAAATAAATTCATCAAGAAAATGTGTTTATTTTCCGTTTTCTTAAGAATTATTTTAACTGCGCCTCACGGTTACGGAAAGTAGTTTGGCATGGAGTTTACTGGAATATAAATTTTGGACAGAGACTTGCTACGGGCCAATCAAATGTTAGGGAATTGTGTAA
The DNA here is from genome assembly GCA_029237695.1 of Conchocele bisecta. Lineage (NCBI taxonomy): Eukaryota > Metazoa > Mollusca > Bivalvia > Lucinida > Thyasiridae > Conchocele > Conchocele bisecta. The sequence continues at coordinate 8,670,728 of CM055281.1, forward strand.
ATATTTTTGTGCTGGAATTATAAGCTTGTGAACTTCATGCTTTTATTCATCGATTATGTGACAATAGTGTGTGGAAATTGATTTCCATATTGTCATTGACACATTATTGATGATCGCTGCTGATAAGACTGCAGACATTGTACCGATAAAAATGGATTTAATACGGTTCACTTCATAGATGATTGATAACCGATGTTTAACCCTGTCACCCCTAAGTAACTGGAATGAACACTCAGGTTATTGTTCATTCAGACTATTTCATTTGTCAGAAAGGGGTGTTGATTTTCGAAATAAGAAACGGTGTAGATCCTGATAGAAAACCATTGCCGAGCATCGGAAAGGAAAAACATTTTTCGCCAATAAAATGAGCACCAGATTTGTTTTCAGCGACGCGATGTTCGTCCACGTGTTTGATTTGAATCTAAATTTCAAGTATTAACCCATTTCAGTCTAAGGATACGATATTTTTTGTTGAAACAATCTCATTATTTTGTTTTTTTCTTCATAAAGGAATATGTTGTTACCACTCATTTGAACTGTCTCGTCGAGACGGTTCAAACGAGTGGTTACAACATATACTTTCGAGATGAAATAAAGAAAATAGGATTTTTACCCCTAAAAATGTTCATACTACTATAATTGTACCCCATCTTTAATGGGTTAAAGGGTTAACTTCCAGCTTATTCCGTTAATCAGGTAATTTTGTAAAAAAATGATCGATACAGATTGTTACGAGACCACATCAGTCACTTCCTCAATTTTACCAATCAAGGCCTGAGATTTCATATGACCTTGCTGTTGAATTGACGTCAATCAACCAAACTGGAATGTCTTGTTTTGTTGTAGATGACCACCGGGCAGAGTTGGAGAAGGCGACGGGTTACAAGTTTGTGAAGTCGGGCATCATTCTGCAGGGCATCTCCAGTGAGGTGAGTTAGGGGTCATCATGGGGGTCAATACTGAACTGGGAAGGTCACCAAGGTCATAGAACCTCTCCAGTAAGGTGGGTTAGGGGTTGTCATGGGGTCAATACTGAACTGGGAAGGTCACCAAGGTCATATAACATCTCCAGGTGAGTGATGGTTGTTGTGGGGTCATCAGTGAACTGGGAAGGTTACTGAGGTCATAGAACCTCTCCAGTGAGGTGAGTGATGGTTATTAGGGGTTGTCATGAGGTCATCACTGAACTTTGATTGTCACCAGGGTCATAGAGCATCACCAGCAAGGTGAGTTAGAGGTCGTCATGGGGTCATCACTCAGAACATGCAAGCTCACCCAGGTCTTAGAGACTCCATTGACGTGAGTAAGGGTCACTGAACATGGGAGGTCACAAAGGTCATGAAGGTCACAGTCTGTCTTCTACTGTGAAAACAGTGTATTGCATTGGGCATCATTTGGGACTGTGACTGGAGAAATGTGGCTTATGGGTTTTGTGACCTGTGTAGCTCCAGATCAGCCTGTGCATCCGCACAGTCTGATCAAGATCTGCACCGATCGCCATCATGTTTCTAACCAGCAATACAGATCGTTATCAGGCTACAGGAGTGTGCTATTCGATCATGATTTACACTGGTTACAAATACCATTCATGATTTACACTGGTTACAAATACCATAAGCCCCATTTCTCCAGTCACAGCCACATAATTGGTTTTGTGAGCGGTGAATCTGCATACAGCCTGCTGACCGGTGTATACAGAAGCAATAATAAGCCTATTACTTTTAGGGGAAGGGGACAAGTGGTTTTAGTGTGGTATGGACCTGGCACCAGGTCAGGTTATTCTGATTTCAGGGCTGAATATATTTTTCGATGTAAATTTTCTGATTTTGGGATTTTCCCCCCAACGGATCGAACCCATTGGCCCAGCCTTAAATAATCTTAGCTGTTGATAGGCCGTTAAACACCAATAAACAAACAAGCAAACAGAAGCAATAAGCCCCATTTTGAGATAATGAAAGACATTCACAGTCCCCAGAAATAATAGTGATTGCCATGGCAACGGGGATGTGACAAGAATTGAAGATGATTTTGGGATTTTCCCCCCAACGGATCGAACCCATTGGCCCAGCCTTAAATAATCTTAGCTGTTGATAGGCCGTTAAACACCAATAAACAAACAAGCAAACAGAAGCAATAAGCCCCATTTTGAGATAATGAAAGACATTCACAGTCCCCAGAAATAATAGTGATTGCCATGGCAACGGGGATGTGACAAGAATTGAAGATGATTTAGCTTATCCCCCCCCCCCCCCCCCCCCCCCCGGTAGCCACGTTATTTTCTCACAGACAGAAAAAAAATCACCGCATTAACACATTAAAGACGAGAGATACAATTATAGTATGAAGCGTTTTAGGGGGAAAAAGTATGTTCTTACCACTCGTTTGACGGTTCAAACGAGTGGTAACAACATATACATTTATGGAGAAATAAACAAAATAATTAGATTTCGTATTATCGTATTCTTAGACTGAAATTGGTTAATATTTACAAGCAGACGGCAAAAAAAAGACAAAATTAAATCCATTCGCAATGTAATATACCTCAAAGGTTTAATTACTTTTGTTTAAGGCACAACACAATATAATTCAAAGATTTCATTTTGTTTATGGCAACATTTACGCCTCAAAATTTGTTTCTAATCACCTTTTTAACTTAGCCATTTTTTCTACATTTTTGTATACAATTCTATATAGGGTACATAGTTTGTGTACACAACTCCTCTGAAACCATTCCGTCATTCGATCTGAAACTTACACACGTCTGCTACACATATTGAAGATGTGCACTTTGGTGTTTTTATGCCGAAAAAATATTTTTTACCAAAAATATCACCTTTTTAACTTAGCCATTTTTGTATCCAATTCTATATTATTTCTACTTTACACATCTCTATCTAAATTAGTAAACCTGTTTATCACAAGACGCTATAGATTTTCAAATTCTCATTAATGTTTCTTGCCTTGGTGACAACTTCACATTTCTGCATCTTCGCTGTCTGGCCCGTGCGTATTTTGTGACTTACGGTACTCTTGTTAATAATTAAAATGCAAACTTATGTGTGTGCGTTGCTCGATTTAACGGTCCCAATTGGCTGTCGGGCCATGAAAACCCATGGACTAAGACGCTATATGGCACAACTTTGCAGAACCAAGGGGTTGAGCAGAAATACAATATAGGGAAGTCCCGTTTCTATGCGACCGCTTACTATGCGAACACGGATACTACGCGGTGCTCTCATGGCTCCCGATTTCTTTTCATCCCACTAACTAAACTGCCAACATGTACCTTTCAAGATTGCGACCCACCCCCCAATATGGCCCATATCTGTGACGAATTAACTCTTTGCATGCTAGCGGCGAAAATATCCGCCAAACGAATTAGGAGTATATGTTTTATTTCTCTCTGTAAATATGTCTTGAAATTTCATTAGAATTGAGTCCTCAGGACTCAATTCTAATGAAATTCTAAGACATATTCATGATATTTACAAGGAGAAATAAAAGAAAATATGATGGAATTTTTGTCCGCTAGTTTTGAACTATTTATAGCCCACAAGTTTCCCAGCATGCAAAGAGTTAAATTGACTCCATGAATGTAGACCGCCCTGTTTGTTTACTACCTGTGTGCTGCTGGGCTGTCTGGGATAATAGCTGTTATGTAGATTAACAGATCTGAGCACTGACAGTTATCCATATTCCAGAAGTTGACAAACATCCGACATTCCCTGTGAAGTTTGCAATCAGCCGCGTGTACTAGGACACAGAATCTGCCATATTGATCAGCCAATGAAACGCTCTTGCTTAATCACGTGTTATCGCCGCCCAATCAGTGTATGTAGCGTATCTACACGTATCACACACACCTAAAAATAACCCATATCGACCCATCAGCCTCATTTCAGTATTGTATGCTTCAGCTGTCTGTACCGTAAAACACGTAAACATGCATAACGAAAGTAAAAAGCGTAAACATTTTTACCGTAAGAGACAAACTAGTTTGTGGATACTTGCGATGCAACACGATATAATAAATTTATGGTATGCTGTTACATTTTTAAGTAGTTTATTAGTAAAATTTAATTATTTATACACTGCTTTTCGTTGTTAAAATCGTGACCCCGTACCGCCAGAGTAAAGTCCTCAGGGTGTCCGCCTTAGAGAGATTCCACTGTACTTTAACCTTTGATTTGATACAATAATCACTATTATATAGATCTTATATATTTGTAGCATAGCTTTTCTCCCACTCACGTGTCTGTCTCGTAAGACATGGCGCACACTGTCGTGAGATTTCGTTGGGAGGTCGACATCAGGCACTGTCACATAGTCTTTACAATCTGTCAGCGGGGCGAGTTTCCATGAGTGACGGATCTCAATTGAACGCTTTCACACATACGGCCATAAAAATTAAGTACTTTGGTTCTCTGTAGACACGGGGTTTGTGGGATGGGTAGCATAAAGGCGGATTTTTTTAATATATATATTTTTTCTTCTTCAGATGTTCGACTCTGATTTTTTTTCAAGTTGCCAGATGCATATCAAACAAAAATAATATGTTCTATAATGTTACTATAACCTTTTAGACGTGAACAATCACAAGATTTTCGTCGGACAAGATTGGATTTAACATATTTTGCATGGTAGTGTTTTTTATTGATCATGTGGCAGATTTATAGTGCAATTTTATTTCTCCATGACGATCAAATGCCTGACGCGCAGGGAATATTCTGACGCACTCGGGGATATCTGAGAACCGAACTACTTTTTTTATGTGGCCTAAGCTATTGGAGTAGAATATTCCATCTTATTTTTCAAACCATTTCATTAATTTGAAAAGAAGGTATTTTCTAAACACAACAAATAGTGTAGATCCTGATGATGAGATGGCAGACTCTTCTGTGTCTACACTGTTTGCAAACATTACGATGATATCGGGGATGGACTTTCATAGTATTTCCATCCATATGGTCCTTCGGGTGAGAATTTAAACCGAGGTCCTGTACATGACCTTCACTGCTGCTGTCACGTCAAACCCATTCACTTTCACTTTTTAATATGATAATTATTTCAACCATATTTAAATCCCCAATCAATCAATCAATCAATCAATCAACTGTATCATAGTACGTAAGCCCATTAGGGCCACTTCACTTTTTTTTTATTTCCATTTATTCAAGATCATATCTTGAATTTTCAAGATCTTTTCTTGAAATCTTTTCATGAATTTTCAAGATCTTTAAAGATTATTGTTGCAGTTCAGAACGATATGGCTCTCGATGATTTGGTTCGTTGAAAATTCAAGAAAAGATCTCAAGAAAAGATCTTGAATATTCGACATATGATCTTGAATAAATGGAAATTAAAAAAAAGTGAAGTGGCCCTAATGGGCTTCCGTAGTATCACATTGCAAGAGACTACAACAGTCTAGCTATCCAACTACCTTCTCATGGAAGTAATTGTTAACCCGGGCCGTTAGATGCGGAATACACATTTACAGGTATGATTTTTTAAAAATATTTTATTTTTGTTATTTTTCAATGAAAGTATATGTTGCGACCACTCATTTGAACCGTCTCAACGAGACGGTTCAAATGGTGGTGGCGACATATACTTCTGAGCGCATAGAAGGAGAATATTTAGGATTTTCCGCAAACATAATGATGTACCCTCAGCATAAAATGGGTTAACAACTAAGCTAAAAGAAAATAGCCCCTTTTGTGGTGAAGCATCACACTTGCTGATGTGACTTCCTGACCATCAAATGTGTCTGTGACTGGAGAAATGGGGCTTATGGGATTTGTGACCAGTGACGTTCCTGATCCAATAGCACACTCCTGTAGCTTGATCACGATCTGTATAGCTTGTTAGATGCATGACGGGTGTTTCATTGATGGAATGGCGAATAGTGCAGTCTCCGGATCAGACTGTGTGATTCGCAAATAAATTAAACGGCGACTGCAATCACCGAAGGCACACATAAAACTTTGTAAACGTGAGTACCAGTAAAATATGTCACCGGTAACAAGAACATTGCAACGAATGTTGAGGACACCGTATAAGCTTGCCTCTCTGACGGATGTCTAAGTCTAAGTTAACGAGGAGATAACATGCGTAATTTCGTGATTTCGGTGACTTGGGCCCTGTCAATGGCGGGAGATGGGGGATTTCACTTTGTCGCTACTCATTTCCTGTATATGACAGCAGGATTGGACCCTCGTCTGATGGTATACGACACAAGTAAAGCAGAGCTTAGGTCAGAGGTTTTTGATTTTTCCATTTACTGGAGAGCTTGCAGTAAATTTTGGAGAAAAAATTCAAACTAATCAAATTTTAACCCTCACTACATGGGAGACGAAAATTGTCGTCTGCTGTTTTTCATTTTTGCCTTAATTTAAAAAAAAACAACCTGTTTTGGCAGCACATGAGAATATTGAAAAATATTGAAAATAAAACATTTTCAGCAGACGACAAAATTTAATTCAGCTTAGTAAGGGCTAATAGTTACTCTATTATTCATTTTTCGACCCCATTGTATTTATGGAAATAGACGGAAACCCTTTATCGGCAGTTCTATGTGACGTCAATATTGTAGCACATTAATCAAACTTATTTATTTTAAGCAAAACAAAAATCTCATAAATTCATATAAGAAGTGCTTGCTGATACTGTGCTTATGCAGTAACTATAATGTAATTTTTGTGTTGATTTAATGTGATATTTTTTAAACGCACTGACTGATTTGATAAATATTTATATACCTACTAAACTCATGTCATAAGAAAATTGACCTAGCCTCGTTTCTTATTAAACAAGTAGTCTCGTTTAATAAATATCATATTAAGTCACCACTCAAGTAAAGTGATGTATTTACTCTAATCGCAGAAATATGGAGCTGAAAATCCCCCGGGGTCAGCGGTTTTTGTCAGCAATTTTCGCGCTACCCCGTCATTACCGATAACGAGCTGAAGTGCAAATTGCTCGGCGTGCATGCGGCTTATTATTGATTGTTCCACGGCCTCCATTGTCAAAGGCTCTTGTTAGCGCTGCACGGATTGAGCGACCCCTGCGTTTATCTACCGGCGACATCAATATGTGAATAACGTGCTATATATGCAACTCGTCTAACCCATTAATAGGCCGGGTACATTTCAGTAGTATGAAAATGTTGAGATCTTTTTCGCTATTTTCTCTATTTCTGTTCAAAAGTATATGTTGTTACCACTCATATGAACCGTCTCGACGAGACGGTTCAAATGAGTGGTAACACCATATACAAAAATCATATGTTTTCAATAAAAATATAATGTAGAATGAGGTTTTTCCGGTGGTGAGTGTCACTTGTATGTCAGGAAGTAGGTAGATTAGGCCAGATACAATTACAGTACATGTAGCATGAAAATTTGGAAAAATAATTCCACTATTTTTTATATTTCTGTTCGAAAGTACATGTTGTTACCACTCATATGAACCATCTCGACGAGATGGTTCAAATGAGTGGTAACACCATACAATTTCATGGAGAAATAAACAAAAATCATATGTTTTCAATAAAAAATATAATGTAGAATGAGGTTTTTCCGGTGGTGAATGTCGCTTGTATGTCAAGAAGTAGGTAGATTAGGCCAGATACAATTACAGTACATGTAGCATGAACATTTTGAGTTTTTTTTCACTATTTTCTATATTTCTGTTCGAAAGTACATGTTGTTACCACTCATATGAACCGTCTCGACGAGACGGTTCATATGAGTGGTAACAACATATACTTTACGGAGAAATGAACAAAATAATGAGATTTTTCAATAAAAAAGTATTGTACACAGCGAGTTCTTTTTAGTTTTCCTGCTGGATGGTGGTATGGGATCAACGAGTGTCGCTTGTATGTCAGGAAGTGGCAGATTAGTCTCAGTGAAGCAAACGGAATTAGTATCGAACGTGCGAGTGCATGGCCTCCAGGCGAAAACGAGAGCACTACAAGATTACTGCTGTTTGTTCACAGACATTCGACCCACGGCAGACACATTGATTTTAGATTTCACACGACTTGTGGAAGAGACACCCACTCTTATCTCGCGATATGAAGCAGGAGTCTCGGAATATTGGCCTGATTCGAATCTAGGTTTTCTTTCGCCATTGTCACTCGATGATCTTCCTATACCTATATGTATTGGGACTTTCATCAAAGCCAGCATTTAGGAATTCAAGTTGTATAATATGAAGCTTGGTTCTCTATTGTTTGAATCAAGGTTTTCTTTTGCCCTTTTCACAAAATCACCCATACTTGTGGATTGGAATTTTTTATGGCACTCTCATCAAAGTCTGCCTTTAGGAACACAGGTTGAAGTAACGGACAGAGGTCTATAAATACATTAAATATGCCTATAAGCATCAATAAATGAAAACAAAATAAGCTAAACAATTTTTATGCCACCGGTCTCGAAGAGCCGGGTGGCATATTGTTTTTGGACCGTCCGTCTGTCCGTCTGTCCGTCTGTCTGTCCATCCGTCCATCACACTTTTCGGTTAACAACTTTGTCACAGTTTCTCAAATATGCTGCAGGTGGCATCCGCGTTCGACAGACGCATTTCTTGTTTTTACTCCCTCCATAGAGACCGGTATAAGTCTCTATGGAGGGAGTAAAAAACAACTTTAGCTTATTTATTTTTCATTTATTGATGCTTTTAGGCATATTTAATGTATTTATAGACCTCGGTCCGTTACTTCAGCCTGTGTTTAGGAATTCTAGTTATACTAATATGAAGCATGATTCTCTAGCATTCGCCAGATTCCAATTAGAATGTTGCTTTTGTCATTTTTACAAAATGATCGGCACATACCTGTGGGGAGTTTTTATGACGCTTTCATCAAAATCAGCTGTTTTGAAAGGCCAATTTTAAAGGAGCTGCTTTACTATATTCAAGCTCCAAGACAGTTTAGAAATATTCAAATTGACAAATTTGACAAATCAATTGTTTGAACAGAACAAAAACCTATCTAAAATGTTTTTTATTGCAACTTTTGAAAGTGGAGTAGAATCTCTGTCAGGTGATCACTACGTGCTCACCGGTTTGACATCGCATCATACAATATGACGTCACACGAGTTGTGATGTCACATCTTCGCGTCAAATGTCGCTGTTTTAAAGTTAGATAAGTCTTTATACGTATACAGACTTTATTTTCCCATTGTAATCACCCATGTTTTCTATGCTACTGTATGCTTTGTATATCTATCGTATATGTTTTTGATATGCTAATAATGAAATTAATTTTGTTTCCTACTTGATAAAGCGCAAAAAATCGTCAGCGTGTTCCTGTACAGCTTTTAACTGATATCAACGATAATTCACAGGGCATTGGTCCAATTCCTGCCATTGTTTTATTTTGCCATTTTTGCAAAAAGAGCCATACATTTAGAATTTTGGAATCTTTTGCAATGCTTATACATGTACATCAAAGTATAGTTAGAATTGGCAGTTTAACTCTTTGCATGCTAGTGGCGAAAATATCCGCCAAACGAATTAGGAGTATATGTTTTATTTCTCTCTGTAAATATGTCTTGAAATTTCATTAGAATTGAGTCCTCAGGACTCAATTCTAATGAAACTCCAAGACATATTCATGATATTTACGGGGAGAAATACAGGAAAATATGATGAATTTTTGTCCGCTAGTTTTTAACTATTTATAGCCCACAAGTTTCCCAGCATGCAAAGAGTTAAATGTGCTCAGTAGGCACAAACTTTTCTTTATATCAGAAGATATGAAAATAGCCTGATATCACCGCGAGTCACTATCTGAGTAAAATAAATATTACTAAATGATTATATGTGTATCTGTATAGCGGGCACTCGTAATTTTTAGAACTGGTGGAAATTAGTGACACAATTATACACTTGTTTGATTCCTATAAAGAACAGTTTGTGCCTACTGAGTGGGCATGTACCTTTAAATCACCTATTCAACACTAGAGACCTAATTCTTAATATTTTCAAACAGTGTAGATCATGATGAGATAACTCGTAACGATCTGCACCATTTGCGGATATTTTTTTAATAATATTTACGAATTTACTACCTTTTCTGCATAATGGCACAGTAGCTTAAAAATGGTATAGTCCATGTCCGTTATTTATCCGGTCAATTGTTTTAAATTAAAATTCAAAACGATATGGACCATGATTTACCCGGATTGCAGTCAAAGTTTTCTTTTGCCAATTATGCAAAATTACCTTAACTTTGGAATAGGGGATTTTTGCGATGTTTTCATCAAGATCAGTAGACGATTTCATCAAATTGCAAAGTATACGTTTCTAGCAAAGTATTCTTTGATGGAGTAATCATTTATTTTTCCCGAAATGCATTATGTCATATAGAACTAACGACTGCATATATTTCATGATTAAAAGTATGCAGAATTATTATACTGAATTTATTACATTATCACAGCCAAAATGGCTGTGATAATGTAATAAATTCAGTTTAATAAAAATTAATAAATTTATCCTAAAATTGAAAAATTTCTCCCTCAAAGTATACTTTGCTAGGAAAGTATACTTTGAAATGTTGGAGAAATAGGCTAATGGTTTTAGGAAGACCAGTTTTCAATTCAACTGTTATGAACCATGATTGTCTGAGTGTTCACTCATAGTCAGGGTTTTAATTCTCGTTCTTTGAGTCTGACAATACTGACAATACTGTGGCATACTTTATCTAGAAAACCTGAATTTTATGAAAACATTACTATCATTACCATCTCAGTTCAAATGAGTGGTAATGATGTTTTCATAAAATTCAGGTTTTAGGAAGACCAAACTTCAATTCAATTGTTATAAACCATGATTGTCTGAGTGTTCACCCATAGTCAGGGTTTTCTAGACAAGTAAGTGATTCTGGTGTGGCGAGGACCTGGCATCAAATCAGGATTATTCTGATTTCAGGGCTGAATATATAGTTTTTCATTGTAAATATTCAGTTCTGATTTTGGGGTTTTCCCCCCTTTTGTACATGTACTATATGGGATTTAGTACTAAACCCATCGATCCGGCCTTAGATGACCTTAGATGTTGATAGGCCGTTAAACCCCAACAAACAAACAAACAGTGTTTTCTAATTCTTATTCTGACAATACTGTAGCACATTTTATCTAGAGTTGATCATCTTTTCTCAACGTTTCCTGAATACGAGTCTAGAATTGTGATTTAAATATTCCGTTGAGTTTGTTTGTTAACCCTTTCAACACCACATGCCTGTATAGTGGTATTGGCAAACGGTGTAGATCCAGATGAGCCGGCTCGTGATGAGCCGTCTCATCAGGATCTGCACATTTTGCAAGTAATTTTCATATTTTTGAGTGTTCACCCTGTGGGTAGCAGGTGGGAGCATGTGATGGGTAATTTAACGATCGGTTTCATCCTTACCGGAATTCCGACTGGAGACCTGGGGGCCGTTCACTAAACTTTGTACGACTAAATTGTTCGTAAGTGCAAAATTATGATAGTCTGTAAATGACACATTAACAATTTTTTCTTGTAAACAATTACTGGATTTACATTTAATGAGCATAGGCTGCATATGCAGCCTATGCTCATTAAATGTAAATCCATCAATTGAAATTTCCAGACGATTCTTAATTTACACTTACAAACATTTTAGTCGTAAGAAGTTTAGTGAAACGGCCCCCTGGTCTAGCCCTTACATACGACTTCGGCATTTTGTATGTGACAGTTGAATCTGGTCATACCTCTTATATGAGTATTACGATTATTCGTAATCCTATTTTAGGGGAAGGGGCCAAGTGACTGGTGTGGTATGGACCTGGCACCAGGTCAGATTATTTGTAATTTCAGGGCTGAACATATTGGGATTTTCCCCCCAATGGATCGAACACGTTTGCCCGGCCATACATAACCGTAGCTGTTGATAGGCCATTAAACACCAATAAACAAAAACAAACAAACAAAACTGAGTGTTCGCCCATAATCAGTGTTTTCTAGTTCTTAGTCTGACGATACGATACTGTGGCACTCTTTATCTAGAGGTGATCACCGTGCCCTGAATACGAGTCTAGAATTGTGATTCATTCCTTTTGTTAACCCTTTCGACACCACATGCTTGTATAGTGGTATTGGCAAACAGTGTAGATCCAGATGAGCCGGCTCGTGACGAGCCGTCTCATCAGGATCTGCACGTTTTGCAATTAATTTTCATATTTTAAGAACAAAAACACCCCCTTGTCATAAGTGGACTAGTCTGAAAATCATTTTGTGACGGTTGGATTGGTTGCAAAATAACATATCAAATTCCATTCCAATTACTTAGGGGTGAAAGGGTTAATTCAGGAGCAGGAGCCAGTTTTATGGGAGTGTGTCCAAGGTTTAGAAGGTGACCAGATTGTCTCTTAGTTACCCCTTACTACGCTGAATTAAATTTTGTCGTCTGCCGGAAATGTTTTATTTTCAATATTTCTCGACAAAAACCTGTTTTGACAGCGCATGAGAATCGTCTCCACTGGAGACGATTCTCATGTGTTGTCAAAACCCGTTTTTTTTTAAGCATTAAAGCAAAAATGTGAAACAGCAGACGACAATTTCTGTCTCTAGTGTAGTGAGAGTTATTCCCCTTTACGTACATGCCCAGGATGCAAATTATTTTCACGAATAAATATAATTAAAACCACTCATTTGAACCATATCAACCCCTTCATCCAATGACTCCTTCAGTTGAACATTTGTGAAAATCTCTGATTGTTTTTCTCTAAAGTTTGATGCTTCATTATAAACATGATTTTCTTGTTGTTTTGTAAGCAAAATCTGGATTTTTGTCGTATTTGATAGTTGGTGAAAATCTAAACTTAAATTTTGCATTCTGTTGAATTCCTTTTCTCTAAATGTTTTTATCTTATATTTAAGGGTTGTAGTGGCTCACAGATATTCCAAACCTGGGTATATGAGCCCAGAAATTATGTGAAACCGTTGGCCCATTTTTCTTTCCAAATTTAGTATTATCTCTAAATTTTGATGCTGTACTAAAAAATTTCAGAATTTCACATTATATAAACAATATATGAGATATGTGATTTAGTTTGTTTACTCGCATGCCGATGGTCGCCTAGATACCACCCATGTTGATTGCTCTCATTTTCTCGTGCCCTGGTGCGGAATAATTTGTCACCAAATATTGATGATGCTGTTATCACCTAAACATGATAAATTTACTAAAAGGCAGCTAAATCGGTCGCCATAGTAACCGGCTTGTCATCCTGGAAGACACGAAAATCAATATATGATAATCGCGGTGTGCCTGGGAGTTACAACCTTAGCAATGGTGAAATTAGAAAACTGCCGTCTGCTGTGAATGGTTTATTTTCCATTTATCTCATCAAAAACATGGTTGGATGTCACTTTAGAATCATTTCCAATGGAAATGATTCTGAAGTTCCGTCAAACCATGTTTTTATCCAGAAAAATGACGAAATACGAAACAACAGCAGACGACAATTTTCAGTTCCCGCCCTTTCAAGGGTTAATGTATGCATGGATTCGCCATGTACAAATCAGTGCATTTTAACGGAGACGGCAACATGAAAGCATGGAAGTAACGGGGGGAAAAAATCCACCACACATTTCTCTGTGCAATGGGCGGAATGGGGGATCTCGACTTGACGCGTAAGTTCAAAATTATTTTATGGCACATTGCTTTGTTCGTCTTTCTGTTTCCTCGACTTGTTGTATTTTATTAACGGAAAGATAAATACATGTTGTGTTAGAATATTATTTTAAAATTGATAATATGAGAAAATAGTTGCACTTGAAATATTAAAAATGTTTTTAGAATTTCAATACAATGAGTTTAAATTGTCGTGGCTAGTTTTATATTTGATTAAAGCTAAATGTATGTAGTAGTAGAAAGTAATATTATTTAAAAGTAATATTATAAATCAGTTGCACTTGAAATATTATAAATATTTTTAGAATTTAAAATTCCATGTAATTTTCCTAGAAATTAGAAAGTTGCCCTTGCAACTTTAAAAATATTTGTAGAATTTCAATGGAATATTTCCCCGACTCGTTTTATGCCTGGAAAGAAATACATGTTGTGTATATAATTATATTAAAAGTAATATTAAGTATATTAGAAAGTTACACTTGAAACATCAAAAGTAGCTTTAGAATTTGAATATCAAACAGAATTTGAATATCACGTAATTTTCCACGACTTGTTTTATTTGAATACAAGATAAATGCATGTATTATTTGAATACATGTATTGTATTAAAAGTAATATTATGTAGAAATCAGAAAATTTCACTTGAAACATTAAAAATATTTTTAGAATTTCAATACCATGTATTTTTTCTTGACTAGTTTTATTTGATAAAAAGATATATACGTGCAGTATTAGAGAAAAAATGAAAGGTAATATTACCGGTATTTAGAAATTAGAAAGTTACTCTTGAAATATTTGTAGAATTTGAATGCCACATGGTTTTCGTTTTGCTTTAACCCATTCTTTCGGAATACACCTTTACGGGCAGAAATTTATTAAATTTTTTACTTTTATTTTTGTTATTTCTCAATGAAAGTATATGTTGTGACCATCATTTGAACCGTCTCAACGAGACGGTTCAAATGGTGGTTGCGACATATACTTCTGAGCGCATAGAAGGAAAAGATTTAGGATTTTTCTTCAAACATAATGGCGTCTCCTCAGCATGAATAGGGTTAATACTTGAAATGTTTGTTTTTCTTATAGCTGCTCTGACATGATAGCTTTATTTTTTTATTTGATGTTATATATTGTAGAATTTTATAATAAAAACTTCTTACTATCAAATGATAGAAAAAATAAATTACATTTTACAAGAGTAAAATACTATGCTGTCTTTTTTTCTCATTGAAAACATGGTTTGACATCACTTTAGAATCATTTCCATTGGAAGTGATTCTGAAGTGCTGTCAAACCATGTTTTTCATGAGAAACAAATGCATAATAGAACATAAACATGAGATGACAAAATTTAATTCAGCAATGTAAAGGGTTGTGTCAAAATATGTTTTTTTTACTGTAGTTTTAGTTGCGCTTTGGAGTATAACAATATTAACACATTTCAGTCAAAGGATATGATAATTTTTCTTGACAAAATCTCATTATTTTGTTTATTTCTCGATAAAGGTATTTGTTGTTACTTGTATACTTTCGAGCACAGGTTGAAGTAACGGACCGAGGTCTATAAATACATTAAATATGCATAAAAGCATCAATAAATGAAAAAAAAAATAAGCTAAAAATTGACTAAAAGCATCAATAAACGAAATAAAAATAAGCTAAAAATTTTAGCTTATTTTTTTTTCGTTTATTGATGCCTTTAGGCAGGCATATTCAATGTATTTATATAGACCTGGTCCGTTACTTCAACCTGTGCTTTCGAGATGAAATAAAGAAAATAGATATTTTTTCTCTCTGAAGGTTCATACTACTGTATCCCATCTGTAATGGGTTAATTTTTTAAAAATTCCTGTGGAAATGATTCTAAAGTGCCGTCAAAGCATGGTTTTTATTGAGAAAAATATAAAATAAACATCAGACGACAAAATTTTATTCAGCATGCTGGATTAAACTTTGTCGTCTGCTGTATATTTTTCCATTTTCTTTATGAAAAACATGTTTGGACATCACTTTATAATCACCATGTTTTTATTGAGCCTAAAAACAAAATATGAAACAACAGCAGACGAGAATTTACGTTTCCCGCATTCTAAGGGTTAAAGCGGCTGGACCCTGTGTATCAAATAGCCGGTCGAGACAAAAAGCTTTTCCGGTGGCACGTTGAACATTCTTATTGACAAATATTAACGGATACAAGAACCTGAAGTTATCCCCGGTCAAGTAATTGGATAAAATGATTGACTCGTAGTCGCTCGCATCTGCCGGTCACTCGATTCATACTAATTACATCCCATAATCTAAAAATAAACAGGCTGTAATAGCATTGTCATATGTGGCGAGCCATGTGATTTTGTATCTTAGAATATGTGCGATATTTCATGAAAAATACACAAGTTACAATAGTTTTCGTAAATGACATCGAAATTTTCCGAGCAAATGCAGAATAGAATTTCGTCAACCCTTGACATCATTTATAGGAAAATATCACAGTACGATATTTAATGAAAAATACACAAGTTACGATAGTTTTCGTAAATTACATCAAAAGTTGACGAAATTTTCAGAGCAAATGCAGAATAGAATTTCGTCAACCTTTAATTGACATCATTTATAGGAAATTTCATAGTTTCTGTAAATGGGGCTATGACTGGAGAAATAGGGTTTACGGGTTTTGCAACCAGTGTAGATTCAGATCAGCCTGTGCATCCGCACAGTCTGATCAGGATCTGCACTGTTCGCCATTCCATTAATGAACCACCCATCATACTTAAAACAGGCAATATAGATCGTTTTCAGGCTACAGGAGTGTCTATTTGATCAGGAGTTACACTGGTCACATATCCCATAAGCCCCATTTCTCCAGTCACAGCCAGAAATAGTTTTTCATGAGATACAGTAGGGCACATCTTCTTAGGTACAACACCATATGACTGGTCACATACATATCAGTAGCCTAATTCACCAACATTGCAAAGAATACTCAGTGACTGGAGAATTTGGGCTTATGGGTTTTGTGATCAGTGTAGATCCAGATCAGACTGTGCATCCGCAATTCCATCAATGAAACGCTTGTCATGCTTCTAACACTCAATACCATTAGATCATTATCAGGTTACAGGTGTGTGCATGTACTCTACATGTAATATATCGGATTTAGTACTAAACCCATTGACCAGTAGCCTATTTCACCAACATTGCAAAGTATACTTTTCTAGCAAAGTATACTTTGAGGGAGAAATTTTCAATTTAGGTATAAGTTTATTAATTTTTATTATACTGAATTTATTACATTATCACAGCCAAAATGGCTGTGATAATGTAATAAATTCAGTATAATAATTCTGCATACTTTTAATCATCAAATATATGCAGTGGTTAGTTCTATATGAAATAATGCCATTTTGGCGGCGATAATGTAATACATTCAGTATAATATAATTCTGCATACTTTTAATCATCAAATATATGCAGTGGTTAGTTCTATATGAAATAATGCCATTTTGGCTGCGATAATGTAATAAATTCAGTATAATATAATTCTGCATACTTTTAATCATCAAATATATGCAGTGGTTAGTTCTATATGAAATAATGCAATTTGGCTGCGATAAATGTAATCAGTATATATAATTCGCAATAACTAATCTTTTAATCATCATATATGCAGTGGTTATTAGTTCTATGAAATAATGCCATATGGCTGCGATAATGTAATAAATTCAGTATAAATAATAATTCTGCATAATTTTAATCATTTCAAATAAAAAGCAGTGGTTAATGCTAAATAAAATGAAATTAATGCAATTTGGCTGCGATAATGAAATAAATTCAGTAAAATAATTCCGCAAAATAACTTTGTCCACAAATTTTTTATATGGCAGTGGTTAGTTCTATAATATGAAAATAACATGCAAATTTTGGCTGCGAGAATGTAATTAAATGCAATAAATTAAAAATCTGCATACTTTTTGAATCAAACAATATATGCAAGTGGGTATTCTAATGAAATTTAATGCCATTTTGGCGGCGATAATGGTTAATACATTCAGTTTATAATATAATTCTGCATAACTTTTAATCATCAAATAATGCAAAGTGTTAAGTTCTATAGAAAATAATGCCCATTTTGGCTGCGATAAATGTAATAAATTCAGTAATAATATAATTCTGCATACTTTTAATCATCCAAATATATCAAGTGGTTAAGTTTCCTATATTAAAAAATAGCAATTTGGCTGGCGGATTAAGGTAATAAATTCAGTAATAATATAATTCTGGCAAAAACTTTTTAATGATCCAAATTATAATTTATGGCATGGTTTAGTTCTATATTGTAATGCCAAATTTTGGCTGCGATAATGTAATAAATTCAGTAAAAATTAATTTTTTTGTTTTTCTGCATACTTTTTAATCCAATCAAACTAAAAATTATGCAGTTGGTTAAGATTCTATATAAATAATGCCATTTTTGGCTGCGATAATGTAATCAGTATATATAATTCTGCATACTTTTAAATCATCAAATATATGCAGTGGTTAGTTCTATATGAAATCCAATGCATTTTGCGCTGCGATAATGTAATAAATTCAGTATAATATAATTCTGCATACTTTTAATCATCAAATATATGCAGTGGTTAGTTCTATATGAAATAATGCAATTTTGGCTGCGATAATGTAATAAATGCAATATAATATAATTCTGCATACTTTTGATCATCAAATATATGCAGTGGTTAGTTCTATATGAAATAATGACATTTTGGCTGCGATAATGTAATAAATTCAGTATAATATAATTCTGCATACTTTTAATCGTTAGTTCTATATGAAATAATGCCATTTTGGCGGCGATAATGTAATAAATTCAGTATAATATAATTCTGCATACTTTTAATCATCAAATATATGCAGTGGTTAGTTCTATATGAAATAACGCATTTCGGGAAAAATCAATGATTACTCCCTCAAAAGTATACTTTGCAATTTTGATGAAATCGGCTACAGGCTTATATCGGGTTTAAAGATTCTTACAATTCCTTCCCCATTTTCCATATTCCAACACCAAATTTACAGATGAAATACAATGTATACGAAATAACCTCTCTTTATTTCTCTCTTTTCTGAAGTCAAATTTTTAGATAATATCAATAATACATACTATCAAAATTATTTCGAGCTGAAGTAATTCATTATCTGTATTACTGGCACGAAAATAGTGAATCAAGTTCCGATGACTACTTCATTTGCACGTAAAACAGTGAATTCTATGTCATTTTGTCGATTTATTTTCTGATAGTTGTAAGTGTTTGCCACACCATCGTAATATCAAAAAAATATGTGTCAGAATTATTATACGTACATGTGATGTAATTGGTCTATAGTCAATGTGTGTCCAGGAATGGTGCGTTGTTTTGCATATGAGCCACGTCCGACCGTCCCAAGGTCCAGCTTCATGAGGACTTACGTTTACCTTGTTTGTAAGGCAATTGCGTTTTTATTACCAAGGCTGCCAGTGAGGGTGTAACCTCGTAATAATGATGCCTTGTTAACTCTTTGCATGCTGGGAAATTTGTGGGCTATAAATAGTTCAAAAATAGTTCAAAAATAGAAGATGACAATTCATTATATTTTCTTTTATTTCTCCTTATAAATGTCATGAATATGTCTTGGAATTTCATTAGAATTGTGTCCGGAGGACACAATTCTAATGAAATTTCAAGACATATTTACAGAGAGAAATAAAACATACACTCCTAATTCGTTTGGCGGATATTTTCGCCGCTAGCATGCAAAGAGTTAATCTCTACAACAGCCACCCATAGGAAGACACAAAACTGGCTATTGTAGAGAGGTGGCTGTTGTAGGGAGGTTAAATATATATACAATTATCCATTTGAGCTGTAAAATAGTGGCTGTACAGAGAGAGGGGGCTGTTGTAGAGAGGTGATCATTTGGGGAGGTTTGACTGTATTTTCGTTATTTCTCATTGAAAGTATATGTTGTGACCACTCATTTGAACCATCTCGGCGAGACGGTTCAAATGGTGGTCACGACATATACTTCTGACCACATATACAGAAATTATTCAGCATTTTCCCCGAACAAAATTAAATGGGCTTTGCCATATTGTTCACGTCTTATTGAAACGCACACAACGGCTTCCTGTCATTTGGTGACAGGTCTGCCAGACAATTCCACTTGCCTTACGGAAGCCGTATGTACAAAAAGGTAATCATGTCGGGATAAAAGTCACTGATATATGGCAAGCCAAGTGCACAATAATTGGACATTCCTGTTCGAGTCATCGAACAAGCACAACGTTATAGACCAATCTTGTATATAGGTTCCTGGGGGCCATTTCACTAAACTTTGTACGACTAAAACGTGCAAAATTATGATAGTCTGTAAATTTCACATTAACACTGTTTTCTTGTAATCAATTATTGGATTTACATTTATTGAGCATCGGCTGCATATGCATATGCAGCCTATGCTCAATAACTGTAAATCCATCAATTGAAATTTCCAGACGATCCTAAATTTGCACTTACAAACATTTTAGTCGTACAAAGTTTAGTAAAACGGCCCCCCTATTCCAGTCATCGAACAAACATGACGTTATAGACCAATCTTGTATGTAGGTTCCTGGACTTGGAAAATCACGAGTACCTTTCCTTATCGAACAATTGGCGGAGTTTGTCCGTTTGACTTCGTGTTGCTTAGTTTCTCTTTGTTGTTTCCACTGTAGAACTAAGCAGTGTGACGTTAAAATGACACGCAGTATAATTTTGTGCACACGAAGACACCAGAGTGTGCTTTGCATTTTTTAACATGAATAAACGGGTGGTTAGCAACAAATTGCAGTGAAATCCATTGGACATTAATATATATATTTATATTGTTGGGTTCCTCTGTGTTAGAGAGTGGGTGGCAGGTGGGAGCATGCAATGTGTAATTTAACCATTGGGGTTCTTCATTTTACCGGAATGCCAACTGGAGACCTGGTTTGGCTCTCACACGTACCTCTTTGGCATTTTTGTATGCAGGGCCATAACCAGAGGTAAAAAACAAACGAGGTGAACCAAGTCCTGATATGGGGGCCAGGGAGCATTCTTCCCGCCACCATCCCAGGGATTCGTTTAATTCTTAACTCTTTGCATGCTAGCGGCGAAAATATCCGCCAAACGAATATATATGTTTTATTTCTCTCTGTAAATATTGTCTTGAAATTTCATTAGAATTGTGTCGTCCGGAATTGTGTCCTCCGGACACAATTCTAATGAAATTCCAAGACATATTCATGACAATTATAAGGAGAAATAAAAGAAAATATAATGAATTGTCATCTGCTATTTTTTAACTATTTATAACCCACAAATTTCCCAGCATGCAAAGAGTTAACATAAAAAGAAATTGGCAAAATGACATCCTGGTTACGGTACTGGTATGTGACAGTTGAATCTATTTATACCCCTTATGTGAGTATTACGATTATTCGTAATCTTATTACTTTTAGGGGAAGGGGCCAAGTGATGTTGGTGTGGTATGGACCTGGCACTAGATTACGTTATTCTAATTTCAGGGCGGAATATATTTTTTTTTCGATGTAAATATTATTATTGGGATTTTCTCCCAATGCAGCAAGCTAAATAATGGATCAAACCCGTTGGCCCGGCTTTAAATGAACTTAGCTGTTGATAGGCCATTAAACTCCAATAAATCAATCAATCAGAGATGTTTCACTGTACTTTACTTACCTTAACTTTCTAGTCGTGGACAGACATGATCATTGGAGAAAAGTTGCTGTGAATCCCATAGAGTAGACCTAAGTGACTGGGAGCCGTTTGTACGAATAAATGTCCGTAAGTGCAAATTTAGGATAGTCTGGAAATTTCAATTGATGGATTTACATTTATTGAACATTGGCTGCATATGAAAATCATTTTGTAACGGTTGGATTGGTCGCAAAATTATATCAAAATTCATTCCAGTTACCAGAATTTAGGGGTGAAAGGGTTAAACATGAATTCTAATCCTTTCCCACTCCAGACGGAGATTGAGGTGAAGGCGAGCCGCGATGACCGCTACTTCGTGCTCACGTTCGTCCTGTGTGGCTGTATAGCGGGGATCCTGCTCGCGGTGGTCGTGATCTACGTGATCCGCCGCCACACCCGCTCCAAGGAGAAGTTACAGCAGCTGGGCGCCGCGCCTGAGGGTGGAGATGCTGCCTCCAAGGACTACCAGGTACGGTGTATAGGCGAGGCTAGGAAACTGTAGGAATTCCGAGGCTTGCAGAGGAATTCCTACAGTTTCCGAGCCGAGTCTGATAAACATGTTAATAATGAATACCAGGGTGGAGATTCTGCCTCCAAGGACTACCATGTTTGTAGTATAGGCGAGGCTAAGAAACTAGGAATTACGAGGCTTGCCGAGCTGAGTGTAACGTTCCTGAGTTGAGCCTGATAGACATGTTAATGGAGAGTAATACCAGGTACGCTATGTAGGCGAGGTTTGGAACTCCTACTGATCCTACTGCTTTTGGGAGGGGGGCCAAGTGATTCTGGTGTGGCGAGGACCTGGCATCAGATCAGGATTATTCTGATCTCAGGGCTGATATATAGTTTTTATGCCACCGGTCTCGAAGAGCCGGGTGGCATATTGTTTTTGGACCGTCCGTCTGTCCGTCCGTCCGTCCGTCCGTCCGTCCGTCTGTCCATCTGTCTGTCTGTCTGTCTGTCTGTCCGTCCGTCACACTTTTCGGTTAACCACGTCACAGTTTCTCAAATATGCTGCAGGTGGCATCCACGTTCGACAGACGCATTTCTTGTTTATTGTAAATATTCAGTTCTGATTTTGTGATTTTCCCCACATTTGTACATGTACTTGAACATGCACATGTACTTGTACAGGTAATATATGAGATTTAGTACTAAACCCATTGACCTGGCATTAAATGACCTTAGCTGTTGATAGGCCGTTAAACCCCAACAAACAAACAAACAAACAAACAAACAAACAAACAGTGTTTTCTACTTCTTATTCTGACAATACTGTAGCACGTTTTATCTAGAGTTGATCATCTTTTCTCAACGTTTCCTGAATATGAGTCTAGAATTGTGATTTAAATATTCCGTTGAGTTTGTTCGTTAACCCTTTCAAGAACACATGCCTGTATAGTGGTATTGGCAAACAGTGTAGATCCAGATGAGCCGGCTCATGATGAGCCGTCTCATCAGGATCTGCACAGTTTGCAAGTAATTTTAATATTTTTGAGTGTTCACCCTGTGGGTGGCAGGTGGGAGCATGTGATGGGTAATTTAACGATCAGATTCATCCTTACCGGAATTCCGACTGGAGACCTGGGGGCCGTTTCACTAAACTTTGTACGACTAAAATGTTCATAAGTGCAAAATTATGATAGTCTGTAAATGACACATTAACAACGTTTTCGTGCCGAGCATGTTAAAGTTGATAGCTGTTGCATAGAGAATGGCAGGCCAGTGTCTTTTGATATCACATTTATCAGGCTCGGCTAGGAAACGCGCAGGAATTCCGAGGCTTACCAAGAGGAATTCCTACTGTTTCCGAGCCGAGTCTGATAAACATGTAAATAGAGAATATTAAGGTGGAAATGCTGCATCAGTAGTAAACGGACATGAAGCCCAATCCGTCAATCAATCAACCAACCAACTAACCAGCCAGTCAGCCAGTCAGTTGGTTGGTCTGTTAGCCAGCCAACTAGCCAGCCAACCATTTGGTCTGTCGGTCGGTCAATCAGTGAACCAATCAATCAGTCAATCAATAATTCAATTAATGAACCAACCAACCAACCAACCAACCAACCAACCAACCAACCAACCAACCAACCAACCAACCCATTGTAGGACCTGTGTCGACAGCGTATGCAGAGCAAGTCGTCAGAGAAACCCGAGCCGTTACACGCGGCGGCGTCACGAGTCGGCAGCGTCTCCGAGACTCAAGTCCGCAGTCCGTCTAGCCGCAGTAGCACCTCGTCATGGTGAGTTATCTCCCCTTATTGCATAAAACATGGGTCGAGACTGGAGAAATGGGGCTTATTGGATTTGTGACCAATGTAGCTCCAGATAAAATAACACAGTCCTATAGCCTGGTAGCGATCTATATTTCTTATTATAAGCATAACGGGTGATTCATTGATGAAATGGCGAACAGTGCACATCAGACTATATGTGGATGCACAGGCTGATCTGGATCTGCACTGGTTGCAAAACCCATAAGCCCTATTTCTCAAGTCCGCAGTCCATTTAGCAGCAGTAGCACCTCGTTATGGTGAGTTATCGCCCCTTATTGTGTCTTTCTTGTTACTTGAGAGTTGAATACGGTTACACCAATTATAAAATTAGTAAGATTGGTACTGATCTTATTTTATAGAGAGTGGGGCTAAGTGACTCTGATGTTGTGAAGACCTGGCACCAGGTCAGGTTATGCTAATTTCAGGGCTGTATATATAGTTTGCAGTAAATATTCAGTTCTGATTTTGGGATTTTCACCATTACAACAGGTGATGAAATATGGGATTCAACTGGAGAAATGGGGCTTATGGGATTTGAGACCTGTGTAGCTCCTGATCAAATACCACACTCCTGTAGGCTGATGTATATTGCTTTTTAGAAGCATGACAGATGTTGGAATGACGAACAGTGTAGATCCTGATCAGACTGCGTATGCACATGCTGATCTGGATATACGCTGGCCACAAACCCATAAGACCCATTGACTATTCCACCCATTAAAATTAACAGTTCCGGTTGTTTAGATAGTGTTACTTAACTCTTTGCATGCTAGCGGCGAAAATATCCGCCAAACGAATTAGGAGTATATGTTTTATTTCTCTCTGTAAATATGTCTTGAAATTTCATTAGAATTGAGTCCTCTGGACACAATTCTAATGAAATTCCAAGACATATTCATGACATTTATAAGAAGAAATAAAAGAAAATATATAGTAAATACTATATAGTGCTATTATATGTCAGGTAGCCAATTATTTTTAAAATATATTCGGTTGAGCCTTAGACAGCTTTATTGGTATTCGGTATTGTATCTGATTAAATCTCCGATTTATTTACGATGCGCTTCAATATTGATTAGGGGTCAAAGGTGAAAAATAAAGGCGAAAACGGCACTTCATGTATATTAGGCTACTTCAGGTATATTAGGTTACTTCAGATATAAACAACATTTATTCAACCCCCTTTATTATGCTACATGGAGCAATGGTTGCGGTATAAAATGAATTGTCATCTGCTATTTTTGTACTATTTATAGCCCACAAATTTCCCAGCATGCAAAGAGTTAAGATTTACAGAGGCGTAGCTAACCAATTTTATACTGCAGGCCTGACCAATATATACGAGCACCAGATGGCTATGGCTAAGGGGGTCCAGGGGCATGCTCCCCATCCACCCCCCTGGATTTTCTTGAAAAGCATATCACAAATGGTGCACTGTGTCGCATTTTAAAACATGTTGTAGGCGTAAAATATCGCTGTTTCCGGCAACATATATTCGTACTACCTATAGCCAATAACATATTCAACTTACATATGCAATTCCATGGGAATCTTAATTATCGTACTTCACCTATGCAGATTAATGAAAACATGCGATATTTGCAACAAACACTGTCGTGCATTAAGACATTGACTGGTGCAGGAACTGGCATACTGATGACGTACCGTATTTAGCTGTGTATTGCGCGCACTGGTGTACAACGCGCATCTATATTTTGGGGGGAAAAATCAGGGAAAAAATTGTTCGCGTCTATAGCGCGCAACAAAAAAAATAATTCCGTCACGAGTATAAGAAAATTGCATTCCGAGTTCACATCCACAATGCTGAACGTGTGCTGTTAGGCTCTCTCGAAGAGAAAAAAATCGCCAAAGGTCAGCTTTATGGCATAAATTAGACTTTATATTGTCTAAAAGTATGTTATATTTATTGTTATTTACTCATTAATATGCTTAATAAAAATTCATGATGCATGTAATAAACTTATTGAACCTACTTACGAAGAAATTTGATGTATATAATTCCACCATATTTGCCATTCGTGTATAACATAATTACCTGTAATTGCAAACACACAGCAGCCATGTGCAAACTTCTTTCCCAAGGCGATAATAACTCCCTACTAGTGACCTGCACATGAGAAATGGGCCATAAACCCAGCCAAATATTGACACTGTGGACCACCGTGGATATACGTAGGTACAGATAGTGTGTATTCACTGTTTATTGATTAGGTTTAACAATATACTACCTGAATACACGACATTCCAGCATAGCCCCATATTAGTGTATGTGTAGATGAATCAGGGGCTATGCTGGTCACACATGTCATAAGGTATTGATGCGTGAATACGTGTCAATACTTTACAAAAATAGTAACACAGTCAGTCGGCACCTAGCAACGAAAAACGACCATTACCGAGTGCGATCTGAATGTGCGCGACGCTTGATTTAGCATCTAAAATCTTACATCAAGCGCTTATGGGATTGAGATAATCTGTCCTCATTAATTATTCACAGAATGGCAGATGTGTGACGTCACTTTGAAAATGTACAACCAAACAATACCCGAGAGGCAACATTTGACCGATATGAGATCGGTACACCAGCGTAAATACAGAAATCATGTAAATTTCCTCTAATACACGTAGCCTCTTATGTTACGAGCCTGGCTATATTAAATCCCAAAATATACCAATTTACCATCAATCTATACTTACCGCACCCATTCATATCGATCGATTCCTTTTCTCTTGTTTCACACTATGCGTATTTCAACGTCACAGCGGACACCTGTCAAAAATTTATATTTCAGTTTCCAGGCTTGTTTTGTTTGCGTAAAACTGGCAGAAATCAGTTGGAAAAAATGTTTGAAATTTATGTTCCAACTTATAACGCGCAGGGTGACTTCTGGATTAAAAATGTGGTTTTCTATTGGGATAGGGTGGTTCGTCCATTTCGAATTTTGCCCCAATGTAAACATTGAAGCATCGCGGTTTTGTAGGCCAAATGTATTAAGGAAGTGGGTATCGGTACGGGAAAAAAAACTACAATACTTTCGATGTAGTGGAACTGTCATATGTACATGGTGTAGATTAAATTTAATAATTACGGTCAAAATTAAAATGGAATGTTATTGGATTTACATTTATTGAGCATAGGCTGCATATGCAGCCTATGCTCAATAAATGTAAATCCATCTGCCATACTCCAAATAACTGTAATGGACTGATAATGTTAATTTTACGACCAATCCAATCGTCACAAAATGACTTTCAGACTACATTTATAAAAGTTTTTTGTTAAAAAAATGACAATTACTTTCCAAAAATGCAGATCCAGATGAAAAGTCGCTTTTATGGAGAAATAAATAAAATAATCTGAGATTAAACCGTCATCTGTGTGGCTGCCACCTGGGCCCTTATGAGGCCTTATAAGGCCCCAGGTGGCAGCCACAGAAATTACGGTTTAATCATTGGACCGATTGACCACATTTCTTGTTGCTATTATACGTCAGGTAGCCAATTATTGTCAACTATAATAAGACTGGACGGAATGAGCCATTTGTGTCGCAGAAAATGCTTTAATGATGTCGCGAAGAAGTCTCACAGCTGACGTCCCACTCTTACAGTAATTAATAAGATAACAAACTTTGCATTGACCTCATAGATACTGACAAATAACACATTTCTCGGCTCGGGGACGGTATGAATTCCTCGGCAAGCCTCGGAATTCCTACGCGTTTCCTAGCCTTGTCTGATAAATTTGATGTCTGATAAATATGATTTGATGGTGTTCTGTATGTGCGACCAGTAATGGGCAACATATTTGCCTTGTGTGGGTTCCGTCGCTAATAGGCAACCCATTTGCCTCGGTAAATATAGTATTGACTGGTGGAAAGGGGCTTATCGGTTTTGCGACCAGTGTAGATCAGGATCTGCACTGTTCGTCATTTCTTCAATGAAATACCCGTCATGCTTGTAACGAGCAATATAGATCATTATCAGGCTACAGGAGTGTGCTATTTGATTTTTTTGTTTTTTTTTCTTCCTTTTTTTTTCAGTTTAGACATATTTTTATTCTCCCCGTAATAGGTCTGTGGTAGGTCGGGGAGCCATCCCCCACAAACCGTACAATAATATAATACATGTGCATCTTAAAATTCAAGTTAACCCTTACTGTGCGCTAAACAAAATCTATTTGATCTTGAGCTACACTGGATACTCATCCCATTAGTCCCATGCATTTCTCCAGTTACGGCCACAAATCAGGGAGGATGTGAATCGCGACTACTGCAGGCTGCCGCTGACCTGAATACCTCATTAGCGGTTCCGTAAATCTTTGCCGTTCAGCGGACGTTATACTTGGCTATCGATTGGTCACTTAATTGGCCAGTCATAGCTTGGTCGTGGTTGTCGGCTGCCGTCGGGCATTTGGTTTTCGTTGTCGACTAGACAATAATTCCAGTTGCAACTCGTTTAAACGATAACTGAGCATTGATATGAGTTTTCATTGGTCGTTTCATTTTCATACTGCTCGTTTAGAAGTATTTTTGTCGCACCTTCTTTAATATTACTTCAAGGATTGCTTCAATATTTGGAAACTTGATACATGTAAGCATTTGGAACGCCTCGGCAGGCCCGACACCGATTCCGTGGCGGAATTCTTGTATAATGATGTGGCCAAAATTATTCCTCGCATGCGTTCCCGCTGTGTAAATTTCTTGTGATTTCTGTTGGATTTGCCAGAACCTATTGACATGGAATAAATTTGTTATTATTTCTATTTTAATGCAATATTTTCATGTTTTTCTAACATCAACCTTGATTGTGAACTTCATTGTGTTTTGACAGCTCTTGTCTATTCCACCTCTGTTGATGTTGGCAGGGTTTGCATATCTTAATCCTTTCAACACTACATACCTCTTTAGTCGTAACGAGCCGTCTCATCCGAATCTGCACTATTTGCAATTAATTCTCATATTTTTTAGAGAGAACAAAACCCACCCCTTTCTTATAAATGGACTTGTCTGACAACCATTCTGTGATGACTGAATTGGTTGGTAAATTAACATGCGAAAATCCATTCCACTTATTAAGGGGTGAAAGAGTTAACAATAAATAATTCCATACCTGGATTCATATGGGGCCAAATGATAGGATGAATGTAGGGTGCCTGGCACTGGATCATAACACTGTCTTTCAGTGCCTGGAAGATTTTATTGCAATTTCAGTGCTGATTGTATAGGTCCCCCCAAACACCCCCACCTCACCCCACCCCGCCTCACCCCTCCCCGCCACCCCGCCTCACCCCACCCCGCCTCACCCCACCCTGCCTCACCCCACCCTGCCTCATCACCCCCACCTACCCCACCACCGCCTCACCCCACCCCTGACCCACCTCACCCCACCACCGCCTCACCCGGACCCCCGCCTCACCCTACCCCAACCTCACACCCCGCCTCCGCCCCACCCCACCGCCGCCTCACCACACCCCTCCGCCTCACCCCACCCCCACCTCACCCCACCCCACCCCGCCTCACCCCACCCCCGCCTCACCCCACCCCCACCACCTCACCCACCACCGCCTCTCCTAACATGTCCCCACATATGGGTGCATTCACGTCTGTGTATGACCTTGCTGTTGAATCAATCAATCAATTGATTGATTAATCAATCAATTAAGCCTTTCACCCCTAATTAACTGGAATGGAATTTCATATGCTAATTTTGCTACCAATCCAACTGGCACAACATAATTTTCAGACTAGTCCATTTATGAAAAGGGGGTGTTTTTTGTTCTCAAAAATATGAAAATTACTTGCAAAAAGTGCAGATCCTGATGAGACGGCTCATCACGAGCCAGCTCATCTGGATCTACAATATTTGCCAATGCCACTATACAGGCCTGTGGTGTTGAAAGGGTTAATAAAGCACCGTTGACTCCAGCAATTTGTATTCAAAATGAACCCCAGATTAATGTAAATAATAAACTGTAATTGTCGTTCATTGTTGGACGTTCCTAATGCATTATTTTCTTAAATTGCAAGTATCGTTTATTATAGGAATGAATGGCCTTTTTGTGGAATTTATCGGGGTATAAACTTGGAAAAGTCGCGGGAATACTGGACGAGGCCTTCCGGCCTTCGTCCAGTATTCCCGCGACTTTTCCAAGTTTATATCCCCGATAAATTCCACAAAAGGCCATTCATTCCTTATAATTCCAGCATTTGAAATAAATTCATCAAGAAAATGTGTTTATTTTCCGTTTTCTTAAGAATTATTTTAACTGCGCCTGACGGTTACGGAAAGTAGTTCGGCGTGGGAGTTTACTGGGATATAAATTTTGGACAGAGACTTGCTACGGACCAATCAAATGTTAGGGAATTGTGTAAATATTTTTGTGCTGGAATTATTGTACTATATATGGCAGGCCGTCTTCGACAATCCGCCATCAATTTGCCATGCTCTCTTCAGCGCTAACATTGCCGGAAGCCGCCACTGAATATAGAAAGGGTCTTAATGTGGCGAGAACATGGGACGATGACTTGTCATTAGTAATCAGCGTTCTTATCGAGCAGGATGTATGTCCGTGATCAGCTTCAATGCTGCTTGCTGCATTTGGGTGGCTGACAGAAAACGTACCTTTGGACATTTGTGGCAAATTAAATATCGGTCCTTCTTATTCTTCACGCTTCCACATTTGCATAACTGTCTAATCCTTTTGTTGATGTCAGTAACGCATGGCTGAGTGACTGAATATCGAACAGGATATGTGTATGCACAGTCTGATCTGGAGCTATGTTCAACTAAAATAAGTGCGTAAAATACGCCAATATGCACCTTATCTGGAGCTCTGTTCCGATATGTCTACACAGCGGAAGCGGCGTCAAAAAGAAATAGACGAGGCCTGGGAAATATATCATGCCACGTCGCCTGTTTTACCATGACCCAACCGGATATGGCTTTGCCAAGACAGATTATTGAAAAGAGGTTTTCTGGGCTTTAGCTAAAAATCATTAAACTGGAATAGATGATGGGCCTTTCTAATAGAAAGTTTCATCTGGCTGTAAAAGCTTGTAATAATATGGCTTCATTTGAGGAGACCGCAAATATAATGGAATGATGTCACAGAGTAATTTATTTTTCGTTCATGTGTCGGAGTGTGTTGTCATGGGCTTTTATGCTTCATGACCCTTTCAACACTGTAGGCCTGTATAGTAAAAGTCCATTTATGAAAAGGGTGGTAAATCCTTAACTGAATGGTTAAAATCTCTGTTAAAACAGAGATTTTAACCATTCAGTTAAGGAGTTAACAGGTATTTTTTTTCTCTCAAAAATATTAAAATTACTGCATGTACTTTCAAAAAGTTCAGATATTGATGAGACGACTCGTTACGAGCCGGCTCATCTGGATCTGCACTGTTTGCATAAACCGCTTATAGCGGGCTTTCGGGTTCAAAGGGTTAAAGTTTAGTACAGTGCAACTTCTTTATAACAGGAAGACATAAAACTGGCTGTTGTAGAGAGGTGGCTGTTATATGGACGTATATATCCAATTTGTTAGATTTTGATCATACACTTCTCTGCTAAATTCATGACCATCAGTAACACATGTATTGCTTGTAGAATATTATTGAGACTGTATTACTTTGCTGAACTCTTTCCCATCAATAAAACATGAGCTTCCTGCAGAAATTTGATAATGCATTACTCCACTTCCCGTCAATAAAATATGAATTTCTTGTATAATTTTGATAATACATTACTCTAATAAACTCATATTCCCGTCAATAAAATATGAATATCTTGCCAGATTTTGATGATGCATTGCCATGACAACCAGTAATGATAATGTCACCTGGTGTTGACACGCTGTGTTGCTGCTGATTATTGTCGACCATTCACGGAGAAATGTGCACGTTTGAGTTATCGCTACGGTAGATGTGCTATTACTGATGGCTGTGACTGGAGAAATGGGGCTTATGGGATTTGTGACCAGTGTAGCTCCTGATCAAATAGCACATACCTGTAGCCTGATATAGATCTGTATTGCTTGTTTGAATCATGACGGGTATTTCATTGGTGGAATGGCGAGCGAAACAGTACAGATGCTGATCAGACTGCGGATGCACGGGCTGATCTGGATCTACACTGGCCCCAATTCTCCAGTCTCAGTCAC
Source organism: Conchocele bisecta (assembly GCA_029237695.1). Lineage (NCBI taxonomy): Eukaryota > Metazoa > Mollusca > Bivalvia > Lucinida > Thyasiridae > Conchocele > Conchocele bisecta. The sequence continues at coordinate 8,702,629 of CM055281.1, forward strand.
AAAAATGGTCACGATCTAATCAAACTTATTGCGTTTGCGACCAGTGTAGAGCCAGACCAGACTGCGCGAATGCTACCTGTTCGCCATACGAATCATCCCTTTCGCAAACAGCGTAAAATATTCTGACGATCCAGGAGTGAAACAGCTGACCAGTATCTTAGAAAAAAAATTTCTACCCAGCGACAATATTTGTCAATATCAAATATATCACATTCGGAGGTAACCGATAGCTAATTGGGATCTTTGCTGGTCTGAAACGGAATATGCCAAGCTTTGTCTGATCATGGCTTAAATTAGCTAAGCGGATTACATTGAAATATCGCTATTATAGCCACACATTTTGCGATAAGCCTCATGATTATAACGTATTCTTGGCGCGAACTCGAATTTCATGCGATTCTCCAAGGATGTAATGGAGAGGATATGAAACGCCGCAAAATATCAAGAGACCAGTATACACTCACTGGACAGTTGAACTCTTTGAATTCTAGCAGTGAAACTAATAGCCAACAAATTATGGGGTATTTTTCTTATTTCTCTCTTGGAATTTCATTAGAACATGTTCATGACATTTACAGCGAGAATTAAAGATTTTTTTTATGAATTATTGTCTGTTTTTATAGCCCATAAGTTTCCCAGAATGCAAAGAGTTAATACACCAGCATGGTTATGTTAAATAGCTGTACCATCCTACATTAAAATCTAAATATCGGAGGAAATATTCAAAATATAAACTGTTTAATGGTTTCAGTCCCTTTAGAATAGATTTTTCTATAGTTGCGTGGTTGTTTTAGACATTCAACTTCAATTCAGTGAGTAGTCACAGTGCTCCCGATAAGGAATTAGTAATTGAGTATTGTCACTCCAGCATTTCTGAAGCAATTGGGTATTTCAAAATTTTAATTGGGTAAAATTGAATCACATTACTGTTTACACATCAGCAGACCGCACTTATTGAATTGTTTGCTTCTAAATGAAAACACATCTTGGTGTTTCATTAGAATTGTCTCCTTGGAGATTGGAGACAATTCTAATGAAATACCAAGATGTGTTTTCATGGAAAAATAAGAAAATATGCTATATTTGTGGTCTGTTAATTGTTTTCTGTAGTATGATAAAGATACCACAAATTTTTCATTGCTTTTTGATACTCAGTGCTTCTGATTTCAATTGGGTTTTTGGCAATTTTAATTGGGTATTTACGCAAATACGCACCTTATCTGGAGCTCTGAGTCTGATGCGAACTTTAGGGAACACCGGCTGTTTCTACTTGATTCAAGTTTGATTAAGAGTTTCCAGTCTTGTGTGTATAAGTCTTTGGTTTCTCCAATCAGTGTTTAAGCTTGTAAAACTGATGTCAACATATTCCCAAATTGGGCCCAACCTGTTTCATAAATGAGCTGATCTTTGGCTATGCTGGTCACATATGCCTTAACTCTTTGCATGCTGGGAAATTTGTGGGCTATAAATAGTTCAAAAATAGCAGATGACAATTCATTATATTTTCTTTTACTTCTCCGGACACAATTCTAATGATATTTCAAGACATATTTACAGAGAGAAATAAATCATATACTCCTAATTTGTTTGGCGAATATTTTCGCCGCTAGCATGCAAAGAGATATATAAGGTACCTTTTCTCAGCCAAGAGCCGAAATATGAAATGACATGTCTTGTATTTGAATTCTTGCTGGGACATTAAACCCTTAGAAGGCTGATGTTTCTTATTTCGTATTTTCTCTAAATAAAAACATGGTTTGACAGCATTTTAGAATCATTTCCATTGGAAATGATTCTAAAATGCTGTCAAAGCTTTTTTTTGATAAGAAAAATGGAAAATAAACAGCCTATGGCTGGTGTTCTATGAATTCAAGAAAATTTTATATAGTTTGACTTCTTTGCTTCCGATTGGAATTAGTCATGGCATATTACTGTAATTTCTCTGAAAAAAAATACAATAGTTGGGAATCCTTTGGAATCATGTCAAAGAGGCTTTCTTGTACGTTGGTCGTGCTTTTTAACCCTTACAAACTGAATTAATTTGTGTCGTCTGCTGAATATTTTTTATTTTTCTCACTGCTGATGTTTCTTATTTTGTATTTTCTCTAAATAAAAACATGGTTTGGCAGCATTTTAGAATCATTTCCAATGGAAATGATTCTAAAATACTGTCAAACCATGTTTTTACTGAGAGAAAAGACAAACTATGAATTATCAGCAGACGACTATTTTTGGAATGTTCCTACGAGATTTCGACATGTTTCTTATTGTTATTTTGAGAACTGAGAAATGTGACAATGAACCACTACGAAGGTTATCCGGGGCTTGCGGTGCTCAAATTACGAGCTACTGGAAATAACAGCAAGACGGCAGGATATGGAATAAAGCCCCTATAACGAAACGGTGACAGATTTATAGCTTGGGGATTCGGAGGAAATCCTTTAAGAAACCTTGCGAATTCACGGAGAAAATGGAATAGGAATCTGGTCAATGGTGGATTAATTCCTGATGGCTAGAAGCTAATATTGTATACATGACGATGGTGGGTGATGTGTGTTATACGCACCTGCTATTTGCTGTCTGTTTCACGAAACCTGCCCAACTGTTATGGTTATATATGCAATGCCAAAAGAATAATTGTTTTGATCATATTAAATTTTTGCATTGTTTATATAGAAGGTTATCTGCAGTCACAAATAGGAAAATGTATGTTGACCCTTTACATCTGTAGATTTTCATTATTTCTACACAAAAGTATATGTCGTGACCACCATTTGAACCGTCTCGTTGAGACGGTTCAAATGAGTGGTCACAACATATACTTTCAAATTGAAATAAAACAAAAAAACAGAAAAATATTTAGAAATATTTCAAAATGTTTATACCCATATAGCGGTATTCTGTGTGTAATGGGTTTACAATAGGGCCAAACAACATGATATATATAGTAACAGAGCCCCAGATAAGCGCTGTGTTTGTACCCCTTGATATCAAGTTCCATGTGTATTTTATATATTTTTTACAAATTTATGCATTTATCACAAATTCCCATTCAAAATATGGACTAAAAATAATGTTTCAAATTAAAATTAACAATTGGTTCCCACGATATAACAATTCTGTTCCCACGAAATAACAATTGTTATATCGTGGGAACGAGTTGTTATTTCATGGGAACGAATTGTTAAATAAATTGAGGGAGCGAATTGTCAATTTGTGGGAACAAATTGTTATTTCGTGGGAACAAATTGGGTACGAATTAATAAAAAATAATTCTACATCCCCTGCGGCGCTCTGTATCGTTCAGCTAAAATAGATACGTAAAATACATCAATATGTACATTATAGGAATGAATGGCCTTTTCTTGGAATTTATCGGGGTATAAACTTGGAAAAAGTCGCGGGAATACTGGACGAAGGCCGGAAGGCCTCGTCCAGTATTCCCACGACTTTTCCAAGTTTATATCCCCGATAAATTCCACAAAAAGGCCATTCATTCCTTATAATTCCAGCATTTGAAATAAATTCATCAAGAAAATGTGTTTATTTTCCATTTTCTTAAGAATTATTTTAACTGCGCCTCACGTTACGGAAAGTAGTTCAGCGTGGGAGTTTACTGGGATATAAATTTTCGACAGAGACTTGCTATGGGCCAATCAAATGTTAGGGAATTGTGTAAATATTTTTGTGCTGGAATTATCAATATGTACATTGTCTGGTGATCTGGTGGTGGTGACTTATACTTGTACATCAGAGCAAATAATTATGAAGAAAATTGATTTTTCATAAACAAATTGGCTATCCTCAGCAAGAAATGCGTTAATTGGACACTGGGCGTGTCAGAAGGTGATCTACAATGTATATCTGTGGCTGCGACTGGGGAAATAGGGCTTATGGGATTGGTGACCAGTGTAGCTATTGATCAGTGTAACACTCCTGTAGCCTGATAACGATCTGTATTCCTTGTTCGAAGCAGGATGGGTGTTTAATCGATGGAATGGCGAACAGTGTAGATCCTGATCAGACTGTGCGGATGCACAGGCTGATCTGGATCTACACTGGTCGCAAAGCCTGTAAACCCAATTTCTCCAGTCGCAACCACATTGTATGTCTACGTTGTTGAATTACTGGTGTAGTTTGCATGGAGACATGATAATTGTTGCTATCCGAGACGTGTCCGATGTTTTTATGCCAAACCAAGTTTGATCGGGATCTGCTCTGTTTGTCATTCCAACAGTGAAACACCAGTCATGCTTCTAGCTGGAGACACAGACCGTCATTCCAACAGTGAAACATGGTGTTGAGATGGATTCGGTTCGGATTATGTTTAAGGGTGGGACTTGGCTCGAACACCTTCCATACCCGGATGTGTTGAGATGGAAAAAATCTGTTTTTTTTATACCGTAGGCGTCGTCACCCTGTCTGTCCTTCCTGACATCCGTCCATCTGTCTCTGTCTGTGCAAGATTTGCGTTAAAGTTTTTGCGTACCTACTCTTTACTAAAATATCTATGTAGCCGTTAGTCGGATTAACTATAGCTTGAAACGTCATATGTTTATTTGTCATCATCCATATTTTCACTCTGTGTCCCACTCATGCAGCCACTGTGCCCATGGTCAAGGTCTAATGACTTGGAAGTTTACGTAAAAGTATTTGTGGGGTACATCCGTGTGCGTTACTGATTTCTTGTATTGCATAAAATTTGCTTTCACATTGCCGTAACATCAAGGTGTATGATCACGTGGTACTAACGCCAACAACAAGTACTGAAACTTCCAGAATCCATCCGATTGAAAGTACGTATTCTTTTATATTGTCCTTATCAAACGCGTCTTGTTAAGCTGCATTTGGTGGTCTCTGTACTTTGGCCCAAACTTCTGTCGTTTTTGCGAAGAATCTATTTCTTGCACCTTGAACATGGTTCATTTGTAGATAATATTGTGCTCCTAAATATGTCTGCTTCAGAACTTGTTCATATGTCTCCATAGAGTAAATAACCTACATAAATTTTACAGTACTGTAGAGCATCTTGAAAAGGTGTCTTATGTTTATGGTGTTATAATCCAATATGGCCACCGTCCAATTGTCAGTAATTGGGTTGCCTTCCTGATATGACTCCCATGTGGATGGTCAGAGGATGTCTCGACACATGGGAAAATATGCCTTTTTAGCTCACCTGAGCGAAGCTCATGTGAGCTATTGTTACCGCAATGTGTCCGTCGTCCGTCGTCCGTCGTCGTCCGTGAACATTTTCAAACGTCTTCTCCTCCGTAACCATTGGGCCTATAGTCACCAAACTTCATGGTCATGGTCCTTAGGTAGGGGGATTACAAAATTGTTAAAATTACATCATTACGTAATCCAAGATGGCTGCCGTCTAAAAATAGCACAAATTCTTCAAAAATTTTCTTCTCAAGAACCGCCAACCGGATTTCGACAAAACTTGGTAGGAATGATCGATGTACAATGCTCTTTCAAAGGTGTTAAAATGGTGACCCCGGGGTCAAAAATGGGCGTGGCCCGTGGGGTCAAATTGGGGTCAAATTTTATTTTTGAACAAATATGGTCATGTCATATATCAAATCGAAGGTATCAACGATGCGATCACTCTGGTGCATTTTTTGTCGAAATCGGATGGTTAGGTCATCCAAGATGGCCGCCGAAAAGTCAAAAGGTCGTTCTTTTATTAGAGATTTCAAAATTCTTCTTCACATGAACCGCTTGGCCAATGGTAGCCAAACGTAAGAGTTATGGTCCATGGGTGAAGCCTTTTCAGATTTGTTAAAATGGAGGTTATCGCTAATCCAAGATGGCCGCCGTCTAAAAATAGCATAAATTCTTAAAAAATCTTCTTCTCATGAACTGCTAGCTAGATTTCGACGAAACTTGGTAGGAATGATCGATGTACAATGCTCTTTCAAAGTTGTTAAAATGGTTAACCCGGGGTCAAAAATGGGCGTGGCCCGTGGGGTCAAATTTTATTTTTGACCGAATATGGTCATGTTATATATCAAATCGAATGTATCAATGAGGCGATCACTCTGGCGCATTTTTGTCGAAATCGGATGCTTATGTCATCCAAGATGGCCGCCGAAAGGTCAAAAGGTTGTTCTTTTATTAGAGATTTCAAAATTCTTCTTCACATGAACCACTTGGCCCATGGTGGCCAAACTTAAAAGTTATGGTCCATGGGTGAAGCCTTTTCAGATTTGTTAAAATGGAGGTCGTCGCTAATCCAAGATGTCCGCAGTCTAAAAATAGCACAAATTCTTAAATCTTCTTCTCATGAACCGCTGGCCGGATTTCGATGAAACTTGGTAGGAATGATTGATATACAATTCTCTTTCAAATTTGTGAAAATGGTTACCCCAGGGTCAAAAATGGGCGTGGCCCGTGGGGTCAAATTTTATTTTTGACCGAATATGCTAATGTCATATATCAAATTGAAGGTATCGATGAGGCGATTGCTCTGGTGCGATATTTGTCGGAATCGGATGATTATGTCATCCATGATGGCTGCCAAAAGGTCATTTATTCGAGATTTTGAACGTCTTTTTCTCAGAAACCACATGGCCGATGATGGCCAAACTTCATAGTAAGTTAAGATCCTTGGGTGAAGCATTTTCAGATTTGGTAAAATGAGAGTCATTGCTTAATCCAAGATGACCGCCATCTAAAAATAGCACAATTTTTTTAAAACACATGAACTCAATGTCACATTCTCCTCTGGTGTTCATGGAGTCAGGTGAGCGAATTAGGGCCATCATGGCCCTCTTGTTTTGTACCTAAGCTCATGTGCGATTTGTTAGTAAATATATTTACAGAAACTGATATTTTCTGTAAATGACGTCAAAAGATGATGAAATTTCCACAGCAAATGCGGATTAGAAATCCGCATTTGCTATGAAAATTTCATCAACTTTCGACCAAAATTATCGTAAATTTGGAATATATTTTGCATGAGATATCACGCCTGTTCTTAGGTACAAACTCACATGATAGAGAAGTCAACCATTGGTCCGACTGTAAATAGACAATCGTACATGTGTGATTACTTATTATGGGATTTAATAAGCTGATTTGCTGACTTCATAAGTAGCGAGTAAGTGCACACGTTTCATAAATATCATTAAAGGGGAATAACACGATTTTTAGAAAAAAAAATACTACATGTATAAAAAATAAAAACGTGTTTTCACCATGGCCCTGTGTAAAGTGGTTTCATTGAAGAATCAACACAAATGATAGAACATATTTGTTGCATAAGCACATAATCATACATTGAAGTTATATAATCACCTACCATATTTTCTGTAGTGGCCTCATTTGCATAATCTGTACATCAGTATATTATTATTTTTAATACATTGCCCATTTTATGCAATAAAAGCAAAATCCCTTGTTAAATCTATTTTCAGGTTTTTTGTCTAGCACATGCCTATTAATCTACCTGATATGTCTGAATCCAGTTTTATAATGATCGGAGATAAATCTGCGTAGCTACCTCACAAAGGTAGACTCGTGTCATCGACAACCAGTGTACCGGTAATCCCAGCTCAGATGGATCATTATATAGACTTTGTTCAACTACCATTTTGAAATACTGGAATTATTTCCCGAGACATCGGGGAAATCCGATAAAGAAACGAGTGCAGAGCACTCTAGCTGCGTTTGCAAACAGTGTAGATCCAGATGAGCCGGCTCTAAGCGAGCCGTCTCATCAGGACCTGCACTTATTGCAAGTAATTTTTCTTTTTTTTTTTAGAAAAAAAACACTAGAAAATGTGTTCATAGAACATGGATACCCCCACCTGCAGCCTTGATAGTAAGAGGGCATCGTTATTAAGAAGCTAATCCCTAGACAGATACATGTACACAATTTTTCTCACAGAATGTCCATTTTTATTATTTATCATCAAAAGTATATATTGTTACCACTCAGTTGAACCGTCTCGTCGAGACGGTTCAACTGAGTGGTAACAACATATACTTTAATTGAAAAATACGGAAAGTAGAAAAAACTAGAAAGTGTGTTCATAGAACGCGGATGCCCCCACCTGCAGCCTTGATAGTAACAGGGCATCGTTATTAAGAAGCTAACCCCTAAACAGACATTGTGGGCAAATATTATTCAAACTGATGAAGGAGTTAATAAGGAGTTGTTGAGAAAAGATTAAAAACTTTGCCTTAAGAATGGATGGACGCACAGACGCACAGACGGACACATTGAAGGACAGGGGTTATAACATAATCCCCCCCCCCCCAATAACTTAGTGGGGTCATAAAAAACAACCCCTTTTCATAAATGGACTAGTCTGAAAATAATTTTGTGATGATTGGATTGGTGGGAAAATTAACATGTGAAAATCCATTCCAGTTACGTAGGGGTGAACTTGTTATAATCGATGGGATTCCACAATATGTGGATTGTACATTTACATGCAGCATGTTGATCAATCACGGCGCGGAAATGGAGAAATGTCTGATCAATCTAATTTCTGCAGCCTGATAAGTCTAATTGCTGATCTGCTAGTTCACTCATGCAGCCTGATCAGGAGTTATGCTGTCCGCTGGACACATTACTGGTGTTTTACTGACTGAATGGTGATCAGTGTAGTCCCTGACCAGACTGCGCAGTCTGGTCTGGGACTGCACTGGTCACAAATGAAATGCTGTAAGCCCGATTTATCAGTCAGAGCAACAATTATGCTAGACATGCCATATTTGCTGGTATGTTGACTTGTTGTAATGAATTCCATGTATCGTAATTCCTATGCGTTAAAATCGCATATAAGTTCATGTATTCTAGGAAACATAGACACTACATAGAAACTACGTTTAACCATTTCACCCCTGAATAACTGGAATGGATTTTGATATGTTAATTTTGAAACCAATCCAATTGTCACAGAACAATTTTCAGACTAGTCCATTTATGAAAAGGGGGTGTTTTTGTTCTCAAAAATATGAAAATTACTTGCTACAAGTGCAGATCCTGATGAGATGGACAGTTCATCAGGAGCCTGATCATCTGGATCTACACGTTTTGCTAAAACCACTATACAGACCTGCGGTGTTGATAGGGCCAAAATACAATACTTGGTCTACTTACGGTGTTATAATGGGACATTACAAAAACAAAATTAACAATGTATGAATTCATAACTGAACCTGGGGACAAGTGATGCGGTGTAGTAAAGGTGCCTGACACCGGATCAGGTCGCTGTCTATCTTTGCTGAAAGTTTTTATTATAATTTAAATGTTGAATATTCAATCTCCCCCCCCCCCCCTATATATGTGCATTCCATATATTTATATAATCATATTTTATTAACACATGGTCTAAGGATACAATTATTTTTGTTGGAAAAAATATTATTTTCTTTCTTTCTCAATAAAAGTATATGTTGGTACCACTCATTTGAACCATCTCGGTTCAAGTGAGTGTGACAACGTTTACTTTCGAGAAGGAATGAGGAAAATAGGATTTTATTTTTAGAAATTTTCAAACTCATAATATCCCGCCTAGCTGTAATAGGTTAATTAACTCTCTTAGATAGGTATACAGTGTAAGAACATTACTGTTGAATAGATGGAAAACCCCAATCAATCAGTCAGTCAATCAATTAATCAATCAAGCAGCCTGTCAATCAATCAATCAATCAATTATCCAATCAATCAGTATTTGGCAGATGAACATGCTTGGTCACACTGCAAATACCCCATTCACAATTGAACAACTTGTTGAAGGAAAATGGTGTATGTCCCAACACATGGGGGAATTACTACAGAAGTTGCAGACCGTTCATGCATTTATAACATTATACTTGTGGCTGTGACTGGAGAAATGAACTTGAAATAGTTTTGCGATTTTTCTATTCAACAGTATATGTTGTGAAATGACTCTAAAGTGTTGTCAAACCATGTTTTTATGGAGAAATAAGGCGAAAGGTTAACCTTAAGTATTGGCAAAAAGTGTAGATCCAGATCAGCCGGCTCGAGACGAGCTGTCTCATCAGGATCTGCACTTTTTGCAAGTAATGTTCATATTTTTGAGAACAAAAACACCATCTTTTCATAAAACATCTAGGACTTGTCTGAAAATCATTTTTAGCCAGGTTTTTTGAGAGAAAAAATCCAGGCTATTGGATTGGCGAAAGCCGGGCGGGCGGGCGGGCGGGCGTGCGCGGGCAGGCGGGCGGTGTCCACAATCAATGTTAAGTTTTCGTGTTTGAGTCCATTTCTTTGTTACTGTACCACCTAGGACCACCAAACTTTCACAGCTTCATAATCAAGGGGTGCCTACCACATACAACTATCCAACATGTGACAATTTTTTTACCTTCACCTATTATTTCTACGTAATTGACTTAGCCATTTTCAACGTTAACTTTTTAACGTACGTCTGGTTAAAGTTTTTTGGTTAAAACTTTTTCGTTATACTATATCTCTGCAACTGCTTCGCCCATTACCTTGAAACTTCACATGGGTGTTTATCATCATCCATATTTTCATTCTAACCCCCAACCGTGCGGCCCCTGTGCCCAATGTCAAGGTCAAATTACTTTGAATTTTTTTGTTAAAGTTTTTTCGTGTACTATATCTCTGCAACTGCTTCACCCAATACCTTGATACTTCACATGGGTGTTTATCATCATTGTCACACCTGCTTGCGGAACACGCGATATCGCCGGCATTTTGGCATACGTCCGTCCGTTCGTCCGTGTGTCCGGTTAAAGTTTTTTGGTTAAACTTTTTCCATCTACTATATCTATTTTTTTAGTGTCCATGCCTCGCCCCAAGGCGCGACATGCAGGCCACGGCCATCTAGTCTACAAAAAGTGGGTATAATTATGTTATCCAAGTGTCTATGCTTGGAAAAAACCTGGCCTTCGTGGCTTTGCCTCGTTTCTTGTTTGACAATTGGATTGGATTGGTTGCAAAATTAACATATCAAAATCCATTCCAGTTACTTAAGGGTGAAAGGGTTAAACAACAGCAGATATCAATTTCCAGTTTCCACAAGCTAAGGGATACATCAAGAATAATCGGAAGACACGTCAATTGCTAGACAGTCGTGCCATATGTTCACAGTACAGATATAATCCAGCAGATCCTGACTATTTCTTCACCCATGTGAGATTTTCACGCCGCTACATTTTTCTGTCTAATGTTGTTGTCTTTTTTTGTTGTATATCATGGCATGGGAGAGTTATATGAATATTTTAACTGTGATGGCGGCTTAATTGAAAGGCTATGATATTTTCACACCCACTGCAACACATTCAATTTAAGTCACCACCATATTTAAAATAGACATGTGACTCCCCCATACCATGACATACAAGCATTACAGAAACAACAACATTAGACAAAAATGGAGGGGGCGGCTGATCAAATACCATGATAATTTCGCCAAAAATAAATACCATGGGGGGGGGGGGGGGAGTGTTGGTGAAATTATCATGGTATTTATTTTTTTGAAAAAAATTGCGCGGGTGAAAATGAGTACCGAACAGACTTCCCGCTTGCTCAGCACTGTTCGATTTTCTCCAACCGCTACATTTTTGGATTCTACACGAACCATAAAACCTCGGGTTCGACTGATTTTATCAAGACTGATGACTATTCGCTTTTCAGAAGGCTCTTCCGCGAATCCAGAAACGGAGTATTTCCTGTAACATAGTGCAATTTACGAGACTTCACTTTACATCGCACTATAATTTAATAGCAGTGTGTCACTTTTTATTGCACAAATTTCTTTGTGATTTATTGTGTATTTGGTAACACGTGATTCTGTTGTATTAGCTTTTTCGCTGCCTCAGGGAAGGAGCGTCATGGGTAGTTTGATAGAGTGAGTGTTTTCGCTGAATATGTTATTATTATACCCCCCGCAACGAGTTGTGGGGGGGGTATACTGGAGTCAGGTTGTCCGTCCGTCCATCCGTCCGTCCGTCCGGGCACACATTAGGGTACTTATGTGGCTAGCTCCAAAGGGTTATGGACTTGGTAAAGGATAGGGTTGGTTACAATTAGCCACCTAAAAAATCGTTTTATGTGGCTAAAAATCGTTTTATGTGGCTAATATTTAACATGTGATAAGCCACATAAGTACCCTAATGTAAGAACGTCCGTCCGTCCGTCCTCCGTCCGTCCGTCCGTCGTCCGTAAACTTAACATCAGAGAAATATTGTTATAACTTCTATATTTCCTTCATCTAAAATGCTTAATATTTCACACATGCATTCCTGTAAGGCTCTACTACCATGCTGTGCCAAATCCACGACCGTCCAACCCCCACTAATCCCATGGTCAAGGTCAAATACTTAGTATCTTTACAAAACTTAACATCAGAGAAATATTGTTATAACTTCTATTTCATTCATCTAAAATGCTTAATATTTCACACATGCATTCCTGTAAGGCTCTACTACCATGCTGTGCCAAATCCACGACCGTCCAACCCCCACTCATCCCAAGGTCAAGGTCAAATACATGGTCTCTTTACAAAACTTAACATCAGAGAAATATGTTATAACTTCATCTAAAATTCTTCATATTTCATGCATGCATTCCTCTAAGGCTCTACTATCATGCTGTGACATATCCCCACTGATCTCAAGGTCAAGATCACATACTTAGTCTCTTTACAAAACTTAACATCAAAGAAATCGGTTATAACTTCTATTTCCTTGCTCGGATCTGCTTCACATTCACGTTTGTGCCGCCCCCGCTAAGCCCAGAGTCAAGGTCACAAGCCCACACACTTGGAAAATTTTACATATTTAGGGGTACCTGGGCCCACGCGGGGGGTATTCCGTAAGCCTCGCTTACTGACCAATCTAGTTTATTTTGGAAAGGAGACAAATTTATTTTATGATTTCAGTGAGTTTAACTCTAAATAACTGGAATGGACTGTGATATGTTAATTTTCAGACCAATCCAGTTTCCACAAGATGATTTTCAGACTAGTCCATTTATAAAAAAAGGTGTTTTTTGTCATGCCTGCTTGCGGACAGCGCAATATAGTCGGCACATTGGCATACCATACATACGTGCGTCTGGTTAAAGTTTTTTGTTAAAGTGTTTGGTTAATGTTTTTCTGCATACTATGAAAGCTTGTTTAGTACTATCAAATGACTTGGTGGTCACGACATGCGGGCCACGGCCATCTATAGTTTCTCTAGGAGTTAATTGCTATTAGCAATATACAATACTAAACCTACTTAGTAAATGAGTAAAGAACCAAACTCTTCTATTATCCCAAATATGACTGGAGAAATGGGGCTTATGGGTTTTGCAACAAGTGTAGATCCAGATCAGACTGTGCATCCGCACAGTCTGATCAGGATCTGCACTGTTCGCCATTCCATCAATGAAACCTATCATGCTTCTAATAGGCAATATAGATTATTGTCAGGCTACAGGAGTGGGCTATTTGATCAGGAGCTACACTCGTCATAAATCTCGTAAGCCACATTTCTCCGGTCGCAGCCGCGAATGTCCTAATGCATCTTTTCTCAGCCATGGGCCGATATACAAAATGTCACATTCATTGCGGGGGTGACATTAAGATAATCTTCGTGCTGTGTGACTTGGACTCGCTCAATTGGATTGGATGTGCAGATTCTGCTCAAAGCTGGATGGGCAAAATTACTGAATTACGAACCTCGTAAATAAATGGGTGGAGGAAATGGAGTGCTTTGTGTTTTAGTGCGCTGGAATTACGCGTCACTAGGGCGTGCTTGATTATCCATATGATTGTGTTTGGAAGCAAAATCAAGTGTAGCCGTATTTAATATCGCAATCGGAGGCTAGTAACTGTGTACAAGTGGATTGTGTTGTGGACATATCTAATTTGGTTTAAGCTTTCAATTTTACTATAATTACAAACAAGCGCGAGAACATTTACACAAATGCTTTTGTTGGCACAGATGGAGGTCACAGTGAGGGTGGTCCTTAATTTGAGAGGAAACAGGAGTACCCAGAGGAAACGCACTTGTCCAATGTGACGACCATCATACCATCTCACATACTGCCTCAGTCGAGCATCGGACCTGGGTCACATTGCTCGTTACCAATTGCACTATCTGATCAGACAGACAGGCGACCACCGTACGATCTCGCAATGAATTGTTCTCTACCATTCCACTGCAGCTAATGGTGCATATCTGTGGAATACGGTTTCACTTTCAAGCCTTAACCCTTTCAACACCACATACCTGTATAGCGGTATTGGCAAAAAGTGTAGATCCAGATGAGCTGGCTTGTGACGAGCCGTCTCATCAGAATCTGTACTTTTTGCAAGTAATTTCATAAGTGGACTTGTCTGAAAATCATTTTGTGGTGGTTTTATTGGTTGCAAAATTAACATATCAAAATACATTCCAGTTACTTAGGGGTGAAAAGGGTTAAAATGTAGCTACAACGTACTGCGACGTTTACATTTATACTTCGCTATATTGAGAGTAAAGGAAACAATACAAGACAAAATGTTATTATGAACTCACCTAATAAAGTGTGTATTTGCAATTTTTCATTCTTGCTGTTATTCATCTTGCAAAGTATTGTGGGTCAAAGTCTCATGCAAGCCTATGTTACTCAACTGGGGCCCGTTTCACTAAACTTCTTACGACTAAAATGTTTGTAATTGAAAAATTATGATAGTCTGTAAATGTCACATTAGCAATGTTTTCTTGTAAATAATTATTGGATTTACATTTATTGAGCATAGGCTGCATATGCAGCCTATGCTCAATAAATGTAAATCCATCAATTGAAATTTCCAGACGATCTTTAATTTGCACTTATGAACATTTTAGTCGTACAAAGTTTAGTGAAACGCACCCCATGTTCCTATCATGCCAATGTTAAATACATCAATTTATTATTCAAGCGCTAGCGAAGAATTATACAACCAACATCCAAATTTGAGGTCTTACAGCTTTTATGCAAATGAGCTTACGTTTGTCGCAGCACATATTTTGCGGGTTGAGCTTTTTATGCCATAAAAAAATAGTTCTAACAACTTAGCTTGATCGCCTTTTCAGTGTGAAAAATGTATTGTTTGCTTTTTTGTGCTCAATTTATGTTATTACACATGTTTCTGTAGTCTAAGGGTGCGACGATTAACCGCCATACTTGATTATTCGCGATTCGTACGTAACTCCATGGTTTGGTGCACGAATACAATCTTCGATTTCGGTTCAAAATAGGTCTCCGAATATAAATCTATTTATGATATTGGGTTTTCCAAAACACTATTTTTAGCTCTTTGTTGTGAAGTTCCCACGCTTATTTATCGCCCAACCCTTTCCACTCTAGATTAATTAAAAGTCTATGTTTCACCCACACATACATACTGCAAAGAATTTCAGGACATTCAGTCCTTTGATATTGTATTGCACCAAGAGATGGTGGTATAAGTTTTCATCAGGGGTATTTAGCGAGGCATCTGCTTATGCAAATTGGAGACAAATTGATTTCATCCGACTTCCCGTTGCACAATGGCCTATTATGGTACAAGTGCCTAAATGACACAAGTTCATTTACTAGATCGGACAGGACTGGATATAATACAATTGTGCCTTAACCCTTTCAACTGGAATAGACTATGATGTGTTAGTTTAAGGACCAATTAAATTGTCACAAAATGATTTTCAGATGAGTCAATTTATATGAAGGGTGTGTTGTGTTTTTTGCTTCTAAAGATATGAAAATTACTTGCAAAACGTGCAGATCCTTATGAGACGGCTCGTTACGAGCCGGCTCATCTGGATCTACACTATTTGCAAACACTGCTATAGAGGGCTGTAGTGTGGCTCATCTGGATCTACACTGTTTGCAAACACTGCTATAGAGGGCTGTAGTGCGGCTCATCTGGATCTACACTGTTTGCAAACACTGCTGAAGAGGTATGTTGCAGTGTTGAAAGGGTTAAAGGCACTGTGTCTTGGATGATGTTTCAGATATTCAAAAAATGTTTTTAAATTTGTGAACTACAAATGGCATATTGCAACTGAATGCATCATTAGCCAGGTTTTTTTAAAAAAAATCCAGGCTATTGGATTGACGAAAGCCGGGCGGGCGGGCGAACGGGCGGGCGGGCGGCAGGCGGCGGCGGGCGGCGTCCACAATCAATGTTACGTTTTCGTGTTTGAGTCTATTTCTTTGTTATTGTACCACCTTAAGGACCACCAAACTTTCACAGCTTCATAATGAAGGGGTGCCCACCACATATCACTATCCAACACGTTACCTTTTTTTTTAACTTGACCCATTTTTTCCGCGCAGTCGACTTAGCCATTTTCAATGTTAAGTTTTCGCGTTTACAATGTTAAGTTTTCGTGTTTAAGTCCATTTCTTTGGTACTGTACCACCTAGGACCACCAAACTTTCACAGCTTCATAACCAAGGGGTGCCTACCACTATCCAACATGTGACCATTTTTTTTTACCTTCACCTATTATTTCTACGTAATTGACTTAGCCATTTTCAACGCTAACTTTTTAACGTACGTCTGGTTAAAGTTTTTTGGTTAAAATTTTTTCGTTATACTATATCTCTGCAACTGCTTCACGCATTGCCTTGATACTTCACATGGGTGTTTATCGTCATTGTCGCGCCCGCTTGCGGAAAGCGCGATATCGTCGGCATTTTGGCATACGTCCGTCCGTACGTCCGTATGTCCGTACATCCGTCTGTCCGGTTAAAGTTTTTTGTTTAAAGTTTTTCCATCTACTATATCTATTTTTTTAGTGTCCCAAGGCGCGACATGCAGGCCACAGCCATCTAGTCTACAAAAAGTGGGTATAATTATGTTATCCAAGTGTCTATGCTTGGAAAAAACCTGGCCTTCGTGGCTCTCGTATCTCTTGAAAAGTATATGGTGTAGCCACCATTTGAGCCGTCTCATCGAGACGGTTCAAATGAGTGGTCACAACATATACTTTCGATGAGAAATGATAAAATTTGCAGATTTTTTTTTAGAAATGTTTATACCCATAATTATATACATATTCCACATGGAATGGGTTAATATATCAATTTTCATGGATAAGTGTTTTATTCAGTTATGTACTATCACAATGTATGGTATGCAAGGGAAATAATTTGGTAATGTGTTTCAGCTGTTACTATACTAGGATGTTGATTTGATTTCATGGTGTTTAACGGCCTATCAACAGCTAAGGTCATTTAAGGCCGGGCAAACGGGTTCGATCCCGTATTTAGCTTGCTGTATTTGGGGGAAAATCCTAAGATCACAACGGAATATTTACTATAGGAATGAATGGCCTTTTTGTGGAATTTATCGGGGTATAAACTTGGAAAAGCCACTTTCGCAATTGGCGATAAAAATAAAGAATTGGCGATAAAAAATTACTTTTCTTTATTCTTTATTTTTATCCTATTGGTTATTATAGGAATGAATGGCCTTTTTGTGGAATTTATCGGGGTATAAACTTGGAAAAGTCGCGGGAATACTGGACGAAGGCCGGAAGGCCTCGTCCAGTATTCCCGCGACTTTTCCAAGTTTATATCCCCGATAAATTCCACAAAAAGGCCATTCATTCCTTATAATTCCAGCATTTGAAATAAATTCATGAAGAAAATGTGTTTATTTTCCGTTTTCTGAAGAATTATTTTTACTGCGCCTCACGGTTACGGAAAGTAGTTTGGCATGGGAGTTTCCTGGGATATAAATTTTGGACAGAGACTTGCTACGGGCCAATCAAATGTTAGGGAATTGTATCAATATTTTTGTGCTGGAATTATATCGACATACATATATATTCAGCCCTGAAATTGGAATAACCTGACCCGGTGCCAGGGGGCTGTTTCACTAAACTTTGTACGACTAAAATGTTCGTAAGTGCAAAATTATGATAGTCTGTAATTTTCACATTGACACTGTTTTCTTGTTTACAATTATTGGATTTACATTTATATACAGCCTATGCTCAATAAATGTAAATTCATCAATTGAAATTTCCAGACGACTCTAAATTTGCACTTTCGAACATTTTAGTCGTACAAAGTTTAGTGAAACGGGCCCCAGTAGCCGATTTCATCAACATTGCAAAGTATACTTTAGTAGCAAAGTATACTTTGAGGGAGAAATTTTCAATTTTATGATACATTTATTAATTTTTAGCCAGGTTTTTTGAAAAAAAATCCAGGCTATTGGATTGGCGAAAGCCGGGCCGGCGGGCGGCCGGCGGGCGGGCGGGCGGCGGGCGGCGGGCGGCGTCCACAATCAATGTTAAGTTTTCGTGTTTGAGTCCATTTCTTTGTTACTGTACCACCTAGGACCACCAAACTTTTCACAGCTCATAATCAAGGGGTGCCCACCACATATCACTATCCAACATGTTACTTTTTTTTATCTTGACCCATTTTTTCCGCGTAGTCGACTTAGCCATTTTCAATGTTAAGTTTTCGCGTTTACAATGTTAAGTTTTCGTGTTTAAGTCCATTTCTTTGGTACTGTACCACCTAGGACCACCAAACTTTCACAGCTTCATAATCAAGGGGTGCCCACCATATATCACTATCCAACAGTTACTTTTTTTTTTAACTTCACCCATTTTTTCCACGCAGTCGACTTAGCCATTTTCAATGTTAAGTTTTCGCGTTTACAATGTTAAGTTTTCGTATTTAAGTCCATTTCTTTGGTACTGTACCACCTAGGACCACCAAACTTTCACAGCTTCATAACCAAGGGGTGCCTACCACATACAACTATCCAATATGTGACAATTTTTTCACCTTCACCTATTATTTCTACGTAATTGACTTAGCCATTTTCAACGTTAACTTTTGAACGTACGTCTGGTTTAAAGTTTTTGGTTAAAACTTTTTTAAAAACTTTTTGTTATACTATATCTCTGCAACTGCTTCGCCCATTACCTTGAAAGTTCACATGGGTGTTTATCATCATCCATATTTTCATTCTAACCCCCAACCGTGCGGCCCTGTGCCCAATGTCAAGGTCAAATTACTTTGAATTTTTTTGTTAAAGTTTTTTTGTGTACTATATCTCTGCAACTGCTTCACCCAATACCTTGATACTTCACATGGGTGTTTATCATCATTGTCGCACCTGCTTGCGGAAAGCGCGATCCGTGCCCAATGTCAAGGTCAAATTACTTTGAATGTTAAACTACGTTACTATATCTCGCAATGCTTCAACAACCTTGATACTTCACATGGTGTTTACATCATTGTCGCACCGCTTGCGGAAAGCGCGATCCTGCCCAAGTCAAGGTCAAATTACTTTGAATTGTTTGTTAAACTTTTTTCGTGTACTATACTCTGACAACTGCTTCATTCATTACTGATACTTCACCAAATGGGTGTTTATCATCATTGTCGCACCTGCTTGCGAGCGAAAACGATCCTGTGCCCAATGTCAAGGTCAAATTACTTTGAATGTTAAAGTTTTTTTCGTGTACTATATCTCTGCAACTGCTTCAACCCAATACCTTGATACTTCACATGGGTGTTTATCATCATTGTCGCACCTGCTTGCGGAAAGCGCGATCCTGTGCCCAATGTCAAGGTCAAATACTTTGAAATTTTTTTGTTACTTTTTTCGTGTACTATATCTCTGCAACTGCTTCACACCAATACCTACTTCACATGGGTGTTTTATCATCATTGTCGCACCTGCTTGCGGGAAAGCGCGATCCTGGGTGCCCAAATTTGTCAAGGTCATTACTTTGAATTGTTAAAGTTTTTTTGTCTGTGTACTTATTATTCCTCTGCACAACTTGCTTCAAGAAATTACCTTTAAGAATTTTTTTAACTTCAACAATGTGGTTTTTATCCAATCATTGTCCCCGCCCAATGCTTGCGGAAGCGCGATCCTTTGCCCATGTCAAGGTTCAAAATACTTTGAATTTTTTTGTTAAAAACTTTTTTCGTGTACTATATCTCTGCAACTGCTTCACCCAATACCTTGATACTTCACATGGGTGTTTATCATCATTGTCGCACCTGCTTGCGGAAAGCGCGATCCTGTGCCCTAATGTCAAGGTCAAATTACTTTGAATTTTTTTGTTAAAGTTTTTTTGTGTACTATATCTCTGCAACTGCTTCACCCAATACCTTCATACTTCACATGGGTGTTTATCATCATTGTTGCACCTGCTTGCGGAAAGCGCGATCCTGTGCCCAATGTCAAGGTCAAATTACTTTGAATTTTTTTGTTAAACTTTTTTCGTGTACTATATCTCTGCAACTGCTTCACCCAATACCTTGATACTTCACATGGGTGTTTATCATCATTGTCGCACCTGCTTGCGGAAAGCGCGATCCTGTGCCCAATGTCAAGGTCAAATTACTTTGAATTTTTTTGTTAAAGTTTTTTTGTGTACTATATCTCTGCAACTGCTTCACCCAATTCCTTCATACTTCACATGGGTGTTTATCATCATTGTTGCACCTGCTTGCGGAAAGCGCGATCCTGTGCCCAATGTCAAGGTCAAATTACTTTGAATTTTTTTGTTAAAGTTTTTTTGTGTACTATATCTCTGCAACTGCTTCACCCAATACCTTCATACTTCACATGGGTGTTTATCATCATTGTCACACCTGCTTGCGGAAAGCGCGATCCTGTGCCCTATGTCAAGTTCAAATTACTTTAAAATTTTTTGTTAAAGTTTTTTCGTGTACTATATCTCTGCAACTGCTTCACCCAATACCTTGATACTTCACATGGGTGTTTATCATCATTGTCACACCTGCTTGCGGAACGCGCGATATCGTCGGCATTTTGGCATACGTCCGTCCGTTCGTCCGTGTGTCCGGTTAAAGTTTTTTGGTTAAACTTTTTCCATCTACTATATCTATTTTTTTAGTGTCCATGCCTCGCCCCAAGGCGCGACATGCAGGCCACGGCCATCTAGTCTACAAAAAGTGGGTATAATTATGTTATCCAAGTGTCTATGCTTGGAAAAAACCTGGCCTTCGTGGCTTTGCCTCGTTTCTTGTTATTATACTGAATTTATTACATTATCACAGCCAATTTGGCTGTGATAATGTAATAAATTCAGTATAATAATTCTGCATACTTTTAATCATGAAATATATGCATTTGTTAGTTCTATATGAAATAATGCTTTTCCGGAAAAATAAATGATTTCTCCCTAGGAAGCATTGTTTGTTGAATAGACACAATTCAAATTTCATTTTTGTTGAACCCTTACACCGCTATCTTAATTTGTTGTCATGTGCTGTTTATTTTCTATTTTTGTCATCAAAAACCTGTTTTGACAGCACTTTAGAATAATTTTCAACTTGCTTTGACAGCACTTTAGAATCATTTCCAATGGAAATGATTCTGAAGTGCTGTCAAACCATGTTTTTATGGAGAAATAAGGCAAGATATAAAAGCAACAGCAGACAACAATTGTTGTGTGTAGCTGTCTAAGGGTTAATGTTTTGACAAGCGCCTATTTTTACCGTCACATGAGCTGCTAAAACATATTTTTACTGAGAAAAACATATGATAAACAGCAGACGTTAAAATTTAATTCCGCATTTTCATGCTCAACCCTTATAACTGGTCAATATAGTATTGTTGTCTGCTGTTTTCCATTTGTAACTTGTTTCATTAATTACCACATATTCTCATCACCTGACAAAACAAGATTTCATCAAGAAAAATGGAAAAATGTTTTTTTTACGACGACAATCTTTTTTATTCACCATTGTAAGTGTTAAAATGACATGTACAGCTATGTTACTCATCTCTGTAGGTCAAGTCACTTTATTTCTGTCTAAAATGGGAAAATTCAGTCTGAATTAATATGAAATGAGAGCAATTGAAACTGGTGATGTAATTATTTATGTTACATGTTGCCACGGTATCGAATACAGACGGCGTGACTTCACAGACGTGTCTTTGAATGACATTTACACTGTAGGAGTAGCTTCTCAATGAGACGGATGTCATGAGATGATATTTTCTCAGCTACGTATTTTTAACCATCTAAGAAGGCTGGAAGTGAAAATTCTGCTGATGTTTCAAAAGTGTCTTATTTCTCGACAAAAACAACAGTACTTGTAAATGAGGCTGCCGTCATGAGATGATAGTTTCTCAGCTACGTATATTTAACTATTAGAAGGCGGGAAGTGGAAATTGTCGTCTGCTGATGTTTCAAAAGTGTCTTATTTCTCAACAAAAACTGGTTTTTGTTGAGAAATAAGACAATTTTGAAAATTCAGCAAATGAAAAAATGGAACTTTGAAAAAGCAGCTGGTGATAAAATTTAATTCCGGAATGTGATTGAGGGACAATCACATAGCTGAAGCTGGGTACCTGAGTGCATTGTGGCCCCTTTATGGATTATACGTTGGTCTTCAACCGCCATGGGCAACAGTAAGTACAGAACTCTCGGAATTTCCCACCGTAATTCCCGAATTTCTCATAAAACCGTAATTCCCGAATTTCTCATAAAATTCCGACCGTAATTCCTGAATGTCTCACTAAAATTCCCACCATAATTCCCAAATTTCTCACGAAATTGCCACAGTAATTCCCAAATTTCCCGCTATCCTGGGTCGAGACTGCTGCTTCATCAATAATATTAGATATGGGTGGCACTCCCATTCCATAAATATGGAACAAATATTTTTTTAAATTGATATTGTTTTATACAAATTTAATCTGATGATAAATTTTCAATACTTTTTCTGGTATAAATGGTAATAGAATAAAGTATATTTGTATTTTAATTCTGTCGATCCAATAGAGAAATGCCACAATTTGAAATCTACCTCGATTTGAAAGATAACAATTCCCACAGAGATCTGTGCAACAATGCTGAAATTGATACCTTGAAATGTCAAGGTGTGACATCTTGTAAATTTAGCGCATCTGCATATATTGCAGTTATAGTAGAATTTATATATACATACTATCAAACTATTATTATTTGGTTCTGTTGAGTAATTAAATTAGAATTGGATTGATACAAAACACACGTTTTGCATGTAAACATTTTTTGGATTTAATATGTGCAAAACCCAAAATAAGTTGGCAGAAAAATGTGAAACAAATAGTCAACACTTCCTTTCTGAAATTAGTATAAATTATTGTTCACATATTGTATTTTTAAGGAATTAAATGCAAGAGAGTGTTAGCGACCGCAGCATTTAGTTCCTTAACAATCCAATATGTTTTCAATAACATTCTTATAATTAGCCAGGTTTATAATGCAGTCTCCCATCCAAGTATTGATTTGGCACTTTCGCTGTACGTGTACTAGTAACTAAAATTGTGACCTTTATTTTTGGTTGTGATATATGATACATGTATGTAATACTATTCCAAATTTGAAAATACTTTTCCAGTATTAGTGTAATTAATTTAAATAAAATACTTTAGTAACCATCGATAGAAAAACATGTTTATAATACTGAAAAAATAACTAGCGTTACAAACGCTAGTTATTTTTCAGTATTGTAAACATTTTTTTAACAATCCCCGATTTTGTACAGGTGACTTAAATTTACAATGAGGTTCAGAAATATGATTCAAATTTACAATTAAACTATTTTTTCCTATTATGTTTCATCACTTTCTACGCTTATCTGTGATCCAGTGACTTTAAGATATCGTAAAAATGTGAGTGCAGGGCTCCAGATAAGCTGCGTATTTGCTTAAATACCCAATTATGATTGCCAAAAACCCTATTGAAATCAGAAGTAGAGAGTATCAAAAAGCAATTCAAATTTTGTGGTACCTGCAGAAAACAATAAACAGACCACAAATATAGCATATTTTTCTTATTTTCCATGAAACACATCTTGGTATTTCATTAGAATTATTTTCCATGAAACACATCTTGGTATTTCATTAGAATTGTCTCCAAGGAGACAATTCTAATGAAATACCAAGACATGTTTTCCTTTGGAAGCACTCTTAGCTATTCAATAATTGCTGTCTGTTGATGTGTAAACAGTAGTGTGATTTTATTTTACCCAATTAAAATTTTGAAATACCCAATTGCTTCAGAAATGAAGGAGTGACAATACTCAATTACTAATTCCTTATCTGGAGCCCTATGAGTGTATCGTGAATCCAGTATGTCCCTGTAGGCCATGCACAGTTGATAGTCAGACTTT
The DNA here is from genome assembly GCA_029237695.1 of Conchocele bisecta. NCBI lineage: Eukaryota > Metazoa > Mollusca > Bivalvia > Lucinida > Thyasiridae > Conchocele > Conchocele bisecta. The sequence continues at coordinate 8,726,762 of CM055281.1, forward strand.
ATTTATGTACATAAACGTGAATCTGTTGTAGAATTATACATATTATGTGTCCCTAGATATGTTCATTATCAGGTTGGTCGTATGAGGAGTAATGAGACACGATAGCCGTGTAATGCGAAGTCGATAATTGCCGTCCTTTGGTCCAACTTCAGCACTGGCCAGAATACGGAATAATGGTTGAAATTCTGGTAGCAGTAATGTGTTTGTTCAGTATGTTTTATGAGACACGATAGCTGTGTAACGCAACGTCGATAATTGTCGTCCTTTGGTCCAACAGCACTGGCCAGAATACAGAATAATGGCTGAAATTCTGGTAGCATCTATACTATAGACAGTGTTTACTGTCTGTTTCATGTAAAGTCTGCCTTGGGCGACTGAAGGGGTCAGTGGAAGAAGGGGTGTAGATGCAGCTATGCCCAGTGTCTACTGTCTGTTTCCCGTCTGTTTGCACTTTTCTAGCTGGATTTATTTTTTAGCTCGACTATTCGAAGAATAAGTAGAGCTTATGTTGTCACCCCGGCGTCGGCGTCGGCGTCGGCGTCGGCGTCGGCGTCACCGTCATGCCTTGGTTAAGGTTTTTAGTCAACCTTGTATATGAAATACTACTGGCCCTACACCCACCATACTTGGACAACTTCATCTCCTAGTGATGTACATCAATAACCCCTGATCTATATTTGACCTTGACCTACATTTCCTCTTGAATTACTTAGTTAATTCCCCTTGGTTAAGGTTTTTAATCAACCTTGGTTAAGGTTTTTAGTCAAGCTTGTATATGCAATAATACTGGCCCTACACCCACCATACTTGGACAACTTCATCTCCTAGTGATGCACATCAATAACCCCTGATCTATATTTGACCTTCACCTACATTTCCTCTTGAATTACTTAGTTAATTCCCCTTGGTTAACGTTTTTAGTCAACCTTGGTTAAGGTTTTTAGTCAAGCTTGTACATGGAATACTATTGTGCATACAGACACCATACTTGGACAACCTTTTCTCATAGGGATGTACATCAATAACCCCTGATCTATATTTGACCTTGACCTACATTTCCTCTTCAATTACTTAGTTAATTTCCCCTTGGTTATGGTTTTTAGTCAAGCTTGTATATGGAATACTACTGGCCCTACACCCACCATACTTGGACAACTTCATCTCCTAGTGATGTGCATCAATAACCCCTGACCTATATTTGACCTTCACCTACATTTCCTCTTGCATTACTTACTTAATTACCCTTGGTTAATGTTTTTAGTCAACCTTGGTTAAGGTTTTTAATCAAGCTTGTACATGGAATACTATTGTGCATCCAGACACCATACTTGGTTAACTTTTTCTCATAGGGATGTACATCAATAAGCCCTGACCTTTATTTTACCTTCACCTACATTTAACCTTCAATTACTTGGTTAATGTTTATAGTCAAGCTTGTATATGGAATACTCCTGGGCCTACAGAAACCATACTTGGAAAACTTCATCTCCTAGTGATGTACATCAATAACCCCTGACCTATATCTGACATTGACCTACATTTAACCTTGAATTACTTACTTAATTTCCCTTGGTTAAGGTTTTTAGTCAACCTTGGTTAAGGTTTTTATGCAGGCCGCAGCCACCTTCTTTGTCAAGCTATGTGTACATCGACAACCCTCGTAGTCGAGCTATGCTGTTCTCCTACAGCTCTTGTTTAATATTTACAAACAGTGTAGCTCAATCTGCACCTTTTCGACTTTGCATGCTGGGAAACTTGTGAGCTATAAATAGTTCAAAATAGCAGATGAAAATTAATTATATTTTCATTTATTGCTGTAAATATCGTGAATATGTCTTGGAATATCATTATAATTGATTACAATGGACTCAATTCTAATGAAATACCACAACATATTTACACAGAGAAATAAGAAGAATACTCCTATTTTGTTTGCTGTTATTTTCACCGCTAGCATGCAAAGAAAAGAGTTAACCCTTACACCGCTATCTTAATTTTTTGTCGCCTGCTGCTTATTTTCTATTTTCCATCAAGCCGTTAAGCCATATTGTTTGTGTGAACAATGAATAAATAAACAGAAGACGACCAAATTTAATTCAGTATTGTACGGGTTAACCCTTACTACGCTGAATTAACTTTTGTCGTCTGCTGGAAATGTTTTATTTTCAATATTTCTTGACAAAAACCTGCATGAGATTCGTCTCCATTGGATTCTCGTGCGCTGTCAAAACCGTTTTTTTTTTTTGTTAAGAATTAAGACAAAAATGAAAAGCAGCAGATGACAATTTTCATCTCCTCTGTAGTGAGGTTTAACCCTTAGACCTCTACACACAACAAGTTTCGTCTGCTGTTGCTTTTATATCTTGCCTAATTTCTCAATAAAAACATGGTTTGACAGCACTTCAGAATCATTTCCAATGGAAATGATTCTGAAATGCTGTCAAAGCATGTTGCAAATTATTCTAAAGTGCTGTCAAAGCATGTTTTTGATGATAAAAATGGAAAATAGAAAATAAACAGCAGACGAAAAAAAATTAAGATATCGGTGTAAGGGTTAACCCTTCCTACGCTGTTGATGGAAATTGCCGTCTGCTGTTTTCATTTTTGCTTAAATTCTTAACACAAAACTGGTTTTGACAGCACATGAGAATCGTCTCCACTGGAGACGATTCTCATGTGCTGTCAAAACCAGGTTTTTGTCGAGAAATATTGAAAATAAAACATTTCCAGCAGACGACAACATTTAATTCAGCGTAGTAAGGGTTAAGGTTGTTTTCCTCGTGTTGGATCGTGGAAGATTGTGATGGATAGCAATTGTCTGAGGGTTTCGTGAGGATTTGAAAGTCAAATCATCATGCCGCTTAATTCGTTCCAGGTTCCTCTCAACTTTGACCTTTGCAATCGAATAAGATTATATTACGGAATGCCCTTTCTATGTGTGATTGTGAAAATGAAGGTCTTTCTTTACATATTTATTCTAATAGTAGCCCAGTGGGTGGCAGGCGGGAGCTTGCGATGGGTAATTTAACGATCGGGATTCATCCTTACCGGAATCCTGACCGGAGACCAGGTTTGGCCGTCAGATACGTCTTTTGCATTCTTGTATGTGAGAGCTGAATTTGGTTATATACCTTATATGAGTAATACGATTGTTCGTAATCCTATTACTTGTAGGGGAAGGGATCAAGTGACTTTGGTGTGGTATGGACCTGGCACCAGGTCAGGTTAATCTAATTTCAGGGCTGAATATATTTTTATTTCGATGTAAATGTTCCGTTCTGATTTTGGGGTTCCTTTCATTTCATGGAATTTGGTCCAATATTGATTTTATTGCGAAAAAACAATTTCCTGATAGATACCTTCACAGAGATATTCGAAAAATTTCCCCATGTTAAATCCCCATACACATCTTCACTCTGTATATGGGGATTTAACAAGGGGAAATTGTTTTTATGCGATAAAATCAATATTGGACCAAATTTCACGAAATAAAAAGGCTATATTCTTAAATTTTGCTAAAATTTAATATTGTTGAAAAACATATTTTTTTGGCATTGTTCATATAGCTGTAAAATGTGGGCAGATTTTGTGAAGCAGACCGTAGTGACAATTGCTCGCTAACGGACATGAAATGGGTTTATTGCCCATCCAGTGTCATCGGTCACAATCAGGCGACAACATCGCCATCAAAATATGTGAGATGTCGACGGTTGTAATAGAAATAAATCACCAGTGGACAGCGCTCGGAGACAGGAAGAAAGACACGACCACATTCCCCCGCTAGTCCCTCGGGCGGAGGTCGTTTTATTTTGTGACGGGCGATTGCTTCAACTTAGTATCTTGTGGCCATGATTATCAATTATATGCAGTGCTCCAGTTAAGGTGCGTAATTTGGAGTTAAATTTCTTATTTCTCCATCAAAAATGGCAATTTGGGAGTGCTTTAGAATCGTCTCAATGAGACGATTCTAAAGCACTCCCAACTTGCCATTTTTGATGAAGAAATAACAAAATTTCCCCCCAAGTTGGTCAAATTACGCACCTTAACTGGAGCTCTGATTATATGTAAACTAGTTTAACATATACCAAAGATTTTTATCTACAGCATCCTATCCATTTCATGACAATTGGATTGATCCTTAAATTAACATATCAAATTCCATTCTAGTTATTTAGATATTAAATAAAAACAAATCAATAAATCAATCAATCAACCAACCAACCAACCAACCAACCAATGAATCAAGCAGCCAACCAGCCAATCAACCAACCAACCAATGAATCAAGCAACCAGCCAACAAACCACCCAATCAATCAATCAACCAACCATCCATCCATCCAACTAACCAACCAACCAATCACCCAACAATTTGTGTTTGTGTTGTTCCAGGAGTGAGGAGCCCGTGAATTCCAACATGGACATCTCCACCGGCCACATCGTCCTCGTAAGTTTCTCATGCACATTAGGCAATAATAAATCACAGGCCACATCGTCCTCGTAAGTTTCTCATGCACATTAGGCAATAATAAATCACAGGCCACATCGTCCTCGTAAGTTTCTCATGCACATTAGGCAATAATAAATCACAGGCCACATCGTCCTCGTAAGTTTCTCATGCACATTAGGCAATAATAAATCACCGGCCACATCGTCCTCGTAGTGTTTCTCATGCACATTAGGCAATAATAAATCACAGGCCACATCGTCCTCGTAAGTTTCTCATGCACATTAGGCAATAATAAATCACCGGCCACATCGTCCTCGTAAGTTTCTCATGCACATTAGGCAATAATAAATGTACTTTGGTTCTCAGATATTGTCACGTCAGAGAAACAAAATTGTACTGTAAATTATCCACATGATCAATAAAAGTCACTACCATTGAAAAATAAGTTAAAGCCAAACATGTCTGACGAAAATCTGGTGATTGTTCACATCCAAAGGTGTTATAGTAACTTTATAGAACATATTTGCATCTGGCGACTTGAAAAAAAAACCAGAGACGAACATCTCAAATAAAAAGAATATATTAAAAACATCCACTCTCCCGCGTCACATTCCGCAATCCTCGCGTCTCCGAACCAATGTATTGTTTTTATGGCCTTATTCTTACTGGTCAGGGGTGTCACCAGCATTTTTGAAAAAGGGGGGGTTCGACTTTCAGCTGTGCCCTGGACCCCCTTACAGATTTCGGTTGCTTCACAGCCACGGCATGTTTGTTATTTCTAGAAACCAAATGCTGCAACAACAACAACAAATGAACAACAACGAGATTCTGGGAAACACATTTTGTGTCAATTTAAGGCCATTATAAAATATATGGTAGATTCCAGAAAAGTTTTGTATCTAAAGGGTATTACACCCCCATATTTCAAATGCAATGCGTGTTTTACTTTTACAAATGTATCATTGATTTTCTTCCTTATTAAATGGGGAACAAATGATAAAAAAGAGAACAAATTTAAAAATTAACTTATTTCAGCGCAACTAAGTAAATGTTATTACAGTATTTTCACTACTCAATTTGAAAATCAATGCATATTTTCACATTGCTGTGAGTATTTTGTACTCCCACGTCTGATAATCAAAGCGTATTCTGCCAAAATCAGTGTGTAAAATACGCGAATACGCACCTTATCTGGAGCTGTGTCCGAATACTTGGGGTTATTACGGTAATATGCCACCTGTTCTGTTGTACAGTCCTACATGGAGGACCACCTGAAGAACAAAGACCGGCTGGAGCGCGAATGGGAAGCCCTGTGTGCCTACGAGGCTGACCCCTGTAGCACGAAGGTCGCTGCCGACCCCGCCAATGCCAGGAAGGGCCGCTACGCTGACGTAATGCCCTGTAAGTTACAACAGTCGGTCGGTGGCCGTTTAAATCCCTTTAATGTGTTGTGTAGTCTTTAACCCCTACTGATCATACACAGGGACGTCATGCCCTGTAAGTTACAACACTTGGTCGGTGGTCGTTTAATTCCCTTTCATGTGTTGTGTTGTCTTTAACCCCTACAGATCATACTCGGGGACCTCATGCCCTGTAAGTTGCAACACTCGGTCGATGGCCGTTGTCTCTAACCCTTTTAATCCTACAATATAAACATATTAACCCCCTCTGTGTAACAGCCAATAATTCCAGCACAAACATATTTACACAATTCCCTAACATTTGATTGGCTGGTAGCAAGTCTCTGTCCAAAATTTATATCCCAGTAAACTCCCACGCTGAACTACTTTCCGTAACCGTGAGGCGCAGGTAAAATAATTCTTAAGAAAACGGAAAATAAATACATTTTCTTGATGAATTTATTTCAAATGCTGGAATTATAAGGAATGAATGGCCTTTTTGTGGAATTTATCGGGGATATAAACTTGGAAAAGTCGCGGGAATACTGGACGAGGCCTTAAAAAAAATACAATTTTCGAAAAAAAATAAAAAAAAATAAAAAAAAATAAAAAATTTTTTTTTTTAGAAGATTGTAATTTTTTATCGCTTCGTCCAGTATTCCCGCGACTTTTCCAAGTTTATAACCCGATAAATTCCACAAAAAGGCCATTCATTCCTACAATAAAAACATATTAACCCCCTCTGTGTAACAGCCAGTATTTAATGCCAATTAGACTCGTGTCTAAATATTCCACCTCGCTACAACAGTTACTTCTCTACAGTTGTGTTGGTGTAATATTGTTTTCTGTCTGCCCATGTCTGGATGTGGTAATGAGGCAGCAGCACTCTACGCAGGTGGAAGACTCGGAATTGTGACTCCACCGTAATGGCATTTTGCCCATTAAAAAAAATCCATTACGGTGGAGTCCTTGCCTGTTTGTGCAACTTAACCCGTAGAATGATCAATTAAATTTTGTAGGCTGCTGATTATTTTTTATTTTCCATTTTTCTCATCAAATGCTAGCTTTGACAACACATTTGAGTAGTTTCCAATGGAAATGATTCTTAAGTGCTGTCAAACCATTGTTTTATTGAGAAAGAAGACAAAATGTAACACAATGGCAGACAACAATTTTTTGTTTGCTCTATTTATTGTTTCCACGCAAGGAGGAAGTAAATACTGTTTTCTGATTCTACGCATTGGTTTACAATGTACTTTACTGTCTGTTCCACGTTTTGCTGCCGACGAACTTTTGGCTATTAAACACATTAAATCTAAAAAATAAGGAAAATCGTTTTTTCACAATAAAATCAATATTTGATGGATTTCATCAAATAATTTTATTTGGGGAGGGTGACTTGAATTTAACATGGGGGCTAAAAATAGATTTTTTTAAAAATATTTTTTTTATTTGTGGACCGATTTTCAAAATAAAACTTTTGTTTTCTTAATTACATCATTTTCAAGCTATCTCGCCAGGTTTCGGAGTCGATTTCCAAATGTTTTCGTTTTGTTATCCTAATGTGTTTAATGGCCAAATGTTCGTCGGCAGCAAAACGTGGAACAGACAGTATTACGCATTGCTTTTACAATGTACTTTACTAAGTACATTGTTGTACTTTACTAAGTACATTGTTGTACTTTACTAAGTACATTGTTGTACTTTACTAAGTACATTGTTAAAGCAATGCGTAGAATAAGAAATTTGCAAAAGATATTCACGGAAAATTTTACACTTTTCGTGATCCTTGTATCATTATTTATATAAAACGTCACGCAATTTATCGTGAGCAGGTAGAATTGTATCATCAAATGTAGTTGTGAGGTCCTTTTGTGCAATTAAATATGTAAGTTAAAACTAATGATCAAAGAATAGTATGATTATTAGTGTGTGATTTCACGCAATTTGTTGTGATGACTGGAATTATGGGTAAAATGACATCGTGTGATTACTTCAGTAGCCCATTAGGTGGGGAAATAATGATGCGAGATCACGCTGTATTTCTTCTACCTTAAAGGCTCTCTATCTCAAATGTTGTCGTAGATATTCAATACCTTTTTTTTTGCGCTTTATGGGCTGAAAATGATGCCCTATGTCAATCAAACTCACCATTTTATATACGGATTTTGTGTTTTATTCTGGTACATATTATCTTAGACAGGGGAAATAACTTGGTACATACAGGGCTCTAGATAAGGAATTAGTAATTGAGTATTGATACTCCATCATTTCTGAATCAATTGGGTATTTCAAAATTTTAATTGGGTGAAGTAAAATCACACTACAGACAGCAATTATTGAATAGTTTGCTTCGAAATGAAAACATGTCTTGGCATTTCATTAGAATTGTCTCCTTGGAGACAATTCTAATGAAATACCAAGATGTGTTTTCATGGAAAATAAGAAAAATATGCTATATATGTGGTCTGTTCATTGTTTTCTGCAGCATGATAAATTGTGAAACGTACCACTTTTTTGTTGTGAAATGATAATACATTTTTATTGCATAAAATGGACGCTCGCAGTGTATTAACAGAGTGTAATAAAAATCAAATTACACTAGTAGTGTAATAAATATGAAAATTAGCTTGTTATAGAACACAGGTTTGTTGACCAATAGATGAGTCATCACTTTCTGCTTGTATTCTGACACCAAGTTCGTTTAAAAGCACTGGGTCTTAAATATGCATAGACAGTAATGAAGCAAAAAAGTAAAAATAGCTCGAAATTGACTTAGTGCATGCGTATTCATTCCATCTCCGCCTATCTGAACAACAAATTGTAGTCTGTTCCCCGTTTTGCTGCCAACAAACTTTTGGCTATTATATTAAACACATTAAATATAAATAAAGTATTTAAAAGTAAGTACTTTTTCATCAATAACAAAAATGTCACCCTCCCCAAACAAAAATTATTTGAAGAAATTCCATCAAATATTTAATTGCGAAAAAACGATTTTCCTAGGGGAATTTAACATGGGGAGTCAATTTCCAAAACTTTGGAAATTGACTCCGAAACCTGGCGAGATAGCTTGAAAATGATGTAATTAAGAAAACAAAAGTTAGATTTTCGAAATCAATCCACAAATAAACAAATATTTAAAAAAAATCTATGTTAAATTCCCATAGGAAAATCGTTTTTTCGCAATAAAATCAATATTTGATGGAATTTCATGAAATAATTTTTTTTTGGGAGGGTGACTTTTTTGTTATTGATGAAAAAGTACTTACTTTTAAATATTTTTTAGATATAATGTTTTTAATAGCCGACAGTTCGTCGGCAGCAAAACGTGGAACAGACAGTAACTACTTACAAGGAATAGATGCGGTACGACACATTCATTTCAGATTAGATTTATATGTGCTAATCCCCATGGAAGATTCATTTCCTATTTATGGTCATGTCCATCGATATTCGTGGATGTCATTCGTGCATTTCGGCTTAAAATAAATGGCCCAGGGCTGGTCAGAATAAATCTGGTTTATGGCTTTAAGCGAGACCGGTGTAGACCTAGACCAGACTGCGCATCTGAGGTCTGATCAGGGTCTACATCGTTTACCAATGATTCCACAGTCAACTCTTTCAACACCGCAGACCTCTATCACAATGTTTGCAAACAGTGTAGATCCAGACGAGACGGCTCGTAACGAGCCGTCTCGTCAGGATCTGCGCTATTTGTGAATATTTTTTAATAGAATCCACAATATTCCAGAGGAAATGACACTATATAAGCACAATATTACAATTATATCATGCTTCCAGTCTCTGCGAAACTGGCAAAACTTTACACGACATTCAGTCTGGTAAACTTGAGATTTTTAAGAGACTGAAAAAAACATTGAAATATAAATCATAAAACCATTTCTGGTTTTATGATTTATATTTCAATGTTTTTTTCAGTCTCGTAAAAATCGAAGTTAATTTGAAGCTTGGAATACAAGAGTACATGTCGTTTCGTCGAAGAACAGTATTATTCAATAGTTGTCATTTTCTACATTTCTACAAAATTCTTGCTTTTCTAATTCCAGAAATAGATTGAAAATTGAAATGGAATATTCAATTCCAGTTAAATAGGGTTGAAAGGGTTAAACTTGTATTTTACAGTGTGGAATATGATCAGATTGCGTGTGTTGACGAGGATCAACACTGGTCAGAATCTATATTTGTGGCTGTGATTGGAGAAATGTGGATTATGGAATTTGTGACTAGTTTAAATCCTTTTCAAATAGCACATACACTTTTGTAGTTTTATAATGATCTATCTTGGCTGTTAGAAGCATGACGGGTGTTTTATGTGCGGAGGCACATGCTTGCCTGGATCTACACTGGTCGCAAAACCTGTAAGTCCCATTTCTCCAGTCACAGCCACATACAAGTTCTTCTTTCTCAGAGCATCTGGCCAAATGAGATTTGGGGATTTTGTCATTGAGTTAGGAGCAACCGTGACATGCATAAGGAATACACGAATATGTCTTTCATCAGCCTATAGTTACGCTGTTCCGTTATAGAGATACACTCTTTTGGTTTGATATATAGTAAACATGGCTACTATTTGTATAGCCCTGCCCATGATGATTACCGGTACAGTAACTCATTAAAGACGGGATACAATTATAGTAGTATGAAACTTTTATGGGAAAAAAATACTTATTTTCTTTATTTCATCTCGAAAGTATATGTTGTTACCACTCGTTTGGACCGTCTCGATGAGACGGTTCAAATGAGTGGTAACAATATATACCTTCATCGAGAAATAAACAAAATAATGAGATTTGTTTTTACAAACATTATCGTATCCTTAGACCGAAATTGGTTTTGTTCATGTTAGTCCATTCAGCCATGCAAGATTTGCATTAACCCTTAGACTACTACACACAACAATTGACGTCTGCTGTTGCTCTATATTTTGCCTTATTTCTCAATAAAAACATGGTTTGACAGCACTTTCGAATCATTTCCAATGGAAATGATTCTCAAGTGCTATCAAACCATGTTTTTGATGAGAAAATTTAAAAATAGAAAATAAACAGCAGACAACAAAAATTAATATAGCGGTGTAATGGATATTTTTACAATTTGTTTTGGCCGTTCATTTTGAATGAGAAAAACAGACTAAATTCATGTAACGTCTATCGTATGTCCGTTGTATATGCCAGTATTGAAAGGTGAATATGCCAGAAGTGTATATGTCCGCACCCAAGAGAAAAACATGGCGTTTGCTAAATAGAGACATGGATATATATTCATTATTTCCCGAGTAACTCATTTGCATACCCGTTACTATGGCAACCTTTCTTGAGTGACAAATTGGACGCACGTGAGCAAAATGATTTAGTTTGGATTACTAGGGTTTCATTGCACAAGCAAATAAAATCAGCGTCTCGACCGTTTATTGGTGGGTTTTATTAAATCTTGATCATTGGCGACTGGTGCACTCATTCCGGACAATATGGCAACTGGCTGTTCTTATCCCTTATAATGCGGGAAACAAAAATTGTCCGCTGCTGTTTTTTCATATTGTGTCTTTTCTCTCAATAAAAACATGGTTTGGCAGCATTTTAGAATCTTGATTCCATTGGAAATGATTCTAAAGTGATGTCAAACAATGTTTTTGATGAAGAAAATGACTAATAATAAAATAAACAGCAGACCACAACATTTATTTCAGCATAGTAAGGGTTAACCGCTGACAATGCTGAATTAAATCTTATCGGCTGCTTGTGTGCTTCTTCCAATTTTGTGGTGAAAACATGTGATGACATCACATGAGAATCATCTCCATGCCAAAACATGGTTTTATTTATGCAAAATAAGACAAATATGAGAAACTGCAGACGACTGTATTCTGTTTCCGCATTTTCAGAATTAAAGGTACATGCCCAATCAGTAGGCACAAGATGTTCTTCATAGGAATTAAATAAGTGTATTATTGTGTCACTATTCCACCAGTTCTAAACATTACGAGTGCCCGCTATACAGATATATATAATCATTTAGTAATATGTATTTTGCTGATAATGACTCGCGGTGGTAACAGGATATGATATTGTTTAATTATTTATACTCATTAAATGCATCACCTGCAAAAATAATATTTTCGACAGATTATAAAGTTTGATAATTGCACCTCAAAAAATAAATACAGAGAATACATAGTAATGTTCGTTAACATATTAAGACTGTTGCTTTTATATCTTGTCTTTAATTTCTCAATAAAAACATGGTTTGACAGCACTTCAGAAATGATTCTAAAGTTCTGTCAAAGTATGTTGTAAATTATTCTAAAGTGCTGTCAAAGCATGTTTTTGATGATAAAAATGGAAAATAGAAAATATACATGTTTTTTATCATTAACTCTTTTTTTTACACTATCTTAATTTTTTTCGTCTGCTGTACAGCAGACGCAAAAAATTAAGATAGCGGTGTAAGAGTTAATGATAAAATTGTAATTATTACAATATCAGAAAAAGTGTCATAAACTGTGATGCAAAAATTAAAAATATAATTGGCGTACCTGAATTAGTGTCACATTGCTTGTAATTACGTGAGCCGTTCTCACGCAAGTCTGATGTAGTAAATCATAGCAATTTTATTTTCACAGAAAACAGATAATTCTTGGGAGATTTTTAGCTCACCGATTGTTACCGCTTTTTATCCGTCGTCCGTTGTCGTCCCCGTCTGGCCAAAATTTCAATCGTCTTCTCTCGAACCACTGGGCAAATGTTGGTGAAACTTCACAGAAATTTTTATAGGAATGAATGGCCTTTTTGTGGAATTTATCGGGGGTATAAACTTGGAAAAGCCACTTTCGCAATTTGCGATAAAAATAAACAATTGGCGATAAAAAAATTACAATTTTCGAAAAAAAAAATTTTTTTTTTTTTTTTCGAAAATTGTAATTTTTTATCGCCAATTGTTTATTTTTATCCTATTGGTTATTATAGGAATGAATGGCCTTTTTGTGGAATTTATCGGGGTATAAACTTGGAAAAGTCGCGGGAATACTGGACGAAGGCCGGAAGGCCTCGTCCAGTATTCCCGCGACTTTTCAAAGTTTATATCCCCGATAAATTCCACAAAAAGGCCATTCAATCCTTATAATTCCAGCATTTGAAATAAATTCATCAAGAAAATGTGTTTATTTTCCGTTTTCTAAAGAATTATTTTAACTGCGCCTCACAGTTACGGAAAGTAGTTCAGCGTGTGAGTTTACTGGGATATAAATTTTGGACAGAGACTTGCTACGGGCCAATCAAATGTTAGGGAATTGTGTAAATATTTTTGTGATGGAATTATATATGGATGTCCGAGATGGCCGCCGTATAAAGTTGGACAAAATCTTTAAACAATTTCTTCCCACTATACTGGTTTCGGCAAACTTCGTAGGAATAATGAATGTATAAAGCTCTCTCAGATTTACTTGCATATTTAATTATATAATAACCAGGTGGGCGATATAGAGCGACAATGGCCCAATAATCAATCAATCAATCAATCAATCAATGTTACAGATGATCACTCGCGGGTTGTGATGTCAACGGGCACCAATGTCTCCGGCTCGGACTTCATCAATGCAAGCACAATTGTAAGTACAACGGTACCACTGTCACAGAACATGCTGAAAACCTCAATGTAATTATTTCTGATAGGAAATAATGCATTTGAATCACGCGATGTGATTTTTGTTGCGCCAACTTGCGGACAGCGTGATATAGTTGGCACATTGGCATATGTATGTACGTACGTGCGTCCGGGTTAAAGTTTTTGGTTAAAGTTTTTCGGAATACTATCAAAGCCTCGGTGGGCGCGACATGTGGGCCATGGCCATCCATCCAGTGTTCCTAAGAACATGTGCAATTTTTCATGAACTGTGATATTTTCTGTACATGATGTCGAAAATTTTCATAGCGAATTCCGAATAGAATCAACTGGGCTTCCTGAAAACCTCAATGTGGTTATTTCTGATAGGAAATAATATATTTGAATCACACCGTGTGATTTTTTTGCCAAAGAACATGTGCAATTTTTCATGAAATATATTTACAACAACTGATATTTTCAGTTAACTCTTTGCATGCTAGCGGCGAAAATATCCACCAAACAAATTAGGACTATATGTGTTATTTCTCTCTGTAAATATGTCTTGGAATTTCATTAGAATTGCGTCCTTTGGACGCAATTCTAATGAAATTCCAAGACATATTCATGATATTTATAGGGAGAAATAAAAGAAAATACAATGAATTCTCGTCTGCTATTTTTGAACTATTTATAGCCCACAAATTTCCCAGCATGCAAAGAGTTGATGATGTCGAAAGATGACGAAATTATCATAACAAACGTGGAATAGAATTCCACGTTGGCTATGAAAATTTCATAAACTTTCAATGTCATTTACATAAAATATATTTTTGTAAATATTTTTTATTAAAAATCACACGTGTTCTTGTGTACAAAATCGCATGGCGTGTCTCATTTTTATCTGCCCTTGTCCGTGCAAACAACTTGTTCGTTGTACTCGTTGCTATTTACACGTGTGTTATTTCCCGCTATTCCAACATGTACAATGGAACATCCTCTACGCCATATGAGGGTACCGTTTATGACATTACAATTTTCTATTTATGATGTTATCATTCATGACATTATCCATTGCGACATTGCAATCTATGACATCACTACTTATGACATTACCATGTATGATTGTACCATGTATGACATTTATGGCATTACCATGCATGATGGTGCCATTTATGACATTTCCATTTATGACATTTCCATTTATGACATTGACATTTATGGCATTCCCATGTATGATGGTACCATTTATTACATTCACATTTATGTTACATTTTCGCCATTACATTTGATTGCATTTCTGCCATGCATTCGGTTCATTATGTATGATGGTACCATTTATTACATTCACATATGACATTGACATTTATGGCATTCCCTGTATGATGGTACCATTTATTAACATTCACATTTATGGACATTTGGACATTCATGGCATTCCCATGTATGATGGTACCATTTATTACATTCACATTTATGACATTCACATTTATGGCATTCCCATGTATGATGGTACCATTTATTACATTCACATTTATGACATTGACATTTATGGCATTCCCATGTATGATGGTACCATTTATGACATTTCCATTTATGACATTGACATTTATGGCATTCCCATGTATGCTGGTACCATTTATTACATTCACATTTATGACATTACTATGTATGATATTACCATTTAGGACATTGACATTTGTGACATTACCATTTCTAACATCACCATTTATATTTTACCAATTATGATATTTCTATTCATGCCATTTCAGACGGACCATGACCCGCGCAACCCGGCGTACGTGGCTACCCAGGGGCCTCTGCCCCACACGGTCGCCGACTTCTGGCAGGTACGTGGCCGCGCCCTTCCATAATGGCGTAGTCTAATAGTTTTACTGATCTTAATAATATTTGGCTATAATTTCACATAATATATTATATTTTCATATAATTTTCATAGTTTCACATACACCCCACGTCTGAACACCCAAGGTCAAGGGCACTGAGGACTGATGTTCATCGTGTTTGTAAGGTAAATGTGTCCGGTTTAGAGAGGTTCCACTGTAAGACGGGTGTATAACTACTTTGAGACACGCGTGGATGCTTCGTGATCATGAACATACAGTATCATGGGAGATAAATGGCAATAATTCCAACACAAAAATATTTACACAATTCCCTAACATTTGATTGGTCCGTAGCAAGTCTCTGTCCAAAATTTATATCCCAGTAAACTCCCATGCCGAACTACTTTCCGTAACCGTCAGGCGCAGTTAAAATAATTCTTAAGAAAACGGAAAATAAACACATTTTATTGATGAATTTATTTCCGGCCTTCGTCCAGTATTCCCGCGACTTTTCCAAGTTTATACCCTGATAAATTCCACAAAAAGGCCATTCATTCCTATAATATTAAGCACAACTAACTTGTCTCTGTGTCCGGTTTAGAGAGGTTCCACTGTAGTATAGGTGGGC
Organism: Conchocele bisecta; assembly: GCA_029237695.1. Classification (NCBI taxonomy): domain Eukaryota; kingdom Metazoa; phylum Mollusca; class Bivalvia; order Lucinida; family Thyasiridae; genus Conchocele; species Conchocele bisecta. Next base: position 8,742,704 of record CM055281.1, read on the forward strand.
GGTTATAAACATAATTTACTTTACAACGATTGCAAACAAGCACGAGAGCACTGATACAAATGCTTTCGTTGGCACATACGAAGGCATACTGGCGGTCATTAATGTGGGAGGTAACACTGGGCTGTTGTTGTTTTAGATGGTGTGGGAGCAGGGCAGCGTCGTCGTGGTGATGCTGACCAAGCTGACCGAGGGCGGAGAGGCGATGTGCCACCGCTACTGGCCAGAGGAAGGCAGTGACCTCTACCACATCTACGAGGTATTGAGTTACCTCCCTTACCACATCTCGCAGTCATGTAATCATTTAACCCTTTCAACACTTCAGCGATGTCTTAGCACATCTGTTGTGACGACTATCTGGTGCGCAGTTTCTACCTGAATCATTGATCCAACCAACCAACCAACCAACCAACCAACCAACCAACCAACCAACCAACCAACCAACCAACCAACCAACCAACCAACCAACCAACCAACCAACCAACCAACCAACCAACCAACCAACCAACCAACCAACCAACCAACCAACCCACCCTACAGGTGCACCTTGTGTCGGAGCATATCTGGTGTGACGACTACCTGGTGCGCAGTTTCTACCTGAAGAATCTGCAGACGAACGAGACGCGCACCGTGACCCAGTTCCACTTCCTCAGCTGGCCCGACATGGGCATCCCTGCCTCCGTCAAGGCTCTACTCGACTTTAGGAGGTACGCTCAAAATAAAAAACAAGGCTAGGAAATGTGTAGGAATTATGAGGCTTGCCGAGGAATTCCTACCGTTTCCGAGTCTTGCCTTGATCAAGCCCTGGGCATCCCGCCTCCATCAAGGCACTACTTGACTTCAGAATGTATGCTAAAAACGATGCTAGGAAATGCGTTGGAATTACGAGGCTTGCTGAGGAATTCCTACCATTTCCGAGCCACATCGGATAGAGAATACCAGGCTTGTGTCTTTTGATATTTCCTCCATCAAGGCTCGACTTCAGAAGGTATGCTGAAAAACAAAGCAAGGAAATGCGTAGGAATTATGAGGCTTGTCGAGGAATTCCTACCATTTCCGAGCCTCGTTGCATAGAGAATACCAGGCTTGTGTCTTTTCATCGGGCCCGACCTGGGTATCGCTGTCTCCATCAAGGCTCTACTCGATTTCAGAAGGTATGCTCAAAAACAAGGCTGGGAAATGCATAGGAATTACGAGGCTTGTCAAGGAATTCCTACCAGTTCCCAGCCTTGTCAGATAGAAAATACCAGGCTTGTGTCTTTTGATCGGGCCCGACCTGGATATCCTTGCCTCCATTAAAGCTCTACTTGACTTCAGAAGGTATGCTCAAAAACAAGGCTAGGAAAGACGTAGGAATTACAAAGCTTGTCTAGGAATTCCTATCATTTCCGAGCCTCGTCGGAGAATACCATGCTTGTGTCTTTGGATCGGGCCCTGGGCATCCCTGTCTCTGTCAAGGCTCTACTCGACTTGAGAAGGTATGCTGAAAAACAAGACTAGGAAATGCGTAGCTATCGCATATGGGGCATAAAAACTAGCGAGTCTATCTAGTATATTCTGCACCACGACATAATTTTGCACTCAGCTGAGTTGCGTGAGCAGAAACGAGCGTTTGTCAGGCAATGTCGCGACCAGCAGCTGCTGTAGGTCTGGATAATCACTTCACCAATACAGTTTATGATTAATCAGCATCGGTTTTCATCCTAATTGCACCTATCGACTATCGCTGAAGTAGGCGTAAACAGACATGGCTGTCCTAGCTAGGTGTTTTTCTGGTAACTCGCTATGCTTTGACCGAATAAATGCCGATGAAGAGAAAATTGTTCTATCTTGCTTTGACTAGACACGCATATCACAACTACACTGACGTTTCATTGGTCGAACGGTGTCATGTGATGTTAGCAAATAATGTCGGTTTAAGGACACAATGTAACAAAATCGGCAAATTTACCCGTCCTCTTGCTTAGAGTATTACGATAACTAACATACCATGCTTAAAGTTTATCAGGCTTGGCTCGGAAACGGTCTCGGAATTCCTACGCGTTTCCTAGCCTTGCCTGATAAACTTGATATCAAGAGACACTAGTCTCAAAATTTAGGATATTTTCCGTAAATGACCTCTAAATGTGACAAAATGTTCAGATCAATACAATTCCGCATTTGTTATGAAAATTTCATAAATTTTCGACGTCATTTACATAAAATATAACTGTTTCTGTAAATAGATTTCATGAAAAATTGCACATCTTCTTAAGTACAAAATCACATAGCTCGTCTAATATACTGTATGTAGACTGGCTCTAGACTGGTTGCAAGTTCTAGACTGGTTACAAGTTCTAGACTGGTTACAAGTTCCACATGAAACTCACACGGACAACGGTTAACAATTTCTCGTGTGTTGATGCAATTATTTTTTCCAATAGTGGAGATTATTTTCCCTTGTGATTATTTTCTCCCATAATTCCACTGTAATGTAGTATGGCTTCCGTCGCACAAAGGAAGTTGAATGTCCATGGGTGGACATGAAGGCTACCTGATTAATCAAGGTATCAAGTTAGACTGTACCACATAATTAACCCTTACAGTGCTGAATTCAAGTTTGTCGTCTGCTGTTTATTTTCAATTTTTCTTATGAAAAACATGCTTTGACAGCACTTTATAATCATACCTTATTAATGAAGGTACTAAGTGTAGACTCAGCCACAGAATTAACCCTTACAGTGCTGAATTCAAATTTGTCGTCTGCTGTTTATTTTCCATTTTTTCTTATGAAAAACATGCTTTGACAGCACTTTATAATCATACCTTATTAATGAAGGTACTAAGTGTAGACTCAGCCACAGAATTAACCCTTACAGTGCTGAATTCAAATTTGTCGTCTGCTGTTTATTTTCCATTTTTCTTATGAAAAACATGCTTTGACAGCACTTTATAATCATACCTTATTAATCAAGGTACTAAGTGTAGACTCAGCCACAGAATTAACGCTTACAGTGCTGAATTCAAATTTGTCGTCTGCTGTTTATTTTCCATTTTTTCTTATGAAAAACATGCTTTGACAGCACTTTATAATCATACCTTATTAATGAAGGTACTAAGTGTAGACTCAGCCACAGAATTAACCCTTACAGTGCTGAAGATTCAAATTTGTGCTTTCTGCAAGTGTATCCATTTTTTAACATTATGAAAAACATGCTTTGACAGCACTTTATAATCATACCTTATTAATCAAGGTATTAAGTGTATACTCAGCTACAGAATTAACCACTGCCAAACCATGTTTTTATTTAGAGAAAATACGAAATAAGAAACAACAGCAGACGACAATTTTCGGTTCCCGCCTTCTAAGGGTTAATGGATGCCTTTAATGCTTGTAGCATCTGTAATTTTAATCTCTTACTTGTATATTAGTACAGGATATTTATCTTTTGTGTTTTTATCCCCTCACTGATAGGTAAAAGAGGATATAGCATTAGTCCATGTACGTACGCTAATAACACCTTTCATTTTTCAATAACTCCAGTAGCCTATTTCACCAACATTGCAAAGTATACTTTTCTAGCAAAGTATACTTTGAGGGAGAAATTTTCAATTTTATGATAAATTTATTAATTTTTATTATGCTGAATTTATTACATTATCACAGCCAAATTGGCTGTGATAATGTAATAAATTCAGTATAATAATTCTGCATACTTTTAATCATGAAATATATGCATTTGTTAGTTCTATATGAAATAATGCATTTCAGGAAAAATAAATGATTACTCCCTCAAAGTATACTTTGCTAGTAAAGTATACTTTGCAATGTTGATGAAATAGGCTACTGAACCGCTACACCAATTTTTATCATATTTGGCCTCAATGTGTGTCTAGGGATGGTGCTTTGTTTTGCATACGACCCACGTCCGACCGCCCAAGGTCACTGAGGACTTGTTCACCTTGTTTGTAAGGCAAAGCATTTTCTTTTTATTATCAAGGCTGCCAGCGAGGGGATTAGCTTCGTGATAACAGTTTCCCAGTTGTGTATATCACTGGTGTGGACAATGCCTTTGTCATGGCGACATATTGTGTTGGCATGTAATTACCTGATCAATAACCCGTTATTTATTGGAAATTGTTTCACATGTCTGGCAATAAAATGTTATATGATGCTTAACACTTTCACCCCTCAATAACTGGCATAGACTGGATCAGGATACGTTTTGGATTATTTCATTAATCAATATGAGGAATGTGGGTGGCAGGTGGGAGCATGCGATTGGTAATTTAACGATCAGGATTCATCCTTACTGGAATCCCGACCGGAGGTTTGGTATGCAGAATTATTATACTGAATTTATTACATTATCACAGCCATTTTGGCTGTGATAATGTAATAAATTCAGTATAATAAAAATTAATAAGATTTAAAATGTCTCCCTCAAAGTATACTTTGCTAGATAAGTATACTTTGCAATGTTGGTGAAATAGGCTACTGGTTTGGCCCTCATACATGTCTTTGGGTTTCTTGTATGTGAGAGTTGAATCTGTTTATACCGCTTATATGAGTAATATGATTATTCGTAATCCTATTACTTTTAGGGGAAGGGCCAAGTGACTTTGGTATTGTATGGACCTGGCACCAGGTCAGGTTATTCTAATATCAGGGCTGAATATATATTTATTTTGATGTAAATATTCCGTTCTGATTTTGGGATTTTCCCCCAATGCAGCTGGTTGAATACGGGATCGAACCTGTTGGCCTGACTTTAAATGACCTTAGCTGTTGATAGGCCGTTAAACAACAACAACAATAACAGTATATGAGGAATAATATTTAAAAATCTGAAAAATATTGACAAATATTGTAGATTTTAATGATATACCCATTAACCCTTTCAACACCACAGACCACTATAGTGATATTGGCAAACGGCTATTTACGAGGCGGCTCCTGCGGATCTACAGTGTTGCAAATGTTGGGTTTGTGGTCTGTAGTTGTGAAAGGGTTAATACACGAAACTGCATTAATATTTTCTGGAAACTCTAAATAATGTATCACCATAATGATACGTAACACTAATAATGTTTTTTTTGTGCCGATTTATTTTCCCCCCAGCGGAATCCCTGCAGATGATAACTTGGGAATCTACCATTAGGACAAGTATGTCTTGAAAACAAAGTGAAATATTATTGAGCTGCATAAGTATGGAAGTGTATTGTATATATGTTGGTTAGGCAAGAATTAAAACCAGTTTTATTAGATTGTGACACAATTATTAGTTATACTTATGGTCATGCTAACATGCAATTAAATCCGTTGTGATACCATACAGTGAATATATCAACATATTGATCAATGAACTGGATATTGGATGGATATTGGTGAAGGTGACTTCCGTAACCGTGGGAACCGCTATGGAAACAATGGCTGGGGATGGAAGGTGGCAGCGACGCGATACCAATGTTGATAATTGGTGGGCTGTATCCGAGGAAACGAAGACGCGTGTGTCACTGGAATACGGATAACCAGGCAACAAGGAGCAGGATTCATATCTCGCGGGAAACAGAGTGCCGTCTGCTGGGTTTTATTTTTTTATTTTTTATTTATTTCTAAAGAAAAGAATTTGGCATTGCATGAGCATCATATGCATAGCAGATGTCTGCTGTTTTTCTTTTGAACATATTTCTTAATAAAGCTTATTTTCACAGTTCATTGCTTGTTAATGAAAACAATTTTTGGCAGCACGAGAAGTGCACTTGCAAGGAGACGTCTTCTGATTTTCATTTTAAACATATTTCATAACAAAACACGTTTTGGCAATGTATGAGAATTATCTCCATTGGAGACGATTCTCATGTTGCCATAACATGTTTTATTGCTTACCATAGACTTCCACAGTGTATATTCACAGTGCAATACAAATCATAATGGAATAAATATGCAAATGAACCCGCTACATTGAACATGTTAGGTGATCAGTAGAGTCTCAATGTATGGTGTTTGCTTATGCAATAAATAGAATCTAACATTTGTGATGATTTAATATGGTATTTATTAAACTCGTTGACTGATTTCATAAGAAACTCGGCATAGCCTCGCTTCTTATGAAATCAGTAAACTTGTTTAATAAATATCATGTTAAATCATCACTCGTGTAAGATTCTCTATTCCATTGAGAAAATAGGAAAATAATAAATAAGCAGCAGACGACAAAATTTAACTGCATTGCAAGGATGTGGACATGGAGGAATGGAAACAAGATGGCGGCGGATGTATATGCAGCTAGATGTGTCGTTGGTGGGTGTTTTATCTGTTGTGTAGACCAATCTTGTACATAGATTACCGAACATTGAATATCACAAAGTTACTTCCCTTAGATCGACTTCCTTGACGTTTCGCAGTTTGTCTGTTTGTTGGTAAATTGCTTTGTTTTACAGTGATAAAAAGGAGACACTATCGTTAGAACTACTTCTCGTAGCGTTCGTTGGTTTGATGGCATATTGCTTAGTTTGACCATAAAGTCCAAAAGGTTGGAGTAACTTAGCGACGTGACATCAGACCGACACACTCTGCAAATGCTAATGTCAAAGATGCCGAGAATGTTCTATTAAGGGAAGTTACTTGTCATTTTCCATGTTCGGTAGTTTATTTATTAGGCTTGTCTGTCTATGGCCTGTGCATGTTAATGTGTTAGTTTGCTCGCTCGCTTCATCTTTATAAGATAGAGAAATGCAAGGTAGTATTGTATACTTGTGTAAATATTCTAATATTTGGAAAAAAAGCTAGTGAGCAAATCTGATTTTATTGGGGAAAATATTGAAATAATATTACAAAAAGGAATGTTTGCTTTTTGGAAAAGACTCCTGTAGCCGATTTCACCAACACTGCAAAGTATACTTATCTAGCAAAGTATACTTTGAGGGAGTAATCATTTATTTCCCCCAAAATGCATTATTTTATATAGAACTAATCACTGCACATATTTGATGATTAAAAGTATGCAGAATTATTATACTGAATTTATCACATTATCACAGCCATTTTGGCTGTGATAATGTAATAAATTCAGTATAATAAAAATTAATAAATTTATCCTTAAATTGAAAATTTCTCCCTCAAAGTATACTTTGCTAGATAAGTATACTTTGACATGTTGGTGAAATAGGCTACAGATGAAGATGGAACATTTCTCACATTGCCCACCAAGGGAAGGGACCTTATGACATGGGCAATTCTGCACACTTCAGCAGCATGGTGCATAATGGAGAAAATGGTCCACCACAGAGACGAATTGTGCAAAATAGAGAAAATGGTCCACCACAGAGACGAATGGCGCAATATAGAGAAAATGGTCCATCACAGAGAAAAATGGTGCATAATGGAGAAAATGGTCCACCACAGAGACAAATGGTGCATAATGGAGAAAATGGCCCACCATAGAGAAAAAAGGTGCAAAATGGAGAAAATGGCCCACCACAGAGAAAAATGGTGCATAATGGAGAAAATGGCCCACCACAGAGAAAAATGGTGCATAATGGAGAAAATGGCCCACCACAGAGAAAAAAGGTGCAAAATGGAGAAAATGGTCCACCACAGAGAAAAATGGTGCATAATGGAGAAAATGGCCCACCACAGAGAAAAATGGTGCAAAGTGGAGAAAACGATTCACCACAGAGAAAAATGATGCATAATGGAGAAAATGGCCCACCACAGAGAAAAAAGGTGCAAAATGGAGAAAATGGTCCACCACAGAGAAAAATGGTTCACAACCAAGAAACGTGATGCATATTAATGGACAAAAAAAAGGTCCATATAATTATAGTCCACAACTTAGAGAAATGGCCTATAACAGAGACACATGGTGCCTAATGGCGAAAAATGGTTCACCAGAGAGAAAAAAATGAAGAAAAATGGTCCGTAACAGAAGAAAATGGTCGGCAACAGAAGAAAATGGTGCATAATGATGAAAAATTGTGCACAACAGGAGAAAAATGATGTGTCAAGGTGACTGGATATGGTTTACAGAGGAGGATGTTGGATTTTCTTTATCGTTGTTACTTATTGTGTATATATTTTGTAGCTGTTGTCTTGCAGTTCATTGACCTGGCTTTAAAATAGCAATAAAAGATAAAAAAAAAATGTTTATTTGTAAAATTAACCCTTCGCTATCTTATTTTTTTTGTCGTCTGCTGTTTATTTTCTATTTTACGTTTTTATCATCAAAAACATGCTTTGACTGCACTTTAGAATAATTTACAACATGCTTTGACAGCACTTCAGAATCATTTCCATTGAAAATGATTCTGCAGTGCTGTCAAACCATGTTTTTATTGAGAAATAAGGCAAGATATAAAAGCAACAGCAGACGACAATTGTTGTGAGTAGCGGTCTAAGGGTTAAACTATACATTTGCACATAATTCTTTAAATGTAGATTTACAGCCATTGTGCCAGAATTGTTTGAAACAAACTTCGCAATGTGTAGTTGCTTTATGAACACAACTGCATGCAATAATCCAACATGGCTGCATTTCAATATTTATTGCAGTAAATGTGCTTTCCCGAGTGTATTAACACAGTGTGTTAAAATCATAATACACTCGTGTAATAAATATGATAATTTGACCGCTATAGTACTTGTGTTTGGTGACCAGTTCATATTCAATGCATGGTGCTGTGCATATGTAGAACATAGAATCAAAATGTTTGTGTTGATGAAATAGATTTTTAAAATGTCCCGACTGTTTCATAAGAACAAAAGCTATGCTTGTGTAATACATATCATACTACTGGGTGTATGTGGCTGGAGAAATGGGGCTTATAGGATTTGTGACTGGTGTTGCTTCCGATCAAATAGCACATTTCTGTAGCCTGATAGCAATCTATGTTCTTGTTAGAAGCATGATGGGTGTTTCATTGATAGAATAGTGAACAGTGCAGATCCTGATCAGACTGTGCGGATGCACAGGCTGATCTGGATCTACACGTGTCGCAAAACCCATAAGGCCCATTTCTCCAGTCACCAGGGCTCCAGATAAGTTTTGTATCTAAAGAGTATTATACCCCCATATTTCAAATTCAATGCATATTTTACTTTTACAAATGCAGTATTGATTTTTTTCCTTACTAAATAGGGAACAAATGATAAAAAATAAAACAAATTGAAACATTCACTTATTTGAGCTGCAAACACTGTTTGCTTTTTGCAGCTCAACTAATAAATTTTCAACTTTGTTACAGTATTTTCATTACTCGGTTTCAAAACCAATGCGTATTTTCACATTGCTGTGAGCATATTATGCTCCTACTTTTAATAATCATTCTGCTAAAATAAGTGCGTAAAATCCGCCAATTCACACCTTATCTGGAGCTCTGTGCCACAGCTACATGTACTTTGTCACTTTGATTGCATGATGGTGTTGGACTGTAGTTTGTTTCTCCAGTATGTATATGCATTATTGGTTTTGGTATATGTTATCTAATCCTATTACTTTTAGGGGAACGGGCCTGGGGCCCGTTTCACTAACCTTCGTACGACTAAAATGTTCGTAAGTTCAAATTTAGGATCATCTGTAAATTTCAATTAATGGATTTACATTTATTGAGCATAACAACCTATGCTCAATAAATGTAAATCCAATAATTGTTTACACGAAAACGTTGTTAATGAGGAATTTACAGACTATCATAATTTTGCACTTGCGAACATTTTAGTCGTACGAAGTTTAGTGAAACGGGCCCCAGGTGACTTGAATGAAACGTAAGAAGTTATCGAATACAGATTGATCCTGATGCATTATATTGATTAAATACACGCTGACTGATAACAAGTGCTGAAAAATGCATTGACTCTTGATATAATGTATCGGGGTCAATCTGCAGTGTGGGAGCATGTGATGGGTAATTTAACGATCGGGGTTCATCCTTACTGGAATACCGAATGGAGACCAGTAGCCTATTTCATCAACATTGCAAAGTATACTTTACTAGCGAAGTATACTTTGAGGGAGAAATTTTCAATTTTTTGAAAAATTTATTTATTTTTATTATACTGAATTTATTACATTATCACAGCCATTTAATGGCTGTGATAATGTAATAAATTCAGTATAATAATTCTGCATACTTTTAATCATGAAATATATGCATTTGTTAGTTCTATGTGAAATAATGCATTTCTGGAAAAATAAATGATTACTCCCTCAAAGTATACTTTGCTAGAAAAGTATACTTTGCAATGTTGATGAAATCGGCTACTGGTTTGTCCCTCACATACGTCTTTGGCATTTTGTATGTGACAGTTGAATCTGTTTATATCCCTTGTTTGAGTATTACGATTATTCGTAATCCTATTTTAGGTAGTGACTTGGTGTGGTATGGACCTGGCACCAGGTCAGGTTATTCTAATTTCTCAGCTGAATATACTTTTTCTTGATGTAAATATTCCATTCTGATTTTGGGATTTTCCCCCCTTTGCAGCAAGTTTAATGCGAGATCGAACCCGTTTGCCCGGCCTTACATGACCTTAGCTGTTAATAGGCCATTAAACACCAATAAACAAAACTATCTGCAGTGGTTTCATTAACATGAATTGGACTTAAGGGAGGGCTTCAGTCGAAAAATTTATTTATTTCAACAGCGCATTTCGTTTATATTATTTATCTTTATAAGTGTAAATCTGCAAAATAGCATGACTTTTGTGCAGATTTTTTGGCATCTGATTTCGATGTTGTCTGTCGTACTCCGTCTTGTGGTGCATTTATTTTGTATTTCTCAGTATTTGTTTGAATATTCAAAATTAAGTGAAAAAAAACCAAAAGGAAATTATTGGAGTCGTGGGTATTGGATGGAATAAATGGAAGACATATCGCTAGATGGGAACGACTCACCCGGGGCACCAGGGTCACTATAGAGGTCACCAGAGGTCACTAAAGGTCACCAATACCCGCTTGTTTCGCTTTCACGTTGTCACTTGGGGAGCTTTTGTGGTTTAGCAATTGTGCAATTGACAAATTGCATAGTCACAAAAGTGATCTAATTTTCAACACGTGCTACTAACACCCGTGCTTCACGATAGTGGGGCCACTTAGTGATACTGCTTCCAGAATTGCAGCTGTTTCCGGACGTGCTACTAACACCCGTGCGTCACGGTAGTGCGGCTACTTACCGGTAGTTGTACCGCTTCCAGATCTGTAGCTGTTGCCGGATGTGCTACTAACTAACACACGTAGAATTCATTAAAAGTTACTAATACTGGTATCACGGTGTGGAATACATAAATTTGATCCTGAATGACAGTGTAGCTGTTTCCGGACGTGCTGTTAACACACGTAGTGTTAATTAACTGACAGTTACTAATATTACAGGAATTGCTGGTGTCAATACATGATTATTTGGATGTTGTATGGTCAGATTTGCTGTGACTGGAGAAATCAGGCTTACAGCATTTGTGACCAGTATAGCTCCTGATCAAATAGCACACTCCTGTAGCCTGATAAAAAAATAGTAAACAGTGCAGATGCTGATCAGACTGTGCGGATGCACAGGCTGATCTGGATCTACATTGTTTGCAAAACCCATTTCTCAAGTCGCAGACACATTTCTGGAGGTGCTGCTAACACAGTGGAATTAATTGAAAGTTACTAACACTGGTATCACGGGTGTGGGATATTTGATAATTTGGATACTGAATGGTCAGATTTGCAGCTTAGATAATTCTTGGCTGTAACTAGAGAAATGGGGCTTATGGGATTTGTGACCAGTGTAGCTCCTAATCAAATAGCACACACCTGTAGCCTGATAATGATCCATATTGCTTGTTAGAAGCATGACAGGTGTTTCATTGATGAAATGGCGAACATCAGACTATATGTGGATGCACAGGCTGATCTGGATCTACACTGTTTGCAAAACCCATAAGCCTCAATTCTTCAGTCACAGACACATTTCTGGAGGAGAATTAATTGAAATTTACTAATATTATGGGAATTTTTTGTGCGAATATATAATAATTTGGACTCTGTATTATAGAATAGTGTATGCAGATCCCAAATCCTGTTCGTTAGTCCATAAAATCTGGACATACGAGCACCACAATACTTTCTTGTGTCCTTTATTGACCCTAAATGATAATTGTTTGTGTTGATGGGCCGTTAAGCACCATTCCATTCTTGTGTCCTTAGCAATCAGCACACATTGTATACAGAGGCTGTCAACTGTAGTAATCGTGTATATTTGTTTGTAGGAAGGTGAACAAGTCGTATCGGGGACGCTCCTGTCCGATCGTCGTGCACTGCAGGTAACAAACTACACTAGTTAGCTAATGAATTTTGTTATTTTTCCACATATGAATCGTCAAAGTCAATAGAAAAATGCTTATAAAAAATTTATTAAAGAGTGTTGGCTTTTCCAGTGCATTTTCAAAAGTTGATTTATCATTGTATTGCGTCAAAATGTTAGTTAGCATCTCTTTAAATAGGTCAGCACGTTGCTGTGCATGCTTGCTGACACCGACCGTCACTGGCAGTGTACGCTTTAACCAAAACAGTAATTTAGAATGCATAACACTTTTCAATGTGGTATAAATAAAGTGAGACCACTTGTGTGTATATTTCTTCGCATTAGGAAACTGTAGGTTTTATGTACATGTACAATACGCGGTCGTGTCTGACGTCAGTTGGAACCCTTATATATAGCAATACCGAAGAAAAGCAAAGCAAACTGAATCCCTGCGATATATGGGCGTTTAACCTTTTCAACACTAAATAGCTGGATGGACAATGATGTGTTAATTTCAGGACCTATCCAAGACTAGTCCATTTATATATATATATATTAATATATATATATATTATATAAGGATTGGGATTTTTTTCCCTAAAAAATATGAAAATTTCTTGCAGAAAGTGCAGATCCGGACGAGACGGCTCGTAACGAGCCGGCTCGTCTGGATCTACACTGTTTGCAAACACTGCTAAAGAGGTCTATAGTGTTGGAAGGGTCAATGCTCTATTGTGACGTGTCATTTCAGCGATGGATGCGGGCGTACTGGGACCTACTCTCTCATTGACATGGTACTCAACCGGATGGCGAAGGGAGCGAAGGAGATCGACATTGCCGCCACACTGGAACACATTCGCGACCAGAGGATGAATATGGTCAAAACTAAGGTCGGTACCTTGCTTAAAGTATTAGTACGAGACGAGCCATGTGGTTTTGTACCTATTTGCAAAATTTACGATATTTTCTATAAATATGTCGACAGTTGACAAAACGTTCAGAGCAAGTTTACAACCTTTTGACGTCACTTGCAGAAAATATCTATAAAAGCGCACATCTTCTTAGGTTCAAAATCGCATGGCTTCTCGTGTTAACCCTTAGTGTGCGGGAACCGAAAATAGCCGTCTGCTGCTGCGTCATATTTTGTCTCTTCTCTCGGTAAAAACATGGTTTGTCTGCATTTTAGAATCATTTCCATTGGTGCTGTCAAACCATGTTTTCGATGAGAAAAATGGAAAATAAAAAATAAACAGCAGACAACAAATTTAAGGGTTAACAGCTGCTGATGTTAGTCTCACCCACGTTGGTGGAAATAAACATACAGTGGAACCACTCGAAACCGGACACCCTGGGAGGTCCCCAGGGTGTCCGGTTTAGAGAGGCTCCACTGTAATTAAAGCATTCCATGAACAGTTGTTGTCATTTTCAATCACGACGATGAACTAAATTACAGTGAAACCCATCTAGACCATCGGATTCCACTGTGTTCCAGCGTAGGCATCATCAACAATTTTGGACATGTTGCATATCACCTGTAGCCTATTTCATCAAACTTACAAAGTATACTTATCTAGGAAAGTATACTTTGAGGGAGAAATTTTCAATTTAATGATAAATTTATTAATTTTTATTATACTGAATTTATTACATTATCACAGCCATTTTAGCCATTTTGGCTGTGATAATGTAATAAATTCAGTATAATAATTCTGCATACTTTTAATCATCGAATATATGCAGTCGTTAGCTCTATATAAAATAATGCATTTCGGTAAAAATAAATGATTTCTCTCTCCTTCACCTTTGCTTGAAAAGTATACTTTGCAATTTTGATGAAATAGGCTACTGGTATGTTGGTTGGATCATTACAAAACTTAATTAATAGCTTCCACACAGTTGTGGTCATTTGGGTGACCTTGACCTCCGTGGGTGAATTACTCGCTGGTGATCACCTTGTTCATATTTGTTCACATTAAAAACGAACGTCGTACTAAACTGGTTGACCCTTATGAAACCAGTAAACTCATTTTTGGCTGTGACTGGAGAAATGGTAATTACGGGTTTTGCGACCAGTGTAGGTCCAGATCAGCCTGTGCATCCCAGTCTGATCAGGATCTGCACGTTCGCCATTCCATCGAGTCGTGCTTCTAACAAGCAATATAGATCGTTATCAGGTTACACAAGTCTGCTTTTTGATCAGGATCTACACTGAACACAAATCCCACAATTCTCGTCGCAGCCACATTTCAGTGAACGTCTATAAAACCCAAATCAATCAATTTATTAACCCTTTCAACACTACTGACCTCTATCGTAATGTTTACAAATAGTGTAGATCCGGACGAACCAGTTCGTAACGAGCTCGTCTCGTCAGGATCTGCACAAGTTGTGGATATTTTATTATATCTAAAAACAATACCCCTTTCTGATAAATGGAATAGTCCGAAAAATAGCATGCAAGTGTCCTTTGTAGTTACTTAACCCTTTCAACACCACAGGCCTGTATAGAGGTATTGGCAAAAAATGTAGATCCAGATGAGTGACGAGCCGTCTCATCAGGATCTGCACTTTTTGCAAGTAATTTTCATATTTTTAAGAAAAAAAAACCTTTTCATGAATGGACTAGTCCGAAAATCATTTTGTGACGGTTGGATTGGTTACAACATTAACATATCAAAATACATTCCAGTTACTTCGGGATTAATGGGTGAAAGGCTTAATTTGTCAATCAATCGATCAGTCAGTCAATCAATTAATCTGCCATACTTTCATTACAGGAGCAGTTTCAGTTTGCCCTGGCTGCCGTAGCGGAGGAGGTGCACGCAATCCTGAAGGCCCTCCCACAGTGAGTCACATGACCTCGGCCGGTCACGTGACGCACATGTGATCAACAGTCGGCAGTGACAAGACAGCAAGTTGTGTGGCAAGAATCCACCAATGAGAAAGATGATCAAATTTCAATATTTGGTCACATGATGTGATCCCACCAATCAGATAAATTCACATGACCTAAGGGGCGGCTCACATGGCATACATGGACCAATCAGAATGGAAACATCTTAAAAGAACAAAATACTGCACACGATTCTGAATTTAATAAGTATTCTTATTGCTGTCAAATGCTGTTATATATTAAATATTGAATATTTATTTTAACTCCTATAAACAAATATATATATGTGTTATATGATAGCGACCCTGTTATCTGAAGCTGTGACCTTTGTTTTGTGTATTCATTATTGTTACGTGTAATTTATTGTTATTCACTTATCATTCCTGTTATTGCTTTTAACTGAATCGGTTTTGTCAATAAACACAACTTCGTTCCAGTCATGTGACACGTACAAAATACCCCCTTTGCTGATTAAAACCAAAATTTTGCATGGAACATTACAAACAAGACAAGCCATGGGATTTTGTATAAGATGTGCGATAACTCGTAAATCTTTTTTACAAATTTTACGATATTTTCCGGAAATATTCTGTCGGAGCAAATACGGAATAGAATTCCGCATTTTCTATGAATATTTCGTCAACTTTCATTGTTGAAAAATTGCACATCTTGTTGGGTACAAAATCACATCACTTGTTTCAAATAGAGATCCCCAGGCTATCAGAAAATCAAGTATACAAGGCCTGGCTAGGAACTCCGAGACTCGTCCATAAACGATGATGAATTTTGCACACACTGGTTCCAAGTTGTATTTGTTGATAAAACAAGAGACATTTTTATTTATACGCTCTGCTCAGTCTCGGCCAATCAAACTGTGATTTTGAGTATGTGGTCAAAAACATGTACTCCATTCGTTCTCGTGTTAGAAATCAGCAGTATGACTGGTCGAGGCTGAGCTCTGCTGTGCTCAGTCTCAGCCAATAAAACTGTGTGAGTATGTGCTTAGAAAGTCAAATTGTAAAACTTTGAGCATGTTCTCATGGTCAACATCAGGAAGTTCCAGGCTGGCTGAAATGTCTCGGTCAAACCGGTCAAATCAAACTGCATGATTTGGAGTTCAAGTTTGGAGTACGTATCCAGAGAGTTTGATGAGCACAGGATTGAGCTAGCAAACTTCTGAAGTTTAATCATGATCTACACTGTTAACAACAAGCATGGTGGATGTTTCACCATCTGAATGGCGAACAGTGCAGACCATGATCAGACAGCTGCAGGCTGACTACCGGTACACTGGTAGCAGATGTCATGAGCGCCATTTTCTAGTCACATATACATATATATTGTATGCTGTTACTTTTCAATGACAGGGCGGGGATTTTTTTCCCCATATACCATAAACGTGCCCCCACCAATTTAGAGTATTGTCTTGTCCGTCCGTTGTCACCTGGTTCAATTTTCGCCTGGTTGACAACTAATAGAACGAAATCAACAGACGCCTTTATAGAGAAATAAACAAAATAATTATAATCTTTGACAAGAATTATATCCTTGTATCCTTAGACTGAAACATGTTAAATAGGTTGCATTCAATACTACCGTATAACAAACTCATTTGCCAAAAGTTCATGCAAAGCATACACTCAGGGAGACCTTTTTTTTCATCTGCGTAATTATTTAGTACGGTAATAATCCTAAATATTTAGACACAATTTATTCTGGGAAACACACATTAATATATGGTTTCTCACAGCAAGTCCGACTAGTTACAGTTAGTGGTATTGGCAAATAGTGTAGATCCAGATGAGCCGGCTCGTGACGAGCCGTCTCATCAGGATCTGCACTTTTTGCAAGTAATGTTCATATTTTTGAGTGAAAAAAAACCCACCCACTTTTCATAAATGGACTAGTCTGAAAATCGTTTTGTGACTGTTGGATTGGTTGCAAAATTCCCATACGAAAATCCATTCCAGTTACTCAGGGGTGAAAGAGTTAATATATTTGTATGCCCCATGTCTCTGTAGAGCCGGGAGGCAGATACTATCAAAATAGTTCCAATTTGTATCGTTAGAATCATCTGGAAATTTCAATTGATGGATTTACATTTATTGAGCATAGGCTGCATATGCTCTGGAATCTGGGGGCCGTTTCACTAAACTTCGTACAATTAAAATGTGCAAATTTAGAATCGTCTGGAAATTTCAATTGAAGGATTTACATTTATTGAGCATAGGCTGCATATGCAGCCTATGCTCAATAATTGTAAATCCAATAATTGTTTACAAGAAAACATTGTTAATGTGACATTTACAGACTATGATAATTTTGCACTTGAACATTTTAGTCGTAAGAAGTTTAGTGAAAAGGCCCCCAGGATCCTGAGATGAGACAAATATCTAACTAACATTTTTTTGTTATATTGGTTGGTTGTGGTAAACACAATGTTTGACCTTGTATTGTAACAAACATCATCTGAAACCGTAAATAATATACATCCCTATATTGCTTGATATAGCTGTAAATCATTATTTTGAAATTTCATGGTTTTCTTATTAAAATTCTATATTATACACATCTACCTGGAGCCAACACTTCAGTTATCCCTTCGAATGCTGGGAATGAAAATTGCAGTCTGCTGTTGTTTTATATGTTGCTTTATATCTCACTATATGGTTTGACAGCACTTGAGAATTATTTCCACTGGAAATGATTCTAAAGTGCTGTCAACGCATGTTTTTGATGAGTAAAATGGAAAACAAAAAATAAAAACTAATTTAATTCAGCATTGTAAGTCAGTTTTCATACAAAAACGCCAAAATTCTGGGTGGTTCTCTCTGAAGTTATTTTCATATTCAGAATTTCTCCCTTCAAAAGTGAAATCAGTTAAATAAGTATATTTATAATTGTCCCTACTTTCTAAGCCAATTGCTGGTCAATATCGTGTTCCACTTATTTCACATATTGCAAGATTTAACGCCAATAAGTTGCATATTGCCAAATTGAATGACTACCTGTTCGACAGGAAATGGAAAATCAGTACTCGGACGGGAGACTGCATTATAAATATGGCTAATTATATGTATGTTATTGTTCACATATTGTAATTTTAAGCAACTAAATACTGTATCGCATCATTTATTCCCTTAAAAATCCAATATATGAACAATAACGATATTACACTAGTGATGATTTACTATTAAGCTATTGTTCACACATTGGATTGTTAAGGGATTAGATTGCCCATTTTAAAATAAGCAAAATGTAATAACCTGGTGAAAATTGAATCCTGTCATTGATTCGTACTGGTCGTTTTAAATTCCATTTCGCGCTTGCCGACCTTCATTTGTGTATTTGTTGTAGTATCTTTTAAAAGGCGGGAACTAAATATTGTCGTCTGCTGTTTTTCAGTTGTAACTTATTTCGGCAGCGGAGACGATTCTCATGAGGAAAATAAAAATACAGCAGACGACAAAATTTACGTCTGCATTTCTCTATATATGTGATCAGATATGACAAACGGTGTAGTGTTTTATGGGCTACAGCATTCATGAAATCTGATGAGTTAACCCTTCCTACGCTGTTGTTGGAAATTGCCGTCTGCTGTTTTTCATTTTTGCTTTAATTCTTAACAAAAAACTGGTTTTCGACAGCACATGAGAATCGTCTCCACTGGAGACGATTCACGTGTGCTGTCAAAACCAGGTTTTTGTCAAGAAATATTGAAAATAAAACATTTCCAGCAGACGACAACATTTAATTCAGCGTAGTAAGGGTTAACATTTGTTCAGGAGATTGGGAGGGTAGTCATAATCGTAGCGATGAATACATCCTTAACCCTTACACCGCTATCTTAATTTTTTGTCGTCTGCTGTTTATTTTCTATTTTCCATTTGTATCATCAAAAAACGTGCTTTGACAGCACTTTAGAATAATTTACAACATGCTTTGACAGCACTTCAGAATCATTTCCAATAATGGAAATGATTCTGAAGTGCTGTCAAAACATGTTTTTATTGAGAAATAAGGCCAGATATAAATGTAAATGTAACAGCGGACGACAATTGTTGTGTGTAGTGGTCTGAGGGTTAAGGAAGCAAAGCGATCATTGTTGGTGAAGCTAACCTGCCTCTGATGTGCAATTTCTTGTTTGTGAGATGGGGATATACCGGTAGGGCTTATTGTATTTCTGACCAGTGCAGCTCCTGGTCAAATAGCACATTCATGTGACCTGATAACGATCTATATTCCTTGTTAGAAGCATGACGGGCGTTTCATTGATGGCACGGCGAACAGTCCATATCCTGATCTGGATCTACACTGGTCACAAAACCCATAAGCCACATTTCTCCAGTCACAGCCACATATCGTAAATTTCAATGATAGATAGTACCGTTGGTTCCACCTTTTTCTGCTAACCACTTTTAGCAAATCAGAAGACATGTGGCCTGTCGGCACACAAATGCCCCAGTCAGAAAAGTAGGTCGGCAGAAAAAAGTGGAAAATCCGTCCCAAATTTAAGCTTAAAGGCACTGTGTCTCAGAAATTCAATTGTGTTTTTTTTTGCTTTATGAATTGAACACGAAACGCATCATTATGTTTCATAAAGTTTGAATATGGATTGAACACTACGAAACACATCATTTTACCAAACGCATCATTATGTTTCATAAAGTTTGATTATAAATTGAACACTACCAAACGCATCATTAGGTTTATAAAGTTTGATTATATACCATACACATTAGTATGTTTCATACAGTTCCATGGAGTTAAGATTATGGACTCGGATAAACAGGGGAGATAATTTGGTAATGCTATATTGCTGTACCAGGTAGCACACTGTGTGAAACATAATGCTGTTTAGCTGTGAAATACTACACCTATACAGATTTCCGTTCTGGCAACTCGCTGCACAAAATCATTCGCTACTCATTATTTTTCAGTATCATAATTTTCTTTTATCAAAACCAAATTTATCGGTTTCATCACTTTCTATGCATAGCTGAGACCAGGGCCTTTAACCCATTTCATGCTGAGGATATGCCGTTTTGTTTGTGGAAAATCCTAAATATTTTCTTTATATGAGCTCAGAAGTATATGTTGCGACCACCATTTGAACCGTCTCGCCGAGACGGTTCAAATGAGTGGTCACAACATATACTTTCATCGAGAAATAACAAAAATAAAATATTTAACAAAAATTCATACCCGTAAAGGTGTATTCCGCATGTAATGGGTTAACATACCGAACAAAAATATCTGTCAATCACAATGTTGGCCTAAACTTAGTCTTGTGTCCTACATGTCCATTTTGTCGGTTGTTCCCTTCTCTCTGCCTAAACAATTTTCATGCCGAGGATACATAATTTTGTTTGTGAACCACAAAATTCTAAATATTTTCCGTATATGTGCTCGGAAGTGTAGGTCGCGACCATCATTTGACCCATCTCGTCGGGACGCTTAAAACGAGTGGCGACAACATATACTTTCATCGATTAACCCTTTCAACACCACAGGCATGTTTAGCGGTATTTGCAAACAGTGTAGATCCAGATGAGCCGGCTCGTGACGAGCCGTCTCATCAGGATCTGCACTGTTTTCAAGTAATTTTTGAGAACAAAAACACCCCATTTTCATAAATGGACTAGTCTGAAGATCATTTTGTGGCAATTGGATTGATTGCAAAATTAACATATCAAAATTCCAGTTACTTATGAAGTGAAAGGGTTAACAACAAAAATAAAATATTTTAATAATTTCTTACTTGTGAAGGTGTATTCCCAATGCAATGGAATAATAGGACTCTAACAGAATATCAACAAACTTAGAAAAATATTGGAAATAAACAAGATTCACCAGCCATTTTGTAATAATCCTGCCCTGTATGTTCATGTATTACCATTTTAGACCCTTTAACATTTTTGTTTTCTTTGGCATTTATTTTGCGATCAATTCCGAGTTCAGTTAGATCGTGTACTGTAGTGATGTTAACTATCGTAACATTTGGCGACTATACGTGAATAAAGTTCCTGGGCAATCGAAACAGTGTGTAGAGTTGTCTTTCCTGTTTGCCATCAAACCTAGCAATGCTGTCGAATGAAAGTTTTCCGTCAGCCGTTTGTTTTATTCTTTCCACAAGAAACATATTTTGGCAGCAAATGAAGATCGTCTCCATTGGACTGACAAGAGAAAATAAGCAATGCATTTACCTGTAAATGCACACACACAGAAATTAATATCATTTCCAACAAGGGCGTCGTTATTACGAAGCTAATCGTGGGTGGTGGTCGGGCGAATGAGACGGCATAAATTAACAGTATGGGTTCCTCTTTATAGGAATCACGATTTGCCTGGTATGACCCTCGGGTACGTTTTTATTTTTGGCTCTTTAGTTACCTGGGAGTTGAATTGGGAAGATTATTACTGATCCTACTGCTTTTGAGAGGGGCCCAAGTGATTCTGGTGTGGCGAGGACCTGGCATCAGGTCAGGATTATTCTGATTTCAGGGCTGAATATATAGTTTTGTTATTGTAAATATTCAGTTCTGATTTTGGGATTTTCCCCCCATTTGTACATGTACTTGAAAATGTACATGTACTTGTACAGGCAATATATGGGATTTAGTACTAAACCCATTGACCCGCCTTAAATTACCTTAGCTGTTGATAGGCCGTTAAACCCCAACAAACAAACAAACAAAGCTAATCCCCTCACTGGCAGCCTTGATAGTAAAAAAAACACCTTTGCCTTACAAACAAGGTGAACCCAAGTCCTCAGTGACCTTGGGCGGTCGGATGTGGGTCGTATGCAAAACAAAGCACCATCCCTAGACACACATTGTGGCCAAATATTATCAACATCGGTGAAGCAGTTCGTAAGTAGTTGAAAAATTAAAACGGTTACTAACGTACGTATCCACGTACGTGGACTAACATATATCCACTCTTGCCCATCAGCGAGGGATAACAATACCCATAACCACATACAATCGGGTTACATTTACAAGTAACTTTGAAGGAATTTCCAAACATTTTATTGTCCTTTGGTGACAATAGTGAAATTATTTCATCGCACATGTACACCTTCTAGTTTTCACGAGATACCATACGATAATGTAGTTTACATTTTCAATTGCAGAAAATGATATATCATTTTCTGCAATTGAAAATGCAAACTACATTGTAGTGTGGCGTCTACATAAATCGTGAAATGTCATACAGACACATTCTATGGATCATTTATACTATTTACCTGTTATGTTCACCAAAAAAAAGACCAATAAAAAACACTATTTGCTAAATGCACAAGGTGAACATATTGTGCTAACAAACTTGACAATATGCATAAGGTGCATGCAAATGCATTGAAATTTATTAAAACGTTTGATAGAAGCAAGGACCCACAAGTGTATGACTAAAAGATATCGGCCCCACTGTACGCAGAATGATCTAAGTATATATTGCTCCAACACTAACAAAAAAAACTAAGCCGGGGTTTATCACGTCGTGTCTGATTTCGTCTACACTGGACACAAGGCCATATTAAAGCCCCTTTCTCCAGTCGGTCATTTATGTAACGGTCAGGGATTCCGCTGGCGATCGCCACTTTCGCATTTGGCGATAAAAATAAACAATTGGCGATAAAAAATTACAATTTTCGAGAAAAAAAATCATGATTTTAAAAAAAAAATCTTTTGGAAGTGGCAATTTTTTAATTTTCCCCAGCGGAATCCCGGAACGGTATATATATATTGGTACTTTTGTTTTTTATCATTTAAATTCAATGTTTGTCGGTTTTTTTTGCCTGAAACTTGAAGGGTTCAGTGGAAGTGGTGGGTTTAATGTCCCAGCAACAGCTAATGTCGTAAAGAGACGGAACCACAGTTTTTAAGTCTCACCCGACAGACCAGTGGGATGAAGGGGTCAGTGGAATAACCAATGACCCCTTCAAAGCCCCTTTATTCCATTGACCCCTTCAATGAACATGGAATAAATAGGGGACACCAGACAGTTAGGGGTGAAAACCCCATACAAGCTGATTATTTATATGGCACTAACATGTGATTTTGTACCTATTAAGAATGCGCAATTTTTCATGAAATATATTTACAGAAACTTATATTTTCCATAAATGACGTCGAAGGATGACAACATTTTCATAGCAACTTTCGATGTCATTAGTGGAAAATATCGTAAATTTTGTAAATATATTTCACGAGATATCGCACATGATCATGGGTACAAAATTACATGGCGTGCGACACATATGGCACTAATTTGTATTTGGCACTACTTTACAATTACAAGTATTATGTGCATATAAACAAAGGAATTTCCATCAAGGGAAGTAACTGACTATGGGTTTAAAAAATACAACAATTTTGGTAAAAAATATTTAGTGATACATAGTAACAAGTTTACAACAATAAAATCTCGAGAATAAAACACACTTATTCAATACATGTAAACTACAGCAATTTAATAAAATGAATATCAAGTAATTATAGTACCGGTAATACTATTAAACAAGTCAATAGTATTACCAGTACCAATAGGTCAAGGTCACCCGAATGACAGGGTGGTTAGCCACCAATGTGAGGAACTATTGCACAAAGCTTGGTAAAGATCCGACAAGCATACTAGGAGATGTCCAATATTTGGAAATACGTCCAAAATTGTTTGAGGCCTACACCGGTATTGCGAAAGCTGTCTCATTTTCCTCCAACGTTGGCGAGACAAACATATTAGAACGCCATTTTCAATTTATTCATAATGCTATAATATTCTGTCTACATATATTATGTATCATGTGTAGTTAACGTATAGGAATCAACAATCAGTTTTTCCCACCTTTTAAAGGATTTATATACTAGAGACGGGCCCATGATTGCTAATAAAATATATTCTATTCTATAATTTAACACAGATGTGAGTTTATTAATTAATAATTCCAGCACAAAAATATTTACACAATTCCCTAACATTTGATTGGTCCGTAGCAAGTCTCTGTCCAAAATTTATATCCCAGTAAACTCCATGCCGAACTACTTTCCATAACCATCATGCGCAGTTAAAATAATTCTTAAGAAAACGGAAAATAAACACATTTTCTTGATGAATTTATTTCAAATGCTGGAATTATAAGGAATGAATGGCCTTTTTGTGGAATTTATCAGGGATATAAACTTGGAAAAGTCGCGGGAATACTGGACGAGGCCTTCCGGCCTTCGTCCAGTATTCCTGCGACTTTTCCAAGTTTACACCCCGATAAATTCCACAAAAAGGCCATTCATTCCTATAATACAATGTTTGTGTCATGCATGTTTATATGAGACGAGACATGTAATTTTGAAGATGTGCTCATGAACAATATTTACAAAATTTATGACATTTACTTAACATGATGTCGAAAGTTGATGATATATTGAGAGCAAATGCATTTGTCTACATGTCCAGTTTAGAGAGATTTCTCAGTATTAGAATCTTATGTCAGAAGGAAGATGATTGTGTCACACGTTGGGCATGACCATGTTGCCGACACTAGTAAGGGTGTATTCTGCGAGTGGCTGGAGATGGTATCGTGTCAAGCTGTCCAGAACCCATTCCCGTGTCACTGTCAATACACCGTACTTCTTGTAAATATCTGCAAAACAATCAAAGTG
The DNA here is from genome assembly GCA_029237695.1 of Conchocele bisecta. Taxonomy (NCBI): domain Eukaryota; kingdom Metazoa; phylum Mollusca; class Bivalvia; order Lucinida; family Thyasiridae; genus Conchocele; species Conchocele bisecta. The sequence continues at coordinate 8,767,517 of CM055281.1, forward strand.
AAAGGGTTTAACGTCATAGCAAAATCATTTTATGCCCAGATCCAAGGGGAAAATTTCAGGTTTTGGGACCCTTGCCCATTCATTATACAAATGTACATGCAAGTCGATGGGAGATTTTCATTTTAAGGGACCTGGGCAATTTGAGGTGAGAACATTTCCCTGGGCTCAGTCTAGGTACAACACTTCAAATGCTGAAGTCATATAGAGACTGAAAAAGCTAAGGTAATATAGAGATGGGGAATCACTTTCAAATCTCATCCGAAAGACCAGTGGAATGGAAATTTTATTAAAGCATGTGTTCATGCTTTGGGCGGGATTGAACTCACAACCTTCGGTACAGAAGTCGAACACTCCATCCTCTAGACAATGAAACCATCCCAAAATAATTAAAGAGTCTATGGATGTAACTTAACTGTTTGCATGCTGGGAAATTTGGGAGCTATAAATAGTTCAAAAATATGATACGACAATTCACTGTATTTTCTTGTATTTCTCCCTAATATAAATATCATGAATATGTCTTGTAATTTCATTGGACTCAATTCTAATGAAATTCCAAGACATATTTACAGAGAGAAATAAACAACGTACTCCTAAGTTGTTGGATGTTATTTTCACCGCTAGCAGGCAAAGAGTTAATGATGTGAAATTACTGCATCACTACTGTAATCAAGAGACATTAACCTCAACAGATCGGAACAAAGACCCATCAGAACTTGGGTAAATTACGGAAATCAAGCAACATCTGTGAGACTCGAGACTGGTATAGTCATATCATATAGACCAGCGTTACAGATAGGGTACCCAACATGGAAAGTCACATGTAACTTCTCTTAGAACTACTTTCGGGGCATCCTTCATGTTAAGATTGGAGGAATTTGTTCGTTCAACATCACATTGCTTAGTTTAAGTTAAGTGGAAAATACTGCATGCCAGTGTCTTTTAATACGAAGTTTATAAGGTTCGGCTCGGAAACGCGTAAGAATTCCTCGGAATTCCTATGAGTTTCCTAGCCGAACCTGATAAACTTGATAAACTTGATATGAAAAGAAACTAGCCGGGTATTCTCTATATTCTTACTGTTGGCCTTTGTTGCCTGCCATTGCATTCCCCCGTCGCTCGCCTCCACATCGGTACACGTGACAACGAGGGGTGTGCGTCCTTCCGTGTGGAACATAGCTGGCTGGGAGATCAGTTGGCCGCCACACGTCTCCACCAACGACGCCATATCTCCTTCAAATAGCGACAAAAAAGTGAACGTGTTTAACATCCCAGAAACAGCAAAGGTCATACAGAGCCAGGGCCATAGTTTTTAAAGTTTTGGATGGAAATACTATGCGAGTATTTTTCACGTCTAGGGTGAGGATTGAATTCACAAAATAGGGGTTTCCCAAAACAAATTGTATCCAAATACATTGTTATTGTAATAAACAGGTACAGCCATACTAACCCTGAGTATTGGGACACTCTTCATTTATGGGTGACCATATATTTATACTGTATGTGTTTCCCCACTATCAATTGTGTCTGTTTATTTAGGGTTATTAGCCATCATCATTCTCTTTTTGTTGTTAACTGTATTTACAATGTTGCTTTGTGTCATCCTGTTAGTTGACCCCCACCCCGACCCCCACCCCACCCCGACCCCCATGTCCGCCCTCGTACCTGTAGTCATGTTCTGGTTGTCGCCAATCAGAAGTAGGTTAAAGTTATGGAAGAGGCCTTCAGTGGACAATCGGGATCTTCTTGGCCCCTCGTGTAAATCGCCATTCGTTGTGTCCCCTTGTATTTCATATGGTCCCTAAACGTGAAATTAAAATCTGTTTTCAATGAATTTACCTAGAACTTTTGTCAAATTCAGCACTGAAATAATTAAATATGCGTAAATTGTCAAACAAAATAATGGAAAAGGTAAATTATACGAAGTAGACTTGAACAATGCAAGGCCAACTATATTATGAAATAATATAGATTTAACTGAAAAAGGCATGTTTATATTGTAAACTAGCCATTATTTAACCCTTAGAATGCGGGAAACGAAAATTTGTCTTTCGTTAATTCAAATTTTGTCTTTTCAGCATTTCAGAATCATTTCCAGAAATATGGAAAATAAAAAATATTCAGCAGACTACACAATTTAATGCAGTATTGTAAGGGTTAAACTATTATTATTGGAACTATAAACTGTCCACAAGCGCATGTGTATTGCCTTCTTGCTCGACACAACACTACTGTAATTGCTATCGTCAATTCTAATGTAATTGTTATCATTAGAATTGACGATTGGTGTAATTGTTATCATTATAAATGATTATTGGTGAAGATTGGTGTAATTGTTATCATTTGAATTGATGATTAATGTAATTGTTATCCTTATAATTGATGATTGGTGTAATTGTTATCCTTGTAATTGATGATTGGTGAAATTGTTATCATTATAATTGACGATTTGTGTAATTGTTATCACTATAATTGATGATTGGTGTAATTGTTATCATTATAATTGGAATGGTGTAATTGTTATCATTAGAATTGATGATTTAATAATTGTTATCATTATAATTGATGATTTAACAAGAAATGTGTCTTGTCGAACGCGGATGCCACCTGCAGCATATTTGAGAAACTGTGACAAAGTGGTGAACCGAAAAGTGCGACGGACGGACAGACAGACGGACGGACAGACGGACAGTCCAAACACTATATGCCACCCTTTTCTTAGAAACCTGGTGGCATAATAATCATTATAATTGACGATTTGTGTAATTAGTTTATCACTATAATTGAAGATTGTGTAATTGTTATCATTATAATTGGAATGGTGTAATTGTTATCATTAGAATTGATGATTTAATAATTGTCATCATTAGAATTGATGATTTAATCATTGTTATCATTAGAATTGATGATTGGTGTAATTGTTATTATTAGAATTGATTATTGGTGTAATTGTTATTATTATAATTGATGATTGGTGCAATTGTTATCATTATAATTGATGAATGGTGTAATTGTTATCATTATAATTGACGAATGGTGTAATTGTTATAATTATAATTGGAATGGTGTAATTGTTATCATTAGAATTGATGATTTAATAATTGTTATCATTATAATTGATGATTTAACAAGAAATGCGTCTGTCGAACGCGGATGCCACCTGCAGCATATTTGAGAAACTGTGACAAAGTGGTGAACCGAAAAGTGCGACGGACGGACAGACAGACGGACGGACAGACGGACAGTCCAAACACTATATGCCACCCTTTTCTTAGAAACCCCGTGGCATAATAATTGTTATCATTAGAATTGATGATTGGGGTAATTGTTATCATTATAATTGATGATTGATTGGTGTAATTGTTATCCTTATAATGGATGATTGGTGTAATTGTTAATTGATGATTGGTGTAATTGTTATCCTTATAATTGATGATTGGTGTAATTGTTATCCTTATAATTGATGATTGGTGTAAATGTTATGCTTAGAATTGATGATTGTTGTAAGTAATTGTGGGCGTGTCTACCCACATCATGCAGCAATCATCAATTATGTTGTAATTGGCGGCGTAGTTGTAATTGCTGAAGAAAGTTGTAATTATCGCCGTGGCTACCCACCTCGTTCAACACGTGCCCCACCTCGAGGCTGTCCTCCACCCAGTAGACGTTGAGCAGCCAACAGCGGGCCGCGATGCCCTGGAACATCTTCAACGTTCGGTCGCACAGCCGGTCATCTTCCTCCGCTGTCACATAGAGCAGTCATCAATGGATTGGTTTACAGCTGTATTTGTGACATTCTACATAAAACCCTGATCAATCGATCAGGGTTTTATGTAGAATGTCACAAATATAGCAGTCATTGATCAATTGATTGATTGATTGGGGTTTTACGTGGAATATCGCAAATATAACAGTCATCGATGGATTGATTAACTGATCAGGGGTTTTCTTCCAATAAACAGAAAAATTATATATAAACGGGAATGTCGCAAATATAACAATCATTGAATGGTTGGGGTTTATGTGGAATGTCGCAAATAAAACAAGAGCTGTCAGAAGAGGACGCTGCTCTCCTTTTGGAAGCCAAGTCATGGGCTGATGTTACAACAGAATCAGTCAGATTTGTTAGTAATTTCCCACAATACCCCTGTGTTACGTACCTGGTTTCACAATAACATGTGTTATTGTATCGTTGAACTTTGTACAAAATTTACAGTCTACAAGCGATGCCAGCTTTCTCACGTTTTTCTGCAAAATAAAACATATATCAAATATCACAGGAGAAAAGTAATTACCTTTATTGGATATCACAGGCTTTCGCAGTGTATTAAGGCTTAGAATGTGTAAAACATAAATTGTTGTCTGCTGTTGTTTGATATTTTGTCTTAATTCTAAACAAGAAACGAGGCAAAGCCACGAAGGCCAGGTTTTTTCCAAGCATAGACACTTGGATAACATAATTATACCCACTTTTTGTAGACTAGATGGCCGTGGCCTGCATGTCGCGCCTTGGTGCGAGGCATGGACACTAACAAAATAGATATAGTTGATGGAAAAACTTTAACCAGACACACGGACGTATGCCAAAATGCCGACGATATCGCACTGACAATGATGATAAACACCCATGTGAAGTATCAAGGTAATGGGTGAAGCAGTTGCAGAGATATAGTACACGAAAAAACTTTAACAAAAAAATTCAAAGTAATTTGACCTTGACATTGATCACAGGGGCCGCACGGTTGGGGGTTAGAATGAAAATATGGACGATGATAAACACCCATGTGAAGTTTCAAGGTAATGGGCGAAGCAGTTGCAGAGATATAGTATAACGAAAAAGTTTTAACCAAAAAATAACCAGACGTACGTTAAAAAGTTAACGTTGAAAAGTCAATTACGTAGAAATAATAGGTGAAGGTAAAAAAAATGGTCACATGTTGGATAGTTGTATGTGGTAGGCACCCCTTGGTTATGAAGCTGTGAAAGTTTGGTGGTCCTAGGTGGTACAGTACCAAAGAAATGGACTTAAACACGAAAATTTAACATTGTAAACGCGAAAAGTTAACATTGAAAATGGCTAAGTCGACTGCGCGGAAAAAATGGGTCAAGTTAAAAAATAAGTAACATGTTGGATAGTGATATGTGGTGGGCACCCCTTGATTATGAAGCTGTGAAAGTTTGGTAGTCCTAGGTGGTACAGTACCAAAGAAATGGACTTAAACACGAAAACTTAACATTGAAAACGTGAAAACTTAACATTGAAAATGGCTAAGTCGATTGCGCGGAAAAAATGGGTCAAGTTAAAAAAAAAGTAACATGTTGGATAGTGATATGTGGTGGGCATCCCTTGATTATGAAGCTGTGAAAGTTTGGTGGTCCTAGGTGGTACAGTAACAAAGAAATGGACTCAAACACGAAAACTTAACATTGATTGTGGACGCCGCCCGCCCGGCTTTCGCCAATCCAATAGCCTGAATTTTTTTCTCAAATAACCTGGCTAATAAAAACAGAGTTTTACAGCATTTTAGAAACATTTCCATAGAAATTGAAAATAAAAAATATATACGGCAGATGACAAAATTGAATTCATAGATTTTCTACAAACGGCCTAATATACCTTTTCTCAGCTATAAAGCAAACGAGACAGAAAACACGATAAGTGATCAGTACAACTTCAATGTATAATGTTGTGCTTATGCAATAAACAGAAGTGTAAAAGGTTCAACATCCCAGCAACAGCTAAATTCATATAGAGTCGGGACCTTGGTTTCAAGTTCCATCGAAAAGACCAATAATAAATAGAATCTCTAACATTCGTGTTTGTTTAACCTTACAATGCTGAATTGATTTTTGTTGTCTGATCTTTATTTTCTATTATCCATTTTTCCTAGATGCTTTCACAGCACTTTAAATAATTGTGCTTTTGAACCATTTTTTTATTAATTGAGAAAGCAGACCAAATATAAAACAACATCAGACGACAACCATTGTTCTCCGCATTCTAAGGGTTAACCAGATATTTATTAAACTTGCGGAAGGATTTCATAAGAAATTCAGTATAGTTCTCCGCAGGCTCAAAAACTGTGCAATATAAGCAATAACTAAACTCAGTGCTCCAGATAAGTAATTAGTAATCGAGTATTGTCACTCCATCATTTCTGAAGCAATTGGGTATTTCAAAATTTTAATTGTGTAAAAGAGAATCACACAACTGTTTACACATCAACAGACCGCACTCATTGAATAGTGTGCTTCTAAATGAAAACACATATTGGTATTTCATTAGAATTGTCTCCTTGGAGAAAATTCTAATGAAATACCAAGATGTGTTTTCATGGAAAAATAAGAAAATATGCTATATTTGTGATCTGTTTATTGTTTTCTGTAGCATGATAAAGATACCACAAATTTTTCATTGCTTTTTGATACTCACTACTTCCGATTTCAATTGGGTTTTTGGCAATTTTAATTGGGTATTTACGCAAATACACAGCTTATCTGGAGCTCTGTAAACTATTCGTAAATGTAGACATTATCATCTACAACAATCGGACACTTACCACCTGTGCCTGACTCAAGCCGGTAGCGAGGAACGCCCGCCTGCCTCGGCCCACGACCTTGGACTGTGTCGAGTTCAAGGTCAGCTCTGCCAGCGGACGTCTGCCTCCGCCACAGTCGACGTCCACAGGGTCAGGAGTTTCCATCGCAAGGTCAAATGTTTCCGGTGGTACAGTTTGGTCGTCATCTTGTGACCTTGTTACATCAGGTGGTGTTGCCGGGTGACAGTCAAGTAGCGACGTTGACCTTTGGGATTGAGACATCGCTGAAAGGTCAAGTGCCGGCCTTGGTTGTCGGGATCGAGACATCGCTGGAAGGTCAAGTGGCGACCTTGATCTTGAGGATTGAGACATTGCTGGGTCAAGTGGCGACCTTGATATTTGGGATCGAGACATTTCTGGAAGGTCAATTGGTGACCTTGACCTTGACTGTGAGAACTGCTCAAGGTCGAGAGGTGGTGGCGATAGGAAGAGGTCATCGTCAGTGTCGTTGCCAGAATTATTGACCTGTATATCATCTTCACCAGAGTCGCTTACGTCAACCACATGTCGTGATAGGTTACCTGGAATATGCAAATGACATAGAGGACCGACCATCAGACATGTATGAAATATCAACACTCACTTCTTTATCATATGTACAAACACCTCGGTTGGGGATGTGGGAATAAACCCAAGTATTTCACAATGATAATTGAATACAGTAGAACCTCACTAAACCGGACACAGATAACAGTTGGTTGTACTTAATATTGGTAGGTTATATTGCCGTTTATCTCCTATTATAATATCTGTTCATGATCACAAAGCAGTCACGCATGTCCGGAAGTAGGTATATGCCCGCGTTACAGTGGTACCTCTCTAAACCGGACACCATGGGGACCTCCCGGGGTGTCCGGTTTAGAGAGGTTCCATTGTACATTTTGTCTTACCTTTCTCTGGGTGTTTATTTTGCGATCTATACTCCTGGTCATACTTGGTTTTCTTATTTCTGAAACAGAAATGTCAAAGGTCACACAAAATGGCTATCAAACTTAGGATATATAAATCACTATATATGAAACACACAAATTCATACCTGCATCCTGTAATTATTCTAGTACATGTAGATGCAAATGCTTTAATAGACCCCACTCCCCTCTCTAAAGCACTCCCAACTTGCCATTTTTGATGGCGAAATAAGAAATTTACCTCCAAATTACGCACCTTAACTGGAGCTCTGCTCTAATAAATGCCCACTTCTTACTTTGAACAAAATATGAACTACATTTTATACTGCATTTCTGTTCCTATCAGTACATAATATATATTAACATGGGGGTTTGCCATTTATTGGGTTGTGATCTATGCATGTTTGAAGTTTCGTGAAGATATTCCAAAGTGGGAACAGAAAGGTCACGTACATGGTGGGTGGGCGACTGGCGGCCAGCTGGGCCTGTATGGTATCCATTTCCCGCGCCATTCTCTCCAGGTCACTCTCCAACTGCGCTCTCTCCTGGCAACAACAACAACATATGACCTAAGAACAGATGCGATATAGCAGGATCTTTTTTTTAACGATAGCTGTTGAAATTTGGTCATCTTTCGACATCATTTAGAAAATATCAGTTTCTGTAAATATTTTCATGAAAAATTGCAGACGTCTCGTATCGATGGTCTAGTAACATAAGGTCGTAACTGCTATGCTTTAGCATAGCAGTTACGACCTTATGTTACTAGACCATCAATATGTGACTGGAGAAATGAGGCTTATGGGATTCGTGACCAGTGTAGCTCCTGATGAAACAGCACACACATGTAGCCTGATAACGATCTATGTTGCTTTTTAAAAGCATGACGTGTGTTTGATTAATGGAATTGTGAACAGTGCAGATCCCGATCAGAATGTTACATGGTGATCTGGAACTAATTTGGTCATAATTCCAGCAAAAAAATATTTACACAATTCCATAACATTTGATTGGCTCGTAGCAAGTCTCTGTCCAAAATTTATACCCCAGTAAACTCCCATGCCAAACTACTTTCCGTAACCGTGAGGCGCCGTTAAAATAATTCTTAAGAAAACAGAAAATAAATACATTTTCTTGATGAATTTATTTCAAATGCTGGAATTATAAGGAATGAATGGCGTTTTTGTTGAATTTATCGGGGATATAAACTTGGAAAAGTCGCGGGAATACTGGACGAGGCCTTCCGGCCTTCGTCCAGTATTCCCGCGACTTTTCCAAGTTTACAAAGGCCATTCATTCCTATAATAAACCCCAAGCTAAGAAGCCCACTTTTTAAAATCAATACCTTTTCTGTTATAATAAATGTCTAAAATGCGTCTTATCTGGAGCTCTGTATAATTACCTGTGTCGTGAGGTTTTCACTCTGACTGGAGAATGCAGACGATGAGGTCATGTTCATGTGTCGACTGCTGTCATCTACAACAGCCATAACAAGTGTTTGTTTGGGCATTTCACCACGTGTCTGCCCATACAGCATACCAGGCTAGTTATACCCACTTTTTTTTAGGAAGAAATGGGTATATTGTTTTCGTCACGAGTGTCCGTCCGTCCGTACGTCCATCACGTTTCTTGTAACTTGAAAAACTTTTTCACCTTCATACCTACGCGCCTGATATTTGGTATGTAGCTTCGTTATCATGTGCAGATGCGCAAAGTGAATTCGGATTTTTCATCCGACCCTCCATCATGGATTACTCCCCCTTTCGGACTTAGCATTTGGGGAAAGTGGGTATATTGCGATGGCGCGCCATCGACTTTTTCTAGTTTCTGTTGATACTGCATGTAAGTTTATCAGTCACGGTTAGGAAACAGAATTCCGACACTAGCCGAGATAAAAAAGTGAATGTGTGTAGCAGATGCTCACATATTTATCAAGTGTCAAAATATTTAAGTAATCCTTCACTTCAACCCACATGTATATAGAAGATATTTCTGGTTAAAGAAACCCATAACTTGTTGTCATAAATAAAGTGTGATTGACGCACACACATGTAATTGCCATATGCAGACTGGTTTTTCGAGCCCATAGCATAACAATTATGAAAGATGAAATTCTAAATAGGTTTCGGCTTTGCAATCATTATTTTGAGGTAATAGCATTTACATGTAATTGTGTGAACATTTTGCTTTTTATTTTTAATTGTAATTCGGCCGCCAGCTGACAAGTGACCCTACAGCGTTTACGACGAGTGTAGTCCCAGGTAAGCCTGCACACCCATGTTGTCTTATCAGTAGCCTATTTCACCAACATTGCAAAGTATACTTATCTAGCAAAGTATATTTTGAGGGAGAAATTTTCAATGCAATGATAAATTTATTAATTTTTATTATACTGAATTTATTACATTATCACAGCCATTTTGGCTGTGATAATGTAATAAATTCAGTATAATAATTCTGGATACTTTTAATCATCAAATATATGCAGTCGTTAGTTCTATATGAAATACATGTAATGCATTTCGGCAAAAATAAATGATTACTCCCTCAAAGTAGACTTTGCTAGAAAAGTATACTTTGCAATGTTGATGAAATCGGCTACTGGACCTGTCAGGTTCTCCATTCAGTCACTGACATCGGTTAACTGGTTAACTGTGCTAACATCAGTAAAACAATCATAACGATAATGCATGAATATAAAAGAGGGAAAAAAATCAAAAACTGCCGCAAATATTGTATGGTCCCTTTTGACAGTTTGACAATCAATTTCTAATGCAATGAGATTTCAAGTCTGTATGACCTTTACAGTATCATAATACTAACATACCTTCTTCATCACTACTGCTTTCTGCTATAGTCACTTTCCTCTTCTTTCTCTTCTGTACAGGCTCTTCATCAGAACTATCATCGATGTCGGACTCCAGAACCACAGCGCCACTTCCATCGGCAACTACTGCCATATCACTTTTATTAGTCTCTGGCAGCGGAGAACTCGCTACAATGCTCTCATGTCCATTGATATTTTCATTAACGTCATTATCCCTATCAGAATCCATTTCACTATCTTCGTTTTCATTCTGATTATCGTCATTATCCCTATCAGAATCCAGTTCACTATCTTCGTTTTCATTCTGATTATCGTCATTATCCCTATCAGAATCAAGTTCACTATCTTCGTTTTCATACTGATGACTATCGGCATTATCTCTATCAGAATCAAGTTCACTATCTTCGTTTTCATATTGATAATCATCATCGTTATTTTCCAGTGGACTTCCTTGTAGTTCAACAATAGCAATATTACTGTTCTCTGTTGTAACAACATTTGTGCCAATAACTGTGTGATTTGTATTTCTATGCTTGATATTGTCAGCCATTTCACGTTCACTATTTCTGTTTCTCAGTTTGTTCCGGTTGGCTTCTGAATCAGGTCGATGTTTGTTGGATGAATTGCTACATTGGATAGCCTGTTGACTGTTTATCATGTTTCTCACTTTCGCAAATTGTTCCTCCAAGTCCGAGTTATCAGAATCATCACTTTTGTCAAGATGTTTTGTTTTATTGGAATTGTTAGCAGCTTCACTGGCGTTCAAATGTTTTAATTTGATATTAATATCACTAGTATCATTTATGTAATGTCCGTCCATGTTTTTAACATCATCGTTATCATGGTTCAATTCATCTTCAGAAAGAAGTACAAAGTCTGATGTAGTAGAAGTGTCCGCATTCTCACTGGGTGTACTGGCAGGGCTGTCAGCAATATCAACTGAATCATCATCGCCATCAGTATCTGACTCCACATCGTGCCTTTGTTTATCAGGCACCTGGGAGACTGGCCTACAGTTACTGCTATCTTGCAGAGACTCGGGTACAACGCTGTCATTCCAAGAAGGCTCCATTTCAGGCTGTGAGCAGGAAGTTCTGGAATGAACATCTTCTTTAGCATGAATAGAGCTGGAAGTCTGCAATTTGTCTGTTTTTGGATGCCGTCCTAAAGTATATGTTGGTTGGTTATTGCTGCTTGTAATGTTTACATGACTAGAGCCAAGTAAGTCTGGTAAATCAGAATTGTCATCACTATCAATATTTCGTTCAACAGGAGTATGTAAACTTGAAAGTGTGCTATGTGATGGTACTTTCAAATGCATGATGGGGCTGGTTTTTGTTGCGATACATGATTTTGTTTTATTGGAAGTTAGAAAATCATTTGCAATGCTCTTAAGAGTTTTTGTTTGATGTGGCAACTGCTTTTCACAATAGGTGACCTTTGGATGCGTTTCGGGGAAATTGAACATTTTATTAAATCATCATTTTGCATCGGTTTTCTAGAAAATCCCCTTGCAGTTTTAAGTCTTGATTTCTGTATAGTTTGTTTTGCACAATCTTGACTGTGATCAGATGCACTTCTATGATCAACAACCATCACCGAGTCTGAATTTACAGTTTCTTGTGAAGTATTGTCTGCATTCACAGATTTCCTATCGGTCATAATACCATGTATTCCATCCAGTTCTTTGCTTCTGGCAGTGACAGTTATGTCTTCATGTATAACCTTCAATGCAGAACCTGAGATTTTACCATTACAAACATCTTCATTGTCCTCTTGTAGATTCACATCACCATGCACACCCATGTCATCCTGAGAAGAAACATCCATTTCATGTACAAGCTCACTATCCGAATCGGACAAGAACTCCTGTTTCAGAGTGTCACCATCGGGACTATACTCTATAGTTGGCAGTTCTGATTCCCCCACAAATATGTCTTCAGGTGATCCATTTTTACTCAAATTTTCCCTTGGTGAAAATATTAGACCACCAGAGAGAGGACTTTTGACATAACATTCACTTGGTGACTGACGTTTCTGGTTCAGAGGATTTTTAACATTTTCCTTACTCTGCGGATGTTGGACAGTTTCATCGGTATTGTCTTTCCCTTTTACTTCTACTTCATTGTTATTAGCACTTAAACTACACACTGTTTTACTAATCGAGTCAGATACATATGAAACTTCACTTTCCCCTTTCTCTAATTCTACATTATATCGTCTTACTGTTCTGTTTTCACGCCCTCCCGTTGCCCGGAATACTGGCTCTAAATGTGTGGCTGAATCTGAAACTTGCATATGATCACTTATCTCAAGATGGTCATATTTAAAATGAGGAGCAGCCACTGGAGATTGTAATGCCCCAGCACTTGATTGGATACTATCCGGAATGGTTCCTCCCACTTGCGGAGTGACTTTTCCAATGCTCAAACTGACCTGCCCATCTTCATCGGATTGGGTTTCCATAACTTCATGATCAGGAGAGTGTTTATGAGATGAAGTAACTTCATCTGCTGTTGCATCAGCACTACCGGAAATGGTTCCATTTAGTTCTTTATTATCAATATTTGGATTTGATTGTAATTTACTTTCAAATTCGTGAATTGCATTTCTGTCACAATTTTTAAAACTATTACTCACATTAGTTATTTTTAAATCGTTATCCACACCATTCTCATTACTTAAAATTAATCGCTTTCTCTTTCTGACTTGTCTATCAGCTTCATACTCAACAACAACAGTGTAATCAGAATTAGGTGTGATATCGGAATCAATATCAGGACAACTGTCTTCAAGCATAAATGATCTCCTTTTGCGCTTTACACGCGAACCACTAGACATTGAAGAGACCTTAAATTTGTTTTCACCTTCAATTTCACTTGTCAGGTTTGCTTTTTGGAGCTTAACATTCCCACCCCAATGGTCATTAACGCCAATACCATTCTGAACCACTCCATCATTGAGAAGGGAAATACTGTTCTGGGTACTAATGGTGCCTAATGAGTCCATAGCTCCTGCGAATTCATCAACACCTATTTCTGTATTATCATCATTTATGTCGTCTTTACAGGGACGACTACCTACCATCCCATGTTTCGGAATTACAGAGTCAGACTCACAGGATGGGGTCTGGGTGGTACTTCCATCATCAGGAATTTGTGTTAGCATATTTCTGCTTTCTTCCTTTACACTTGAAGATTGTGTTTCAAAAGGTGTAGTCACACCATTTTCATACGGCACTTCATTATCACCTTTAACCTCAAAATAACTTTTTACTTCAATCATTGGGGTTTCTGCTACAATGGTGACATTCTCTGATACACATTTCATGTTTTCATGTGGATCGTTTGGCTCTAACTTTGGACTACATAAAATTACTGGTGTTTTGAATGTATTTGAGTCATCATTACTATGATCAGAAAATCTTGCTTGCTGTCTTGGAGACTTAATGTTTTCATTTATTTTAGAAATTCCTGCATAAGGTGGAAACATTTTCACGTCTGTTTCTTCTACGGTTTTTCTTGTGCAACTTTTAGTAACTTTTGGTCCCGTAAGTATCATTGGAGTTTCTTCAATCACTACCACAGTTGATGGCAGACTAAGGTCTTGTTTTATCAATGGCGGTGTGTGGGTAATGCTGTTTTCCTGTGTTAATCTCTCTACAATTTCAGGTGTCTGAATATCTGAAATCAGAGAAAACCAATTAGCCAACAGTAGTGCGGTTACAATGTATCTTTATTATTACTAAACCAAATGAATCTATCACCTACAGATGCATCATGTGATTGAGAATGAAGACAGGATGTTTGAAGTGAATAGGAAAGAAGTTATAAAAGAATTAATCTACTGGACAGAAATTTCAAGTTATAGGAGAATGGACAATGGTGCATGTATCTACTGAATCTGAAATTTCAAGGTATATGACCTTGATCTTGGGCACGAGGGAAGCATGGGTAGGGCGGGGAATTAAAATATGGATGATGAGAAACATGCACATGAAGTTTCAAGCGAATTGCTCATAAGGTAACAAGTTACAACAGAATGAATTTACTGTACAGAGGATTTCTCTACGTTATTTGACCTTGATCTTGGGCACAGGAGACGCATGGTTGAGGCAGGTAATGAAAATATGAATGACGAGAAACATGCACATGAATTTGAAGTCAATCGCTCGTACAGTAAAGTTATAAAATAATGAAGAAACACACAAGCATATACTGAACGTGTGCGACGGGATAATACAACTGCTTAATTTCTAGTGCAAGCTCAGAATGTTTAACCCATTCAACTCTCAACACAAAGCCAACATTTACAAACACTGTAGATCCAGACAAGTTGGCTCTGTAGATTCAGATGAGTTGGCTCGCTAAGAGAAGTCTCATCAAGATCTACAGCATTTTTGTCTAGATTTTTTAGATTTCTTGAAAGTATTCCTCACATGATTAATGAATCAATCCAATAATTAGCATTAACCTATGCCAGTTATTTGTGGATGTGACTGGAGAAATGGGGCTTATGGGTTTTTGCTACCAGTGTAGATCCAGATCAGCCTGTGCATTTGCACAGTCTGATCAGGATCTGCACTGTTCGCCATTCCATCAATGAAATGCAAGTCATGCTTCTAACAAGCACTATAGATCGTTATCAGGCTACAGGAGTGTGCTATTTGATCAAAAACTACACTGGTCACAAATCACATACGCCTTATTTCTCCATTCACAGCCACATTTACGGACGAAAAAGGTTAATACTCGGGGAACCATACTTAGATCTGGGTGTTCGAACTGTTCCATGTCGGGGTGAATATCAAGATCATCTGTGCCGCTGCTATCTTCGTCCTCGTCCGGGTCATACCGCACAATCAGTTTCTCCGTCTCATTGTCGCCACTGTCTTCACTGTCACTGTGGGCCCCAACACCAAACTCTGTAAGCAATAGACTTTGCCATGTAAACTTTTGAACTTGAACTATTCCAATAATCAAATTGGGGTGTTTCTGTTAAAAATATCCAGTGTGAACAGTGCATACATGTAAACTTTTGAACTATTCCAATAATCAGAATTTTTTTTGTGTCAAAAGTCTGAAAATATCCACAAATAGTGCAGATCCTGATGAGACGGCTCGTTACGAGCCGGATCATCTGGATCTACACTGTTTGCAAACATCGGGAAAGCGGTGTGTAGTGTTGAAAGGGTAATTGAAATACGAGAGAAAGTTTAAAAGTGATATCCAGCAGTGTCTTCACTGTCAATGTGAGATATGGCACCAAACAATGCGATGTAAGCAATGCGATAAGCTACACCCTTACAATGGTGATTTTTTTTTCCATCTGCTATTTTATTTTCAACTTTTTCTCATAAACATGGTTTGACAATGCTTCAAACTTAAAAAACTTGTAGAAGTTGTTTCTGTTAACCTAATAACAAACCCCGTCTGACTAATGCTTTAGTCAGATGGGGTTTGGATTGGGTGTAACAGAACCATGCTTTTATTGAGTAGACAAAATATAAAACGGCAGATAATAATTGCGTTACCCGCATTAAAATAAATTGGATATTGGATATAATAGCCATGTACATTCATAATGCTCTATCTATTTCGAAAAACTATACACAATTATCACCTCCAGGGCTCCAGATAAGGAATTAGTAATTGAGTATTGTCACTCCATCATTTCTGAAGCAATTGGGTATTTCAATATTTTAATTGGGTAAAATAAAATCACACTACTGTTTACACATCAACAGACAGCAATTATTGAATAGTTTGCTTCGAGCACTGCAATACATAAGTACTCTGTTAAATTAACATATTCGTGATAATCCTAAATATTGGGCCACTTTTTGTTTTGGGGATCCACATATTTATATGTATTCCAAGAACAAATTGTGTCCCAATATTTAGGGGTTTTATGGTATATTTGAATTACTATTCCAATCAAACAAACCTTCATTAACACCATGGAGTGAATCCCTTTCTTCCTTCCCAGTTGAAATTGCTGGTGTTGATATCCCTTCACTAGCTGTAATCTGATTTACATCAATATTTTCTCTGGATTGTGCTTCATCGCTAGTATCTGGTGTTGAATTCACTTTATTTTGTGTCCAATCATCGATGTTTTCATTTTCTAATATTTTCCGTTGTTTTCCTATCTGTTGGACACATTTGTTTCCTTTCTGGATATGTGTGTTTTTGTCAGATTTAGCTTGTCTATAACTGAGAATGTCAATTTTCCCAGGACTCATGAAATCAGAAATCACTGGTTCTTGGAATCGTACCCTCTTCCGTGTGACAACCGAGTTATCCTGTAATCCAGCCTGCTGATTTGTTTCCATTACTTTACAAGTGCCAGGAATGGACAGAGGAATATTGTTTTCATTATTGATGCATTCCATGGCTTCTTGAGTGCAACTAACAAAATCATGATCTTCTGCCTCCACCAACTTGGCTGCCATTCTGCTGATTTCATCTTGAGTAGACGAGAATGCTTTATCTTCATTTTTCACCTTTTGGCAACCTTTCCTCCCTTTTCTATTATCTGGTTCTATAACATTGTCATTGGTTTTATTACTGCTTATCTTCGACTTTGATTTTAATGCACTTTTAAGTTTTACACAACTTTTTGGCAATATTTCGTTCTTGTCTCTATCTTCATGTAAGGGTTCAGTAATACCAACATCTGCTGAAAGAATGTCACTTACTTGTACTTCAGCAGTGGATGCAACATTGTCTTTACATTGTTTTTCTTTTCCTTTTTTACATTTCTTTGTTTGCCTCTTCAATTTCTTTGGCTTTTGTGGTGTTCTCTGGCTGGACTTGAACTCGTATGGATCAGACTGTGGGGAATCATTCAAATCCAGCTTCACAAGCAGTCTTTGTTTAACATGACCAACTTCGTGCAAATCAATCTCAGTCACAACCTTGTTATTAACATCTTCTTGTTTGTTTGTAACTGTGTTGCGTATTTCACTTTTACACTCATTATGGTTGTTGCCAGCTTCCACATTACACACTGGGTTGGAAACTGTGTTTCCTGTTGTCCTAAATATTTTTCTTTTTCTAACAGGATACAAGATCAAATTAGTGACATTCGCAGATGCAGTAACTGACACAGGTTGTGGGGCACTTTCATCTTTCTCGTTTTCTATTTCAGTTTCCTCTGTGAAACATTGAACATTTGTATCAGCTGAAGGTTTTCCATCATTCTGAACAGTTTCATTTTCCTTTTTGATAGGATTTTCCTTGGGTTTGTCTATATCGGTAATGTTATCATGATCAGACATCGTTATACGGCCATTCTCACTTGGATTCAGTTCATCAATGTTCTTATTTTCAAATTTATCGACAATAACAATTTTTTCACAGCTTTCACCAGAGTTAGCTTTGCATTTATTGTCAACAGTGTCATTTTCATATGGAGAATGATTAATGTCTTTAAATCCGAACAATTTCTCCTGTTTAAGCTTATTATTTGTATGTTGCTTTGCAAACTTTTTTAACCTCTGGCCCATTTCTTGTTCTTCCTTTTGAACTTTTAGCAACTTTTTGCTTGCCCGTTTATTTTTGACTTCTGGTTCCACTTGCTCAGCAGTACCCATCTCCTGTTCATCATCTTTCTCATTGATGGATTTTAACCACTCTGCTACTTTTCTGTTAGCCTTACTTTCTTTTCTGGTAACAATACATTCTTTTTCATGTATAGTTCTATCTTTTTTACTGTATGTTCTACCAATATTTGGCAGATTTTCTTGTGAATGAAAAGGTAATGAATTCACATTATCAGTTGCTGTATCTGGAGTTAAAGCCACTTCATCATCCTCATCCGATTCTTTATCAGTAGTTTGTATTTTATGTCTTGTACGCAACGCCATTCTGCTTGTGGTAACGTCCTTATTTTCCAGTGTCTGGTTTGAATGCATATTTTTCATACACTGTGGGGTCTTAAAAAGTGAATGGTTGTCACTGTTAGTGGTCCCACTTTGTATAATAGCGGAGTGATCTGATATTGCACTATCACAGCCATCTTCAGGAGAATGGTTATCTATGCAACCGTCACATGAATTCATATGTTCAACCCTGATGCCATTTCTATCTTCATGGTTACTGTTTGCGCATCCCTCAATAAACTTCGCTAAAGTTTCTCCTGATGGTTTAGACATCTTTTCCGCTAAATCTTTAGCAGTATATTTTGATTGCTTTTTATCTCTTGTTTTGGTTGTTTGTCTCTTCCTAGCAATATTCTCTTTTTTGGAAGACACAATTGGAACTTTATATTCATCTTTAACAGCGTCTTCAATTCCAGACTCAAAACCATTAACAGAGTTATCATCACGGACAACAACATGAACAGTATCTCTTACACTTGTTCCAGTCTGCTGGCCTGCAGCAGTTAATTTAGCTTTTTCATATGTATCAACATCAGCTGGTACACCTTCACATGTAGTGATCTCTTTACCAATGGCGGGTTTAGAAACACTTTTATCCCTAGCCAGCACTGTATTAGAAGCAGGTGTGACACCTCTAGTTCTACCTTGATCCTTCACCGTGCAATGGTTCCCAGTTTCTATGAAGTGCAATAACTGTTTGTCATGGCTGGAAATGTTAGGGCACTCACTAACGTCTGGCTTGTTTCGACTGCGGCTACTTTGTCGAGGTTTACGACAACTATTATCAGCACCTGGCAGTTTGACTGCAGCTGTTGTATGAAGACGTTGTCTAGTGCCATCTATGTCTGAACTTGAGGTGCCTGTGTCCGGTGTTGATAGAGAATTGGATGTAGATTGTGTAACTGTGGTGTCTACTTGATTGTTTCTTGTTTGTCGAACATTCCTCCGTACAGATTTCTGAAAGAAAAGATGTTTAGACGTCAAATCAAATTGCATTATAAACTAGAGAAAGTGAGCTGGGGCTCACATATACCGCCGGCTGGCACCTGGACCGACAGATAAAAACTTGAACACAGACGGACGGAATTACGAAAACTATATACCCCTCGACATACTTTGTATGCCAGTGCTATAACAAGAGCAAGTGAGAAGGGGCTCATGGATACCCCCAACAAACTTTAACCCTTACTACGCTGAATTAAATGTTGCCGTCTGCTGGAATTGTTTTATTCAATATTTCTCGACAAAAACCTGGTTTTGACAGCACATGAGAATCGTACGATCCTCATGTGCTGTCAAAACCATTTTTTTGTTAAGAATTAAAGCAAAAATGAAAAACAGCAGACGGCAATTTCCGTCAACAGCGTAGGAAGGGTTAACACAAATTTAAAATGTTAAGTTTTTGTGTTATGGGTGTATGGATGACAGAAAACTATATACCCCTCGACATACTTCATAAGCCAGGGGTATAGTGACGATCATCATGTTTCCGTTAATATGTATACCTATATTTCCCAATCATCAATCACTGTCAATATGATGCAATTTTATGACATGAATTAATTTACATATTACTCTTTTTCGAGACGTTTTTTTACTGAGATTATAATAAATGAGTATCTGGCTAAGAAAAGGGACCTTTAGCCTGCCTACCCTAGTCACCACTCCATCAACAGAACATGGATTATGTGCCTTGCCTGAATAGCAGTTTTTATCAATCGCCGATTGCATGAACACACATAAATTATGTGTGTTCATGCAATCGGCGATTGGTAAAAACTTTTATTATGATAATGATCAAGATCTCCACGGACCATGAATGTCCGCAGCTCCAAATTCTCAGCCGGCGGTTCAAATATTCCAACCATCGCAGCTACAGTCTCCTCTTTGTGACAATTTATTTTAAAAGAAAAACAGTAAATTTATTTTATGTAAAAGATGAATATAAACCCTCCATGAATTAGTGAATGGATTGAAACGTTATTGCGAATAGATGTTTGTTACTCCTGGACATACATTGACTATGGGCGTGGTGATATTGGTGCTTCCCGCATTGTCATGGTTAATTTAACAAAAGTGAAAGTGAATGGGTAACGTCGCAGCAATAACTACGGTCATACAGAGACGGAACCAGTTTAAAGCCTCATCTGACAGACAAGTGCAATGGAAATACTCAAAACACCTGTTATTGATGTCCAATGTCATATCCCCTCGGCCACAGCCCATCCCTAATTTGACAAACATTCCTACCTTCTCGGGTACAGCAAGCTTCCTCCGTGTGTTGCCGGTGGTGGGTGGGTGGTTCTGAAGGAAGTCAGGGGTACCAGGGAGGAGGCTGACCGTCTGGGGACCGCGCGGTGGCGAGACTGACAACAAAACACACAAGTAGTTGAATATAGTGACGTGCCTACAGCGAGTTAGATCCAGGAATAGCCAGTACCAACAGTGGATAACTTCATGGAACGCCATATTGACTGGTTTTCCCACATAGATGACAGTGATGTTCCAGTGTAAAACCATATTTTTTTACATTTTTTACAGCATTCCAGATGATGTGTGAGAAAATAATCAATAACAGGGTTGGGACGGAGACAGGGAATCCAAGTCTCGCTCTGCGATATCGTCCCATGCTTGGCAGAACATCGCCCGAGACAGTATCGCACTCCTTCGAGCTCTGTTAAATGTGGCTGTGACTGGAGAAATGGGGCTTATGGGTTTTGCGATCAGTGTAGATCCAGATCAGCCTGTGTATCCGCAGTCTGATCAGGATCTGCACTGTTCGCCATTCTATCAAAGAAACTCCTACTTTGCTTCAAACGATCAATATAGATCATTATCAAGCTACATGAATATGTGATGTGCTCATGAGCTACACTGGTCACAAATCCCATTTTCCCCATTTCTCCAGTCACAGCCAAAAATGAGCTATTTTCTTTCATTTGTCTGAAATTACTGAAGCTGTAGCAGTGTGTTTATAATGCTAAATGTCTGAAATGGATAGAACATTGATTTATGGCATACTCACACAGAATGCCCGTATCTGTCTGGAAGCCAGTGATGAGACAGCGAACGTTGTCCACCATTTCACCAAGATGGTTCCTCTCCATCAGGCTCCTAGAGGAAACAATTGAGTTTTTAACCCAATATATTGTGAACATACACTATTTTACAGACATAAAATGTGAATGGAATGGAATGGTGCTTAACGGCCCACCAAAACAAGAGTATCATTTATGGCCATAGAAAATTTGAAATATATATTTTCAATGGAAGAAAATATTGTGACCACAATGGTTTGAAAGACATACTTTCTTTCAGAAATAAGAAAAAGTAAAGAAACTGGAAGTATGAAACATTTAAACCCAAATGTTTCATAATTTCAGTCTGGCATCATGACTTTGGGACTAGTGGGGGTGTCCAGGGTTACGACAGATGCTACCAGCCAATCAGTGAGGAGAAGTGGAAAGCATACCGTTTTGTGATTGGCTGCTTGCACAATGGGCATGGCACCTGTCGTTTCTTTCCCAAGCAGCCGAGCAAACAAAACCTGCAAATATAGTACATCAGCTGCGGAAAAGTACATTACAACATTTACAAACAACAATTGTAGATCTCCTTATTCGCTCACATTCATACAGTAAGATTGGAATAAAGGATTGTCTTACCATAACAGCCATAACAAATTGTTTACATTTTTCATCTAAACACCATTATCAACATATTTTTACTTTAATAAATTTATGTGTAGACATGCAGAAAGACTGCTGTGAACGGGAAATCACATTTATATTCTAACAAAAAGAGGCTTATTGAATAGGCCCATTTTTGTCACGACGTGTTACATAGTATTGCTAGGAGACAAGTCTTATAAATTGGTTACCAAACTTGGAAAAGCATGAGTGTTTATTATAGGTGTTTAATATAGGAATGAATGGCCTTTTTGTGGAATTTATCGGGGTATAAACTTGGAAAAGTCGCGGGAATACTGGACGAAGGCCTCGTCCAGTATTACCGCGACTTTTCAAAGTTTATATCCCCGATAAATTCCACAAAAAGGCCATTCATTCCTTATAATTCCAACATCAAGAAAATGCGTTTATTTTCCGTTTTCTTAAGAATTATTTTAACTGCGCCTCACGGTTACGGAAAGTAGTTTGGCGTGGGAGTTTACTGGGATATAAATTTTGACAGAGACTTGCTACGGGCCAATCAAATGTTAGGGAATTGTGTAAATATTTTTGTGCTGGAATTATTGGCCTGTCAACAGCTAAGGTCATTTTAGGCTGGGTTAACGGGTCGAATCCCATATTTCACCCGTGTAAATGAAATGGTGCTTAACCGCCCATCAACACAAAAGAGTATCATTTAGGGCCAAGCAATTTAGATGAAGAATAAATTTGTAAACCATGAGTAACTTCCCTTAGAGCAACTTTCTGGGGCATCATTGACGTTAGAATTGATTAATTTATCAGGTTGTTGCTGCTTAGATTAAACTAAACAATGTGATGCCAAACCGACAACTACGCCAATTCAAATGTTGACGACACCTCAAACGCTGTTATGGGAAATGACTTGTGATATTCTAAGTTTGGTAACCTATGTATACAAGACTGGTAAATAAGTAACTGACCGGCAAAACTGGTGGCCACAGCTGGTGGACACTGGGTTGGTCAGCATTTCCAGGCTGAAACAATAAAAAGTTCACATACAGTCTACACTCGTTTACTCAACATTTCCAGGCTGCAACAATAGAAAGTTGACGTACATGTATCACCCATGTCTATGAAGGATACAATTTGATGAAAAATGATTTTGTTTATTTCTCCATAAAAGTACCGGTATATGTTGTTACCACTTTCTACACTCGTTTACACAAAGTCCAGGGACAATACATTTAGTTAACTTAACTTATTATTTTGTTTATTTCTCCATAAAAGTATATGTCCTTACCACTCATTTGGTAACAACAATAAATAACGAAAAACACGAACAAACTTCTATAAAGTTTCATGTTAATATCCAGCACATGACCTCCAGGGGGAGAAATATTGAGATGGGAGGGGAAAATATTCACACCCGTGGTGAAAATATTCGTGGGGATACGAGAATATTTGTGACCACCATTTGAACCGTCTTGTCAAGACACTTCTAATGAGTGGTCACAACATAAACTTTTATTGAGAAATAATAAAAACAGAAAAGAAAGTATTTACATAAAGGTATACCTAAGAGTATACCAATATTGTAATGGGTGCAGATAAGGAAATCCTGCCAAGCTCCTTACTCCAGAATGGAAGTCCAATGCTAAAGCAAAACATCATTCCTCACCTGAACTGGGACACTGTCAGGTATTCCGCTGGCGATCGCGACTTTCGCAATTGGCGATAAAAATAAACAATTGGCGATAAGAAAAAAATATTACAATTTTTGAAAAAAAAATCCAATTTTTTTTCGAAAATTTTTTTTTTTTTTTTTAAGTGGCGATTTTTTTATTTTCCCCAGCGGAATCCCTGCACTGTATAACTCACCAGATGGAACATTCAAGCGTTTTCTGCATCATGTCCAGCAGCTGCTGTATACGTCGGTTTGTTCCGTCTCCCGCCATGACAGTCAGCTTCTACACGCCCTGTAACCATGGTAACCAAACACTATATTACTTTAGTCTTCCCGGAGTTCCTGATTTGTATTTGGTGCATATTTTTGGCTAAGACTGGAGAAATGGGGCTTATCGGTATTGCGACTGGTGTAGATCCAGATCAGCCTGTGCATCCGCACACGCTGATCAGGCAGGATCTGCACTGTTCGCCATTTCATCAAAGAAACATCCGCCATGCTTCTATTAATCAGTATAACTCGCTATCAGGCTACAAGAGTGTGCTATTTGATCAGATCGTCATTCCATCCGTGAAACGTGTGACATGCTTCTAACAAGCATTATTTTGATTGGTTGATCCGTCCAAATTATGTAGAAGATTATGGGTAGGAAAGTGAAATTAATTAACAATTATTGACAGTGACTGCCACATGTGACCTGATCAACCCAAAACATGAATAAAAATGATAAATTAGTAAATTTTGAACTCGACTTTATGTTTGTAAAACATGGATATGCCCCCGTGGCATACTGGGGGCCGTTTCACTAAGCTTCGTACGACTAAAATGTTCGTAAGTGCAAATTTAGGATCGTCTGGAAATTTCAATTAATGGATTTACATTTATTGAGCATAGGCTGCATATGCAGCCTATGCTCAATATATGTAAATCCAATAATTGTTTACAAGAAAACATTGTTATTGTGAAATTTACAGACTATCATAATTTTGCTCTTACGAACATTTTAGTCATTTATAAGAAGTTTAGTGAAACGGCCCCCTGCACTGTAACTGGAGAAACTCTTACAAACTTTTTGACTTAACAAAATGGTTTCAGCCTCATTTCGAAGGTGGCAAAGGTCAAGGTTGTGTTACTGGTGACACAAGTGTGTTACTGGTGACACAAGTGTGTGACACATGTTCAGGTGACTCAAGTGTCCAAGTATGGAAGAAATCCTTCACATGTTGGAGAAAGTCTTAAGAAACTTTTTGACGCAACAAAATGGCTAAGTGTTTCAGCGACATTTTGAATGTATGTGACAAAGGTCAAGGCCGTGTTAATGGTGGCTCGATTGTGTGACAAATGTTCAGGTGATTCAGGTGTCCAAGTATCGAAGCAATCCTTCACGTAATATTGGAAGATACGACATGTTGCAGAAACTCTTACAAACTTGCAGGGGTGTAAAATTATTTGAAATATCACTTGCCCTTAAGGTCTAGTAGATAAAATCTTACTCGCCCTTACTGGTTTGCCACTCACCCTTATATTTTATACAGATATTTCAATATTCACTATGTTCGCCATTAGTAGGCTATAATATGCTACTGTACATGTATGTTATTTGAAATATATCTCCAGATAGACAATCCAACAGTTGTCATGGTATAATTAATAAATATTTATTTGTATTTTCTCGGCCTGTCGCTTCGCCCGCTCTGTTTCCCTTTTCTCGTCATCTCCACCAACCGGACGACCAAATAGTGAGGGAAAGTCGGTTTGCTTTGACATTTGCGAATGTTTCTTATAATCTATGATCGGTACAAAACAATTTTCATGATATTTCATTGCCTGGGCCAGCATATATGAAAATGTACGGTACATTTTCAGACTACACAGCACACAAAATACGTTTAAGTAGATGTTAAATGCTTAATAATCGAACAGGTTATGGGACTGTCATGAGTACATTAACCCTTTCAACACCACAAACCTCTATAACAATATTTACAAACAATATAAATCTGCGAGCCGTCTCATCAGGATCTGCACTGTTTGCAAGTATTGTTCATATTTGTCAAAGAAAAAACATCCCATTTTTATAATTGGACTGATGAAAATCATTTTCTAACGAAAATCATTTTCTAACGAAAATCAAGCGATCCGTCTCATCGGAATTCTGTGTAGTTTGGAGAAAATGATATTTTCGCATGTGCTAACTCTGGTTGTCTGCTAGCAATATTAAATGTTTACACAGGAAGCGAACATCGACGTTACAGAATGCCATAAATTAATTATGGGCGAGTTTAAATCGCGGACGACAGGCGGCCTAGGCCCGGCGACAATCCCATAAATTGAGACACTTGCGCGATAACTCGCTGCACTAACTTAAGTGAAGATGACACTGTGGCTGCGATGTCTTGCCAGATATATGTGACGGAGAATTTGCGTATTTCCCATTTATATTGTAAATAGATAAGTATTGATAAAATTTCAATTCACACCGCTTGAGCCGCGATTTTAAACTTGTCCATAATTATAATTGTTCCGGTTGGCGCAAACGCTTTTATTCAATTCAAAGCGTTTATGAAATGACCAATGGTATTTGATAAATAAACGGAGAACGGTGCATAACTATATATTTTTTTATTCACGATCAATCATGGAGGATCCAAAATTCACTCGACCCATCGGACGACCGTCTACACAAAGCTACTTGACCGAGACGATGACCAAGTCGCCATGGCGAGCGGGCGAGCGGAATTTTACACCCCTGACTCGTTGACGTAAAATTATGTAGTCACAGACGGGATATGTACCGAACCTCAAGAGCAAAGCAAAATGCCTCCCTTGCTATCGCATAGGCCTATGATAGTGCCTATTAGGGGGCATACATAATAAAAATGTGTCCGATTAATATTATCCATTAAATAAATAAATATGACCAGATATCATATTTTGACAGATACCGTGCAAGTGTTGTTGAAATGAGAAAGTGGGATGATTGTTACTGATAACACTAGAGATAACACCATCAGTTCTTAACACGAAATGTGAACAATACTTACACAAATTAGGGAAAGATTTTGTAAAACAGTATTTGCGCCTTCTTCTGTCTTCAGAATTCCCGCAAAATTATTTGTTTTATTTTCACAGTCAAAACATTGAAGAGCGAAAAACGAGTGTGACTAGAATACGAAAAGAACTTTTTAAAAAAATATTTCAGAAAAATCAGATACCCAACAGGAATTTATGACAAGGATGTTACAACAGATATGTTCGTCTGAATATTCGAAAATGCTATTTCACAAACCGTGTGGTCGATGCATGGAACTGCCTACAAGAAAAGGTAGTTGAATCAAAAGATGTAAGTCAATTCGAATTGCGACTGGACAAAGTTTGACCACACACAAGAGTTAAGTACCAGAACCGGGAGATAAATGGTGATAATAGAAGATGAACAATTAGATGTGGATACAGTGGCAGAGATGACAGCGTCCATAAGAAGATCCTAAGGTATCCTAATGTATATCAGAAGAAGAACTTGTAACTCGCTGACGGAATCAGAAGTCCACAGTAAAACTGGAATACGATAGGAGCAAAACTGAGAAATCTGATTAACATACTTCTGAGAATGGTATATGGCTTAAAAGTTCAGAATATACGGAAAAACACTCTAAAGCAGTTTTGAAGGAATATTAATGTCTATAAAAACAAGTGCAAGCGTTACTAGATAAACTTTCCAGAGTTAACTAATTAAGACACTCCTGCAGCAGTATGATCTACAAAGCCCACTTGAATTGCTTGACGAATTTCAAGGGGTCAAGGGTACAAGGGGTCGAAAGCCATACTCAAACAGAACATTAAGAAACACATTGAATACGAGATATGAGATTGCTGCCAATACATATCTAAAGTGTATCGCAACTGATTCACCGAATGTTGGACAATCACACCACGTATACTCTGCTGTAAGAAACACAATGTCTACGATATACACAGAGTGGAAGTAAAAGTCAAACTCTTTTCAGGAACGTATACCCTACAATCAAACCGAGCTACACCGAGCCAACACGCCCTGGACCCCAATTGTCATATGTGTACTGGGTGCAATACGTTTTGAAAGACAGGATCCAAAGAGTGATTTTGAAAGGTGCAACATCAGAAATAAGGGCAGTTACTAGTGGAATCCGCATAGAAGTGTGATAGGCTCAATCCTATTTGTCATCTGCATAAATGATATGCCAGAGTGTGTCAATGAAACGGCTTACCACTTTGCGGTCTATACTAAAGTATATCAACAAATAAAGAAAGATGAAGACCACAATGAACTGCAATCCGACTTGGACACCTGCAGAAATAGTCAGACACATGGCTACTGAAATTACATCCCGGACAAATGCAAGGTCACGATAGTCGCAACAAAGTGACACACAGAAGATAAAAAACAACTACCACCTGTACAATAACAAAGGAGGGGAAGTGAACTTGACACGATCAGAGGCAGAACAAGATATAGGAATTCCACAAAGTATGCTTTTCTTCCAGTATTTAGCAGCAGGTAAACAAAGGCAAACAATATAATACGACTCACCAGAACAACATACCCATTCCTGGATGAAATTAGTTTCAAATACTTGTTCCAAACGTCAGTTTGTCCACTCTTAGAATAGGCGGAAGCAGTTTATGGTCACCACACCTGAAAAAGGATATATAATGCATTGAAAATGTGCAAAGACGTCCGACAAAGCAGTACAATCTCTAGCAAATTTGGAGTACACTGGAAGACTAAAGAACCCGAACTGCTAACAATAAAATATAGGAGAGCACAAGCTCGAGGTGATATGATAGAGACATACAGAATAACGACCGGCGTATATGATAAAGCTGTAACAACAGGAATGTTCGAGAAGTCGAATTCAGAAAAAACAAGAGGACACAAATACAAAATAGTTAAGAAACTCACGCAACGAGTAATTGAACTATGGAATAACCTGTCAGAACAAGTCATGTGAGCCAAAAATGTCAAACAATTTGATTTGAAATCAGACTGGATAAATTATGGGAAAGTGAGGACTTCAATGCGAATTATCAATTCAAACCAGCAAGCAGAAGTGAGATCATAGTAGAAGACAGTATAATGAAGAAAATGCAGACATAGTGGCACTCGATGCCAGCGTTAACAGAAGAACATAGTCATAAAGTAACCCCAAGTATGTAAAAGCGCACCAGAGACGAGACAGCACTTTGTAGCTGATTGTGTACCCTTAAGCTTATATAGAGACCGATACATGAAAAGAATCGCTGAGAAATTTAAAAACTCCAAATACATAATATTAGTATTGAACATCGTACATTATTTACCCAATTGATCTTGGACTGTAAACATTCTGCCATTACATCATTAGTAAATATGAAAGAAACAAAACAAACCACTCAGCTGGAACTATGGAGTACGGAATTAAATGAACTGCTTGCATAGAAAACGCACTTACATTCTCCAGAAAGGTGAGGGGCAATGTGGTATAGTTCGGTAAAAACATAGAAATATATGTCTTAACCATACGCATCAGAGATAAAATATTTGGTAATGCTTTAACTTCAAGCAAATACAATGACCATATTATTAACATAAAGCAGTGGCCTGGCGTTTGGCAAGTGGAGGAAAACTGAAGTCTCCGGAGAAAAAACACAACAAACCACAACGAGTTGGTACCGGTACGTAAGAGACAAAACCATGCCAGCATAGCTTGGTACGAATACCGTGGCACTGACTGTGTCACGGGTGGTGGATGCACATCGATATCACATTAATTGTTACAATTCTGCAAGAGGTTGTACTACCCAGCAGGTGTTACGAAGGCGAAACGAAAGCATTCTTTACTACAATTACCGTTTCCAATCGTGCTTAGAGGAGATGCATGTTTAATTTTGTGCCGAATTGTATGTTCTCTGATCACTGCAGTACACATCCCATGTTAGTAGTCTGACGTATTGTGTGTTAAATGCTTGCTTCTATTGTTCATTGATTTCCGTTTGGCATCCTCTTCTATATACTGACAAGATTCTTTATCTGCCATTAAATTATTTTTACTTTCAATAGCAAGTTTAATTCTGACATTATAGCACAACCTTTGGGACTCCTTCATTCTGGGCCATACGAATATACCATCGAGACACCTATAATCGTGATACGTCAGTTTTCGTACCCATGTACGTCATATCTCGTGAATGACGTCGAAAGCGCAGGATTACGTCACAATAAAACAAGTGATAAAACACATCAGTCATGACTCAACGTTATGCAAATAAATATGTCTATCGGTGTGCTTAATTAGAGCCTCATAATAAAAAACACCCTCCAACTACCGAAACTCCGCTAATGAACTTTTGATCTTCCTTATATCGGCTGACATTTCTATTTCAACAAAAGAATATAAATTTCCAGACCAGTCATTGTTTTGTTCACACAATTTGACATGAACATGTAGAATGATAGTAGACAGAGCTGTCCGGTGGTTATAAAAGCTCGAAATCAAAACAGCTGTGTCCTTATTTTTTTCTGGCGCCCAAAATGACGGATGCCATTTTAACCGAATATGAATGTTGCGATATAAGGCTGCAGCTTCTATTGGATCTTCTAGATCAATACATGTACGTTATAACTGTCCGCGGAAATATAATTTAGGGTTTCTTCTTCATTTTAGTAGCAAAAAAATTAAATATACCCGAAAATGACAATGTGTGCGCCTCTCCTCCGGTACTACACTCAATTCCCAGAACGCATGTTAAGAAATATTGAAATGTTTATCAATGTTTCGAGTAAAGCATACAAATTGACGAACGCCAGGCACTGTTTTACACAATACCTCATTTCTACTGATTTCTTATAAATAACAAAAATATTAGGTTGATTTACGTTGATATCGATCATTCGCAGTCCATAAAGTATGAAGCAATGCATTAAATATCTGGCACATCCTCCGAGACAATTGATTTCAGCTATCTAGAAGAGATTACATTTTAGCATATGTGAATGCTACTTGATGGTAAAGTGAGCTAATAATTTATATCCTGTTTGTGCTAAAGGTTTATGCATTTTTAGTAGTGCTATTATATCGGGTGACATAAAACTATTCAAATGCATTTACCAGCTGTACATTTGTAATTACGAAACCCGATAACTTAACTAATTATAGTGACCGTCAGCGCATTATCTTTATTTATACTTCTTTCTACCAATATGCATTTATTTATATTTATTGTAATTTAGTAAGAGTAATTTTAAAATGGTTTCCGTATTTTTCCTTTAATTTGGTAACATTAAACATGTGAAGTTCTTTCATTTACTGGTTCCTAACTTACTGGTTATATGGTCTTAAAGCACATGTGCAGTAGTCTATTGATTACTATCCCTTGGTGTGGTTAATTTTCCACTGCAGTTTCTGTTCTGTTATTTTATGTCCTTTCAGCTTCACTTCTTCTTCATTTATCTGTAGTGTCATATGATATATTTCTGGATCATAATCCAGATAACAGATCATATGACACCACAGAAATATGCAAAAACTGACAGGTTTGCATAACCACTTATATAACGGTTTTCACTTTTTTCATCCATGATTCTTTCCTCATATTTTAATTGTATTGCTTTGAATATTAATGGGTGTTTATGATAATACTTGCTTGTGCGGGAGAAAGTGGAGATTTTCCAACTCCGTTGTGGTGTTTATAACTAAAGGGAGACTTCTCTGACTACCCAATACACAAAGAAATGTTGCTGTTGGATGCATAGTTATTCCCCTTTGTGGTACTCGTTACCTCAATATTTTCATGTAGGCAGTTTGCACTTCCTATCACACTGGGGATGCAATTTCTTAAATGTTTCTCAAATGAATGCCTCTCTCTGACAACTCCCTTAGATCTTTGCTATCATATGCAATGGCTCTACTCGTGGTTAGTTGAGAGATGTGACATGTTTCTTCGTTTGGTTTCTCTTCTTATGTAGTTGCAAGGTTGGTGTATGATCCATTGAAACCTCCAACACAATGTCGTAACCTTCCAAATGTCACGGAGAGAGAAAATGCACACGATCTCGGGACTTTTTTTAGCTAACCTGGCACAGATACACACTGCCTCCCCATAATGAGTTACATATCAGCCGACATTCTACCCCGCAATATAGAAATTCGTCCCAAACTCTATTTTTTTCGCCCCTCCCTGGCAACTCTCTTAGATCTTTGCTATCATGTATACATATAGTGGCTCTGGTCGTGGTTGGTTGAGAGACGTGATTGTTTCTTCGTTTGGTACGTTTCTCTTCTTCTGTGGTTGCAAGATCCATTGAAACCTCCAACACAACGTTGCAACTTTCCAAGTGTCACAGAAAGAAAATAATGCACATGATCCCGGGACTTTGTTTTAGGTAACCTAGCTGGTACAGATACATACTGCCTCCCCATAATGAGTTATATATATATATATATACATACCAATCGACGTTCTCCCCCGCCATATAGAAATTCGTCCCAAACTATATTTTTTCGTCTCTGAATTCCATATTTTTTGGACACTTTATGGAGTATTTATCAGTCACTGTTCCTCGTTGGGCGCCAAATGTCACAGGGCAAGAATAGTGCGCACCCGGTCGCAGTACGCGACCTCTGGTCGTCTAATTTACCGTATGATGATCGCTGTACCGACTGAGTAAACCGGGCACAGATACCGACTTTTCTTCACACGTGGGCCGATATGAAAAATGTGGTCCGACTAGGTATGGTTCGACGCGTCTATTGTCCGATCTGTCCATATACCACAGATACACACTTCGTCACCTTATACAGGACATGGTCCGAAATGTTCATGGTCCGAATCCTCTTTTTGAAATTACTACATGCAGATAGACACAGCACACAACCGGAAACGGCGCGCAAAGTTCTGAAAATGTCTTTTTAGTTAGAAAATGCTTGCATATGACAGTTTACTGTTGTACATGGCTTCTTCTCAGTTTCTAGCATTGTCACAAAGATGACGCTTTACATATTGCATTAATTAACAGCCCGATACTTATGCCAAAGATGCAAGCAGCTGGGAACAAGTGGGAAAAGTACGAATTACGGTCAACTCGCCCCTACAACAAGTCGCCCCATGTTAACACATGTCTATTGTCATATCGTTCCATCCGGTTTTAGGTGATGTTAACTTTTGAAAAACCCTGCAGTAAAAATCAGTTCTCGCCTTTAATGAATTTATAAATCGTGCATAGAAAATTACAATTTTACACATGTAATTGTGTTGTGATGCTAGGTCGTGTCCGACCAAAGTTAGAAGCCTTGTTCATATATATAGAGTTGTACCGAGAAATGGGGTTTATGACCAGTGTTGCTCCTGATCAATAGCACATGCCGGTAGCCTGATTACGATCTATATTGCTTGTTAGAGGTTGCTACTTCAAATTACATAAGCATTATGACGGAGTACTCTTTGCGTTTGAAGCATTATTTTTTTACTTTCTACATTCACTGCTTATCTCAAGTAACTGCTATTTGTTTCCAGTGATGATGATCTGTTGCTTGAAGATGGAGCCCATAACAAGATAAAGGTACAGGAAAATGTTGCTAAACCAGACAAGAAAACATCTGAAGGGTTGGATATGGGGGCGGGGGCAATTTCACACATCATCCAAGATCTGTTAGCAAGCCAAACAAGCATCACAGTGTATATACATGTAGAAATGTCATATTTTAATACATACTATTATTTACACTAATTTGGTGATTCTGGCCAAGGCATCGAAGGCTATGTTCAATACCAGGCGGCCGTTTCACTAAACTTTGTATGACTAAAATGTTCGTCGTACAGTTCTTTAG
The DNA here is from genome assembly GCA_029237695.1 of Conchocele bisecta. Lineage (NCBI taxonomy): Eukaryota > Metazoa > Mollusca > Bivalvia > Lucinida > Thyasiridae > Conchocele > Conchocele bisecta. The sequence goes on from CM055281.1 coordinate 8,800,915, forward strand.
GGTATAGCGGATTTTAGGGTATAGCGGATAGGTATATACTTTTTAACACAATATTTTTTTATATTGTACATTTATAATAAATAAAATATTACCGTTAGGAACAGTGATCCATCCCCCACACAATGACATGTTTACTTTGATATAGCAGTTTCCTTGCCGTGCGTAAAGCTTCAAGAAACACAATGACGTAACCGGAAGTTTACACCAGGTAAAGCGAAAGTAAGTCGCTCCAGAGTAATTTCACTGAAAATGTATAAACAGTTAGTTTGGAAGAAACAAACTCTGTGAATAATATGATGTATAATCATGTCCTCTATAACTGGAAAGAAGCTTGGTTCATAAATCACACCATGTCACTGAACACAGACGTCAATAATAACGCACGTGCTTCCGGCAGTAACGGATCATCCTAATTTGCGTACAAATCAGATTTGCGGGGATCGTCTCAAAATCAATATGACCTGCGAACAATATATCAAATGGGTTTGTTATGCCACCGGGGATGGGTGGCACACAGTGTTCGGACCGTCCGTCGATCCGTTTGTCCGTCTGTCCGTCCGTCCGTATGTCAGTCAGTCCGTCACACGTTTTGGTTAACCAGGTCGTAACAGTTTCTCAAACTGGCCATAGCATATACATACGTTGCTTTTATTATTATACATGTATGTAGCTTCATTCTATCTTCATGAAAGAGGGGGTGTTTCATTGTAGAGAGATCAACACCACAGGGATTGAAAATTCTAATTGACATTGACAACTACAATTTTAAAATTTGTGAATATTTGTTTTAAAGGCATTCATTTTCTAAATAAAAATAATACTGGTCAGGCCCGTAGCCAGGATGAGGCAGACGAGGCAGCCGTCTTGTCTCAGATTTTGCCTTTTTTTTTATGATTTTTACACTCGATCGTTTTGCGGTATGTTTGTATTTCTGTAAAAAGTTGAGGCGAACTGTCGGCGCATGCTGGGGTGTTGACTTTTAGTGTTTTTTTTTCACTCGACGCCAATATACATTGTTGCTGGAAAAAATAACAATAGCACATGTGTGCCTACCTCCCCTCGCCATTTTTTTCTGGGGTGTTGACTTTTTTTCTTCTTTTTTTTCACTTCCAACCCCGATGTTGCTGCAAAAAAGTAACAAAAGCACAGGTGTACCAACCTCCCCTCGACATTTTTTTTCTGGGGTGTTTACTTCCAACCCCAATGTTGCTGGAAAAAATAACAAAAGCTCGTGTGTGCGCACCTCCTCTTGCCAATTTTTTTCTGGGGTGTTGACTTTTTTATTTCTCTTCCAGCCCGAATGTTGCTGGAAAAAATAACAAAAGCACAGGTGTTCCCACCTCCCTTCGCCAATTTTTTTTCTGGGGTGTTGACTTGGTGTTTTTTTTTCACTACGCCAATGCTGCTGGAAAAATAACAAAAGCACATGTGTGCCCACCTCACCTCGCCAATTTTTTTTCTGGGGTGTTGACTTTGTTTTATTTTCACTACGCCAATGTTGCTGGAAAAATATGTGATTTCAGGGCATTATATTTAATGCTGTATCCGGTGGTTCATGTTCATGATCAGTTTTTATCAGATTTTGGCGCTAAACAAAAAATATGTGGCAAACAGTGCAGATCCTGATGAGCCATCATTCCATTCATTCCATCATTTTGCGGGGGTCCGACGGGCGGGTCCATCAATGGACACCATCACCAATCACAGTTAATACACTCAGTAACACTGTTTACGGCCACCACCTCGGCCCAACCCTTCACAGGACTCGAATCATTGCCGGGACTCATAGAAAATGTGTGGCAAACAGTGCAGATCCTGATGAGACGTTTTGATCATTAAGAGCCGCCTCATCTGCATGTACACTGTTTGCCACTACCACTATACATGACTGTGAGGTTAAAAGGGTAATGTTACATGTACATTTGTGAAGTTATTCTTTATGATTTATTAATTAATAATTACAGTTAATACACGGTTTACCACCATGTATGTATTCAGTATGTCTCGCCGGGAATCGGCGCATCACTGCCCCCCCCCCCCCCACCCGCATCACTCTATATTTTAATTCAGTCTCATAACGACATTTATTTGTTTTATGGCACCACCCATCACATTGCTTCAAGAAAATATTGGGATGAAAAAAAAGTTTAAGCAGTGTAAATATTTTTTTTATTTTTCAGTTACACATGTACACATGTACACATTACATGATGAAACAGATTTAATCAGTGTTAATGTGATATGCATGTAAGCATGTTTCCTTGTCATTTACAAAACAAATACATGATTTGGAATGTTTTGAGACACCCCCTCAGCAACTGTCGCACACGTATCCGATAAACACCAAAGCTATCCGTTACTGACTAATTCAGTGCGTTAGGTAAACAAGGAATTATGCAAGGAAATCATTGGAATAAACTAAAAAAGTAACCCAATTTGGAAAGAAGACACTTTTTCCTGTCTATTGGTACCAGGTACTTGTCCAAATGTTCTACTTTAAAGACGTATGCAGCAATAATCTTCTTAGCTATCCGCTAAACACTAAAGAACTGTAAGTGCAAAATTATGAAAGTATGTAACTTTCATATTAACAATGTTTTCTTGTAAACAATTATTGGATTTACATTTATTGAGCATAGGCTGCATATGCAGCCTATGCTCAGTAAATGTAAATCCATCAATTGAAATTTCCAGACGATCCTAAATTTACACTTACGAACATTTTAGTCTTACAAAGTTTAGTGAAGCGACCGACACGGTTCAATGCCCACCGTAGGCATAAAAAAATTACTTTCATAGTATTTACATATTTTTCTTCAATAGCAAATAAATTAAATTTCTTCTTTATTTGTTGAAATACCATCAACTATTGATTTTATTGTGAAAAAGGTATTTTCATATGGGAATTTTATATAGGGTAAAAAGGAGCTGGAGCGTGACGAGGAGGGTCGAAACTAAATAAATTGGAAAGTGATTTCGAAACCTGGCTAGATAGCTTGGAAATAATGTAACTACGAAAAGAAACAGTCTACAAATTCCAAAATTATTATAAAATATTTACACCTTCGACGTACTGCGCTTACCCATATCCCCATACAATACATTAGACCCACATGCCATTGCGCCATGCTGTTGATTGGTTAAAGTTTGTTTGATGTCTATAAATTTTACGAGGTTGTCAATAACTGCACGCTATTGACTGGCAACGTCGCTGTTCCAGAAATTGCGACAAATTGATGTAAACAATATTATTCTTAATTTTAATGCCATATTTGGTTATTTACATTTTTGAAAATATCAGAAAATGCAGTGTAAATATAACTAATAAAACCATGGGCTGTTGCTTTTAACTGGGGAGCACAATACATTTGGTCTGTTTAAAGTTTGCGAGGAGTCCAGTCCTGCGACGCACTTTTAAACAAACCAAATGTATTGTGCACCCCATTAAACGCAACAACCCATTGTCTTTAATCCTTAAAATCAATATTTGATGAAGTGCGAGTTAACAGACCTCTGAGCTGTGCTCGTAAACAGTGTAGATCCAGATGAGCCGGCTCATGACAAGCCGTCTCATCAGGATCTGTACTGTTTGCAAAGTAATTTTCATATTTTTTTTAGGGGAAAAAAACTTTTTATACATGGATTAGTCTGAAATCAATTTTGTAACAACTGGATTGGTCAGATATTTAACAGATCAATATCCATTCTAGTTACTTCTGGTTAAAGGGTGAACAAACCATTGTTGTTGCAGCAAGAAGATGAAGACATTGATGAGGAAGCATTGCTCGGTATTGCCGGCGAGGATGACGTATTATACGAACTTCCTGCGTAAGTCGACCAAATCCATGCTGGGAAATACACAATTTTTCTGATGCAGACATTTCTTTCTTATTATTTTTGCATTAATATACTAACCATAAATATTCGTACACATTTATTCTGGGAAACACACTTTAATCTAGTCCACGATGAGAAAAGTACAATTTCTTTGATTGTAAACAAAATATTTTTCTTATTTTTGCATTACCGTAATAACACTGAACACACATTTTTCTGGGATAAGCACATTAATCAAAGAATGTCCAAATATTTAGGGTTGGAATGGTTGTGCTTATTTATCACAAAAATTATGTATTTGGATACAATTTACAGCTATTCCAGAACAAATGGTGTCCAAATATTTAGGGTTATTACGGTAATAAGTTAATTTGTTCACATCGAGATGGTTCAAATGAGTGATTGCAACATATATATTTGTGGCGAAATAACAAAAATATTGGAATTGTTTGGAAATTTGATTACATTTCTATCAAGATCGTGAATACTAGATTTTCTGAGCAGTTGAGGCAGATGTTGTATACTCACCTTTGAATAAATAGAGAAAAATTATCTGGCGCAGCACGGAAACGGGATCGGCGAGGCTCTCTGCCTCGCCCATCCCGTTTCCGTGCCACGCCAGACATGTTTTCCCATTCACGGCACTAACCTACTATTCTATTTTTCCCGTCAACACCTATAAATAACTTTAAAATGCAAAATATAACCCCAGCAGCATCCTCAAAATCGGAGAATCGACTAGTATGACAACCGCACATATTCATATGCAGTGATTAGGTCGTATTGACAGGATATCAAAAATGTTTTGTGGCACAATTTTGATGGGATAATATATGGGTATACTGTTTTCATCTGTCTGTCTGTCCATACATCAGTCTGTCTGTCCATCTATAATGTTTCTTATAAGTTGTAAAACGGTCAAATAGTTCTCGTGCCTACCGTGAAAAATGCACATTTTGTAGGGGTGAGGCGTCTCTGGGGGACGATGTGATTCTACAGCTCGAGGACGCTGACAATCCGTTTGATGACTCGGCGAACGCCAGCCAGGTGGGTATCCTCTTACATTTGTACGTTTTACAAATGTAATATTTAATATATCCATGCAGGGCCAAAGTAATAAGATTAGTACTAATCCTATTTCTTTTGAGGAGTGGGGCTAAGTGACTCTTGTGTGGTGATGACTTGGCACCGGTCAGATTATTCTAATATTTCAGGGATGTATATATATTTTTCCTGTAAATATTCAGTTCAATTGAGATCCCCCCCCCCCCCCCCCCACCACCCCCACCCCGATAGCTGTTGACAGGCTGTTAAACGCCATTAAATTAAATTATCCAATGTGCTGGTATCCCATCTACAGGAGCAACTTGATTATGAAGACCTCCCGGATGAAGAGGAAATCCCATCCCCGATGGTCTCCATCGCAACATCACAACAGCCGCTCGCTACGTCCAACCTACAGATGAAAAAGACAGTCACGGTACGTTCTTGCATCCTGGCCATTATGCCAACGGTCAATTTTCACCATGTCCTGGAGGATTTGAGGGTTTGCGTATCTTAACACTTTCAACACCACAGGCCTGTATAGTGGTATTGGCAAACAGTGTAGATCCAGATGAGCCGGCTCGTGATGAGCCGTCCCATCAGGATCTGAACTTTTTGCAAGTAATTTTCATATTTTTGAGAACTTAATCACTCCCTTTTCATAAATGAACTAGTTTGAAAATCATTTTGTGATGATTGGATTGGTTGCAAAATTAACATATCAAAATCTATTCCAGTTACTTAGGGGTGAAAGGGTTAATGTGGCTGTGACTGGAGAAAAGGGATTTATGACCAGTGTATCTGCTGATTGAATATCACACGCATGTAGCCTGATACAGATCTATATTGCTTTTTGGAAGCATGACGGGTGTTTCATTGATGGAATGGCGAACAGTGCAGATCCTGATCAGACTGCGGATGCACAGGCTGATCTGGATCTACACTGGTCGCAAAGCCCATGCGCCCCATTTCTCCAGCCACAGCCACAATGATGAGATTTTAAATCTCGAATCGCTGAAGTCGGCAAACTGCTATCATCATAACAACTAGATTCTACTCTGGCATGTACACATGCAAGAGGACAAATTTCCAATTGTGGCAAGCGTCGTAAGGTAGCTTTTCCGAGCCCGACACCCGAATAGTGCGGGCAAGATGAAAAACATGTAAATGCAATTGCTCTTCTGAATATTAATCCTCTAGCCTTTGTCACAGGTGTGGGATGGGTTGGTAGTCTAATGGTGGAGCATTGGATCAATACCAGAGGTCATGGGTTCGATCCCCACCATAGCCAAGAAAAAAGCATGGACCTTATGAAATTTGCCAGCAGCATATCCCCGCCATTTTCACCGACCCTTTGCACTGGCTTTTGTCACCGACCTTTGTCATTGTCATTGACCTTTCTCGCCGACCTTTCTCGCTGACCTTTCTCGTCGTCCTTTTTCTCTGACGTTACTCGCCGACCTTTTTCTCTTGCATTTCTCACTGACCTTTTTCATTGATCTTTCTCATGAATCTTTTTCATTGACCTTTCTCATCGACAGTTATCACTGACCTTTGTCACCGACCCTTGTCAATGTCACTGACCCTTGACCTTTGATACAGGTGAAGACGGAGAGCGACTCGGATGATGAAGACAAGAAAGAACGTGGGAGGTTCCAAAGTGAACGCAAAATGATATCTCTTACCTCCTCTACCTGGTCGAAGAAGAAGACGGCTCCAATTCCAGAAACCTTAGGTAATACCACAGGTGGAAAACTCCGACCAAATAAAATGCCCATTCGAAAAACATTACCCCACCCACCCATTTCTGTTAGACTATATAGTGTTATCAAGGTTCTAAACAGCATGGAAAAAAGGACCTAGTTTCGGGCTCGCTGAAACACCACTCGTTCCAATTTTTCTGCTGACTTATATCTCGATCAATAAATGTCTTCAAATATGTTCACTTCCGGCACCTGCATTTAGCATTTCGTTAGTTGCAGGCAAATTAGCTAGCAAGGACGAGGCGAAAATTGTTAATGTTTTTAAAATACCCAAGTGAAAACTGGAAATACCCAATTGATTTCCAGGGCTCCAGATAAGTAGTTAGTAATTGAGTATTGTTACTCCATCATTTCTGAAGCAATTGGGTATTTCAAAATTTTAATTGGGTAAAATTAAATCACACTACTGTTTACACATCAACAGACAGAAATTATTGAATAGTTTGTTTCGAAATGAAAACATCTTGGCAAGATATACCAAGATATGTTTTCATGGAAAAATATGCTATATTGTGGTCTGTTTATCGTTTTCTGCAGCATGATAAAGGTACCACAATTGTTCTCATTGCTTTTTGATACTCACTACTTCTGATTTCAATTGGGTTTTTGGCAATTTTAATTGGGTATTTATGCAAATACAGTAGAACTTCGATAACTAGAACAGGTCTGGCTCGAACACCATGGAAAACTCGAACTGGTTCGACATTCCCGGCAAATTTCCTATATAATTCATGTAATAAAACACCTTAAACTCGAACTATGAATTACTCGAACAGTCGAACCTGTGGATTAATCCCGTGGACGGTCAAACAGTGGTAATTACCGCTAATAACTCGAACAGGTAAGTCTGTGATAAGCTGTTTGTCTAACGAGGTGCGAATACCACCATTGCGGGCGGTCGCGTTGAGTAGTTTCCCTTGACGCGGGATGACATTAAATCACGAATCGCAAACAATAGCGGCGTGAATTACGGGCGTTATGATGTCCACGCTAATTAAGTGATTTGAACAAAATTCATTTTATGTAATGTTTAACTTTGACAGAAGATGTGCCAATAACAAACAAACCGAGATCATGGAATTCTTCAGGCGTTAATTTATAGTGTTTATAATTGTATACTGACATTGTTTCGTTTATATTTTCCGTTTGTATATTTATTCCAACCACTGTGCTATGTGCTATTTTTAGACACTGGGAATACCAGTATTATGTATAGACGCAAAGCGGAACATAGCGGTTTATTTGACGTATAATTACATGTAAATATTGAATAAAACAGCAACTTTACAATTGTATTTGTTATTTTTCATTTCTCCCTCCAAATGTAATGCATATACAATGGCATGTCACATCGGTCATCTCATATATTCACATAAGTGATTTTATTGACTGAATGTGACAGTACATTTTTGAAACTTCATTCCCTCGAACTATGCATCGCTCGAACTCAAACTCGATTCCGTTGCCGGTTCGAGCGATCGAAGTTCTACTGTACGCAGCTTATCTGGAGCTCTGGATTTCCTTATATGGAGCTTTGATTAAGACATGCAGCTAAATTGTAATGAATCAATCTATTTATAGAAGTGTCTGCGGAAATGCAGAAGGAGATAGAATCGTTTGAGACGAAGAAGAATGCACCGAGAGGTCGTGGGAAAGGTAACCGGGCACGCGGCAGGAACCAGCGGTAGGTCTCGTCCATGGCGTGTTGGCAAGTCTAGCAATATTTCTTTTGATAATTTAGTCACACCTTTGCTCATGGCCACCTCCGAATAGTAATTACCTGTCAATAGCAGCCATGCTTCTGTTTTCCCAATTATTCAGTTACTACATAAATGAACCTGTGAACAAAGACCACCTGTGAACAAAGACCACCTGTGAATAAATGTGAATAAAGACCACCTGTGAATAAAGACCACCTGTGAATAAAGACCACCTGTGAATAAAGGCCAGATTTTCCTCGCCCCATTACCCAGGTACTGCTTAGCTGAAATGACACCATAAGGTAAATGTTTTAACATGGCATGCGCTGTTGCAGGTCAAACTTTGGTCAGCGAGGCCCGGGTCAGATGCCTCAAATGCCCCACCGACCTGCCGGGCCCCAGAACTTCCACCAGGGTCCTCGCCTTCGGGGCGCCCAGTTCCAACATCGCGGCGGCGCCCGTCCCCTGTCCTTCCCGCACGAAATGGTGCGACAAGGTACTTCTGATGTGGGTTTTATGTTTCTGTTTTTCACTCTCACGACTTTTATCTGCAAATGGTGTTACAAGGTACGCCTATGCACAGTCTGATGCCTCGTCTTGATGTGGGTTTTTGCTTTTCTGTTTCTAAGGTATGCCTACTCCATAATTATGTTGACGCTTGAATATGGTTTTACGTCAAGACCCAAAAAATGCCATTGTTTTGGGGGTACATATACCAACCACGTTAGTTTGTTTTCCTGATTATTCAATTATTACATAAATGAACTCATTTACATATTTCATAAGAAACTTGGCATAGTCTCGTTTTTATACGCCCGTTTGAAAAAACGGGACGTATTATGTATTCATCTTGTACCGGCGGGCGGGCACAGCTTGTCCAAGCAATAACTAGAGTTCTACTTGGCGGATTGTAATCAAATTTGGTATACATGTTTATCACGGCAAGCCGAAGAAGCCTATTGATTTTCAAAACTTTCCGCTTACTTATCTCCCCTTGGTGGCCATTTTTCTTTTTCACACTCTGTATCCTTGTCCACGCAATAACTCAAGTTCTACTTAACCGATTCTAACCAAATTTGGTTTACATGTTTATCACGTCAATATGAGTTATCTCTCCTTGTTGACTGGCCTTGCCTCGACGGGCGTATATTGTGACCTCCGGCACTCTTGTTTTTTATGAAATCAGTTTCAACTTGTTTAATAAATATCATATTAACCCTTTCAACACTACAAACCTCTATAGCAGCGTTGAGCTGTTTCATCAGGATATACACTAGTAATTGTTTTAGAGAAAAAAATGGATATGTCGGAAAATAATTTTGTGACGATTGGATTGGTTGGAAAACTAATATATCACAGTCCATTCCAGTTATTGAGAATTGAAAGGGTTAAATCCTTGCTCGTGTAAGATCATTTCATAAAATTTTGACTCCATTTGTTCTGTTTTCCGCAGGTCCGCCCCAACCACAGGGTCCAGTACACAACCCTCAGCCACAGATGGTGCCATTCAACCCGGGCCCGAACCCCGGCCCCCATCCCGGCCCCCATTCCGTCCCCCTCTCCGCCCCCATGGGGCCGCCACAGAACCTCATAGGGCCCCCTGCTCAATCCATGGGACCTCGTCCCAGTCCAGGCCCTAACCCCCAGAACGGTCCCCAGCCCCAGTTTATTCACTATAATCCCAATTTCCCCAGACATGTCAATCCAAATTCCCAGGCCAATCAAATGCCGCCGAATAGCCCCGCCCATTTCCAGACTCCGCCCCACAATGCTCCTCCCCACAGTGCTCCGCCTTCCTTGATGGCACAGCCAATGAACATGCAGCAACCGCAGTCGTTACTGGCCACACCGGTAAGTTGTGTGAAATGGTTATGGTGTTATCAGAGGTGCTTCGATGTGCAAAATGTTTTTGTGCGCTGCTTCAAAAGCATACAGGTTATACTATTACTATATATCCATATATGTCTGTCCAAAGTTAGTGGAAAGCGAGACATAGCTGTCATTATTCCGGCGGTGTCGAAGGCATCAACAATTGTGTCCAGATGTTCAATATCTCGTGATCCGAGTCGGTTCATTTCCAAACTTCTTACTCACAATGATGGCTATCCACCCAGTGTCATTTGGGTGACCTTGACCTGCGTGACCTTGACCTTTGTGGTTGTTATTGGTGTTTGAGCAATTTCACCATGTTAACCGTTTCACCCCTAAATATATCAATTGACTGCTCCATGCCAATTATTTTACCATTCCATTAATTGAGAAAGGGGTATTTTTTTCATTCATGACCAATACTGCAGATCCAGGTGAGACGGCTCGTTACGAGCCAGCTCATTTGGATCTACAGTGTTTGCAAATGTTGTCTTTATGGTCTGTATGGTTGAAAGGGTTAATCACACATTTTATTATATAACCTATAAATAAGACCATTCTCATTGGCTCGATCACACAAAATTATAAATAAGACCATTCTCATTGGCTCAATCACACAAAACCTATAAATAAGCCCATTCTCATTGGCTCGATCAAAAACCTATATATAAGACCATTCTCACTGGCTCGATCACACAAAACCTATAAATAAGCCCATTTGCATTGGCTCAATCACACAAAACCTATAAATAAGCCCATTCTCATTGGCTCAATCACACAAAACCTATAAATAAGTCCATTCTCATTGGCTTGATCACACAAAACCTATAAATAAAACCATTCTCATTGGCTCGATCACACAAAACCTGTAAATAATTCCATTCTCATTGGCTCGATCACACAAAAGTATAAATAAGCCCATTCTTATTTGATCGATCACACAATACCTATAAATAAGACCATTCTCATTGTCTCGATCACACAAAACCTATAAATAAGGCCATTGGCTCAATCACATTTGAGCCGGTTCATAGAAAGTGGTATTCACCAGTTGGACAGCAATATACAGAAACCTATTCTAAAAATTGATACATGTAAAACCATCGCTGGAGAATGCCAAAGTGTAGGATCGGATGATTTTAGAATGGGCAGTTAGGTGGCAAGGATAAATCTTATTTTACATTTATAACCCAACCACTTTGGTGTCATTCAGCTCTATAATATCACATTCATCATTATGTGCTTAATACATATTTAAACAAATGTGGTCTTTTTAGCTTAGTTTATATTATGTGGTAGCACCAGAAGAATCAATTTTGATTATGCCCCACCACGTTAGTGGAGAGGGCATTTAGTGTTACCTTTGTCCGTCCCGCGTCCATCCGACACCAACCTTATAACTCGTAAAACTTTGAAACTGTACTAGCTACAGACCTGAAACTTGGTATGTAGCTTCCTTTTGAATTGAATTGAATCATGGATTATCTCCCCCTTTTTTACTTCTGGTACTTATCACATCATATACACGAGCTAAAACCATATCTGTGTACAATTGGTATGTTTACAATGACCATGTTGGCCTTACAGCCGAGACAGTTTGCCGCCCAGGAGCCGTGGCAACCACCACCAGGTGGCTACCCACCACAGCAACCAATGCACTTTGGAGGTATGTTCTGTTCGCAGTTAGCCTAGGTCTCGGGTCCAAGGGAAGTGGGACCTTTTTATGCCCCACCACGATAGTGGAGGGGCATTTAGTGTTACCCTTGTCCGTCCTTCTATCCGTCCGTCACAAAACTTTAACGCTCCGGTAAATGTCTTATAATTTCTGTTTCCTTTTACAGATCTGCTTCATATTTCATTTCATACACTCATTGCTCTAATGGTCCTCTACCACCCTGTGACAAATCCACATTTGTCCCGTCCCCGCTATAAAGGTCAAGGTCACATACTTGGTGTGTCAAAAACTTTAACACTCTGGTAAATGTCTTATAATTTGTTTTCTTGCACGGATCTGGTTCATATTTCATACACAAATCTCTCTAATGGTCCTCTACCGCCCTGTAACAAATCCACGTTTGTCAAGCACCCATTTTCGGTGTTGTATTGAAAATAGTAGAGCTACTAGTATTCTTATTTTTATGTACCTTAAACATTTTCTTAACTTATTGTCACGACCCTGTTCGCCTGTTCATGTTACATGACCATGGACGGATGGGTTGTAGCCTCGAGGTTATGCCAATGGATTTCAATACCAGAGGTTGTGGATTCAATCCACACACTCGACATAAACAAATACTTTCATAGTATTTCCATCTCGCTGGTCGTTTGGATGAGACTTGAAACTTGAGGTTCCGTTCCTAAATTACCTCAGCTGTTGTTGGGACGTTAAACACATTCACTTTCACTTTTCACAGGCCCGCGTCCCCTGATGAGGATGGAACAGCGACCGTTGTTGCAACAACCCCCACAGATGCCTCCCAGACACCAAGGTAATAGATCCCCCACCGACCCCCACCCCCAATATTTCCTTAGGGTGGGATGGGTTGGGTGTCTGTCCGTAACCTTTTCAATAACACAGACCTGTATAGCGGTGTTTGCAAACAGTGCAGATCCAGATGAGCCGGCTCGTAACGAGCCGTCTCATCAGGAGTAATTTTCATATTTTTAGAGAAAAAAACACCCCCATTTTATAAATGGACTAGTCTGAAAATCATTTTTTGATGATTGGAATGGTTGGAAAATTACCACATCACGGTCCGTTTCAGTTACTTAGGGTTAAAAGGGACAAATAGGCAGTGAAATTCACACAGGTTGCCGTTAAACTTGCCTGGTACTTTCTCTATCACAGGACCGCCGCAGCGATTCGACGCCATGAGGTTTGAGCGACCCCCACAGCAGCCTCCCCACCCCCACGCCCCGGCCCCGATGAGACCTCCCCAGAACCACCAGGCCCCACGGCCCCAGTTCCAGCCCCCACCGCGACCCCAGGGCGGCCCCCCGCCCCAGCAGGGTCAGTTCCGCCCACAGGGCCCTAGTGGGCCACGCCCCCAGGGCATGGTGCAAGGGCAGCCGAGACCGACTGTCCCCCAGCCCAACAGAAACCAGGCATTCCAGGTATGATATAGAGGGTAATTACATGGTGGTGATTGCATAGTTTATTCAACTACCATTTTGAAATACCAGACTTATTTCCCGTGACATCTGGAAATCCGATAAAGAAACAAGTGCGGATTTACAGATGTCAAGGGAAATAAATGTTGTATTTCAAAATGGTAGTGGAATAAATCGTATATTGCATGCTCTTCGAAAAATGTGAAATTTGCTCTTGGACAACAACTTTAATGAATATCATAATAAATCACCAGAAATGTTAAACCAAGTTTGCTTATTTCATAGAAAACAAGACTATGCCCATCACTATATAGAGAATTTTCCATAAGTGGTGACTTAATGTGATATTTATTAAACAAGTTTACTGATTTTGTACAAAACTAGGCTATGCCTGTCACTATGTAGAGGATCTTACATGAGTGGTGTCTTAACCCTTTCACCCCTAAGTAACTGGATTGGATTTGTATGTTAACTTTCCGACCAATCCAGTCATCACAAAATACTTGTACATTTATGAAAAGGGGGTTGCTTTTGTTCTCAAAATTACTTGCAAAAAATGCAGATCCTGATGAGATGGCTCGTTACGAGCAGGCTCATCTGGATCTACACGGTTTGCAAACACCGCTATAGAGGTCTGTAGGGTTAATCAATAATCAATGAATCAATCAACCAATCAATTATCAGTCAATCAACCAATCAATTATCAACCAAACAATTATCAATCAACCAATCAATTATCAATCAATCAGCCAATCAATCAATTGACCAATTAATAAATAATAATCAATCCATCAATCCGTCAATCATTGTATACAGGGAGCCCGAGGACCACGACCCCAGTTCACCCCGCCACCACAGACAAAGTCGCCCGCCTGGAACCCATCGCTCACAGAAATACAGACCACCGAAAAACCGGAGGTGAAAAAACTGAACCCGCGTATGGTCGCCCGTATACAAAGGTAAGGCTTGGAGAATTGTTGGTCGCTCGATTTAGAAATGCATCATACACAGAGCTCCAAATAAGTTTTGTATCTAAAGAGTATTATGCCCCTATATTTCAAATTCAATGCGTATTTTACTTTTACAAATGTAGTATGATTTTCTTCCTTTAATATTAAATAGGGAACAAATAATAAAAAAATAAAACAAATTTAAAAATTCACTTAGTTGAGCTACAAAAAGCAAACACTGTTTGCTTTTTGCAGCTCAACTAAGTAAATTTTCAACTTTTTAAGTATTTTCACAACTGAATTTGAAAATCGATGTGTATTTTGATATTGTTTTGGGTATTTTGTACTCCCACTTTTGATAATCAATGCTAAGATAAGCGTGTAAAATACGCCAATACACACCTTATCTGGAGCTCTGTACATGGTTTGTAACCAGTGTAGCCCCTGATCTGCCTGTACTAGTCACCATTTGGAAATACTGATGGGCTGTGGCCTAGGGGATTATAGGAATGAATGGCATTTTTGTGGAATTTATCGGGGTATAAACTTGGAAAAATCGCGGGAATACTGGACGAAGGCCGGAAGGCCTCGTCCAGTATTCCCGCGACTTTTCCAAGTTTATATCCCCGATAAATTCCACAAAAAGGCCATTCATTCCTTATAATTCCAGCATTAGAAATAAATTCATCAAGAAAATGTGTTTATTTTCCGTTTTCTTAAGAATTATTTTAACTACACCTCACGGTTACGGAAAGTAGTTTGGCGTGGGAGTTTACTGGGATATAAATTTTGGACAGAGACTTGATACGGGCCAATCAAATGTTAGGGAATTGTGTAAATATTTTTGTGCTGGAATTATATAGCATTGAACTTCAATATCGGAGGTTGTGGGTTGTGAGTTCAATCGTGATATCACCATAGGCGTGAAAAATACTGACATATTATTTCCATGAGACTTAACTGTGGTCCTGTCTCATGTGACCTTGGCTGTTGCTGGGACATTAAACCATTTCACTTTCACTTGAGTCATGTACAGAGCTTGTAAAATATAGACCCAGGCATGTCTGTGGGGATGAGCTGTATGATTCGGATATATAGTGGAATCTCTCTAAACCGAACACACCTGTCCGGTTTAGAAATGTTCTCTGTAAATCAGACTTGTGAGCACTTCATGACACATTCTAGTGTTTTGCAATCATGAAATGCCATTGTAATCAGAGATGCATAACAGCGAAACACATCTATGGTAGACATCCATATTTTCCCGTGTTTCTGGTTTAGAGGGGTTACAGCGAAACCTCTCTAAACCAGACACCCTGGGAGGTCCCCAGTGTGTCCGGTTTAGAGATGTTCCACTGTAAATCAAGCATATGACCATTTTGGGACATACATATGTCATGAACATGCATTATTATCTAAGATGCGTTTCCATCACAATGAGATAATTTATATGTTCTTGGTGTCCAGTTTAGAGAGGTTTCGCTGTATACAGTGGAATCTCGCTATACCGAACAACCTGGACGGTCCCAGGTTGGCCGCTATAGCGAGATTCAACTGTAATTCACAATGTGAACACTGCAAAACATTTCTGTAGGATTTTATTTTCATTGCAGTGCCAGTGGGGGCTTTTTGGGTGCCTACTGGCCACGCTTTCTTGTTGCCATTAACGTGTGTGCCGATATGCGACAGTGTGAGCTATACCTATGTTTGTTTTCTCTAGATTCAAACAGACGACGACATCGGCCAACATAACGGTTGTCGGGGACTACACCGAGGAATATTCCCGCAAACGAACCTCCGACACGAAGGAAGAGTCTTCGCCGGAGAAAACAGTGAAGGTGGAAACGAAGCCGACGCCGTCCGATATTGACATGGTATGTTGCTGGTCTTGGTATGGCTGGGATAGCTCAGCTGTAGACAAGGGGGCCCGTTAACACTAAACTTCGTACGACTAAAATGTTCGTAAGCGCAATTTTAGAATCGTCTGGAAATTACAATTGATGGATTTACATTTATTGAGCATAGGCTGCATATTGTAAGCGCAATTTTAGAATCGTTTGGAAATTACAATTGATGGATTTACATTTATTGAGCATAGGCTGCATATGCAGCCTATGCTCAATAAATGTAAATCCATCAATTGACGTTTCCAGACGATCCTAAATTTGCACTTAAGAACATTTTAGTCGTACAAAGTTTAGTGAAGCGGCCCCCAGCCCACTTGCTCCAGTTCTTGTCAAATTTGTTGGATCATGAAATGTTAATATCGGAAAGAACAGCATTTTTATCCCGTCCACTTGCGGTGAGCGCGATATAGTCGCCGCTGTTGACGTGCGTCCGTGCATCTGACATTTGCATTGAATTTTTTTTTAAATACCAAACATCTCCACAACCCTAAGTCTGATTGACTTGAAACTTCACATACTTCTTGATCACCATCCATATTTTCATTATGTTATAGCCGACCCATGTGACCTCCATGCCCAATGTCGAGGTCAAATGATTGCAGTCTGGGACCATCAAATACATAAGCGAGTGCGATATTCTGCTTGGCTTGGAAGCGGTAGGAATTTGGATAATAAACTTTATACCAAAAGACACTAAACTGGTAATCTATTTTATCTGGCTATGCTCGTAAATGGTAGGAATTCCTACGAGTTTCGTAGCCTTGCCTGATGAACTTGATATCAAATGACTCCAAACTGATATTCTTGTTATGATGGGCAGGTTGACCCGGATATAGCGGCGAAGCTCGAGGCCCAGCGAGTCCAGCGTGAACTGGTGAAGCAGAGAAAGGAGCTGCGACGTCAGGCCTCGGCCACAACCAGGCGACAGGAGCTTGTGAAGAAACTCGCTGAGCAGGGTTAGTAACTCACCTATGCAACAGGCCAACACGTGAAATATGGGATTCAACCCGTTAAACTGGCCTAATATGACCTTAGCTGTTGGCAGGCCGTTGCACACCATTAAATAAATACATCGAGACAGACAGGCCATTTGATTTTGTACTTAAGAAGGTGTGTCACTGTGTGATATCTCATTTATTAAATAGGGGTTTCCCAAAACAAATGGTATCGACAAACTCTAACTATTGGACACTCTTTGTTGCGGGAAACCATATATTTACATGTGTTTTCCTGAATATATTGTCTGAATATTTTGGGTTATTACGGTATGCATTTATATTCAGGCAAGACGCTAGCTGATCTGGAGAAGCCCGGGACAACCCAGGTCAAGGCTCCACCGTCCACCACCAGCACCAACACCACTAGTGTTGTTGGTGTGGCTGAACAACAGGCCAAACAGTTGTTGTTGCAACAACAGCTGCAGAAACAGAAGGAACAATTTAAGAAACAGAAACAGCAGCTACAACAACAACAGCAGCAGCAACAACAACAGCACCCGTTCACGAACATTATACCTAGTCAAGGTCAAGGCAATGCCAGAGGTAAAGGTCAAGTCAGAGGTCGGAGAAAAGGTCGCGGAGGTGTTGGTAATGTGAACAATGGACTAAAACCGGGAATCGTTCAACCTGCACAGCCTTCTACCGCGGCGAAAAAGATAACATTAAGGACATCGCAAGGCGAGGTGATCGGGCAGTATAATCTGGGGAATGTGCGCGTGGATGCGAGCGGTAAGGAGATACGGAAGCTAGAGAAGATAGCCGCGCCAGACATCCATATAAAGAAGGAGCCGGTGAATGCCAATCGGACGGTGATTCCTGAGGGCCAGGCGACTGTTGTGAAGACGGAGAGAAAGGTTGTCGCTCATCAGCCCAATAGGGTACGTGTAGTACACCAACGCCTGAGCTAATCTTGTCAAGTTCTTATTGCAAAATACTTAAATATTGTTCTTGCATTCAAGCTGCTTGATTGGCTGTGTCCGAGCTGCTCTGCAGCTCAGGCACAGCCAATCAAACTGCTTGATTGCCAGTTGATATTACCAATAGATGTTCAGAAACGTTGACTTGACATCCAGGCAAAATTAACGCAGGTGGTCCGTTATGTGGCTATGACTTGAGAAATCAAGCTTTTTGGGATTTGTGACCAGTGTAGGTCCAGATCACAGCGGGTGTTTCATTGATGAAATGGCAAACAGTGCAGTTCCTGATCAGGTTGATCTGAATCTACACTGGTCACAAAAACCCATGTGGGTGGCAAGTGGGAGAAAGCGATGGGTAATTTAACAATCGGGGGTTCATCCTTACCGGAATTCCGACTGGATACCTGGTATGGCCCTCACATAAGTCTTTGGCATTTTGTATGTGACAGTTGAATCTGGTTATACCCCTTATGTGAGTATTACCATTATTCGTAATCCTATTCCAGGGGAAGGGGCCAAGTGACGTTGGTGTGGTATGGTCTAATTTCTGTTAGTTGTACCGTATATGGAAATTCATTGATTAATTAACAGTTTGAAACAATATGTTGGTTGAAATTAGTGTCAACGTCAGTTATTTTACTCGTGGACTTATACTGGACTTGCATCAATGAAAACATGCTGCAGTTATTCATAATTGGTTCAGCTTGTTATTTAAGTAGATATTAAGTAAATATCACCAACAGAAAATATGAAATATAATCAAGGAAGTGAATAGAATTTGGTGTGATATATGTAATTTGTTATCAGTCACTATGTATTACGCCAATGCAAGGCAATATATTTTTTCAGAGAATTGTCAAGGAACCCCTGAGCGCCGACCGCACAATCACGATAGAAGGTTTCCCGAAGAACACGCGGCCAGATAAACTGCGCAGCCTCTGCCAGTCTATAGGCAGTATAGAGGTATGTTCATGTGGTTAGTGTATATCCCCGTCTGTATATGTGGCTATAATTCCAGCACAAAAATATTTACACAATTCCCTAACATTTGATTGGCCCGTAGCAAGTCTCTGTCCAAAATTTATATCCCAGTAAACTCCCACACCGAACTACTTTCCGTAACCGTGAGGCGCAGTTAAAATAATTCTTAAGAAAACGGAAACACATTTTCTTGATGAATTTATTTCAAATGCTGGAATTATAAGGAATGAATGGCCTTTTTGTGGAATTTATCGGGGATATAAACTTGGAAAAGTCGCGGGAATACTGGACGAGGCCTTAAAAAAATTACAATTTTCGAGAAAAAAAAATCAAAACAAAAAAAAAATCTTTTTTTTTTTTTTGATTTTTTTTCGAAAATTGTAATTTTTTATCGCTTCGCCCAGTATTCCCGCGACTTTTCCAAGTTTATACCCCGATAAATTCCATTAAAAGGCCATTCATTCCTATAGTGACTGGAGAGCTGGGGCCAGTGTAGCTCCTGATAAAATAACATACATGTACTCCTAACCTAATGTATTGCACAACGTTGACTTTCCTATTGTATAACAGAGTATTACAAATCATAAATAAATATTTAATATCATATTATTTAAAGTTGTTTCCATTGAAATCAGTAAACGTGTTTAATACAGGCATGAGGATCGTCAGCAGATCAGCTGATTTCAGATGATTTTGTCATAATATTCGTTTTTAAAATGATTCTGAATCAGTCTGGTATGCTCAAATTTGATACTTTTACAAGTTTCTCGATGTAAATATTCAGTTCTGATTTTGGAATTTTCCCCCCAATGCAGCAGGTTAAAACGGGATCGAACCCGTTTGCCCGGCCTTACATAACCTTAGCTGTTGATAGGCCGTTGAACACCAATAAACACACAAACAAACAAACTTTTACAAGTGGGGTGAGGGGGTTTCAGTGGATTCTCAGATGTTTTCAGCGACAGCCATTCTCATGCCTGTTAATAACATCATACGAAATCAACACTCGTGTAAGATCGTCCGTTTGTGCACTCGGCAATGCCTCATTTCTGATAAAATCAGAAATATTGTTTTTAAATATTAATAAATATCAAATTAAATCATCACTATAAATGTAATATCCTCTATTCAGCTGGGGCCGTTTCACTAAACTTTGTACATTAAAAATGTTCGTATGTGCCAAATTATGATAGTCTGTAAATTTTACATTAACAATATTTTCTTATAAACAATTGTTGGATTTACAATTATTGAGCATAGGCTGCATATTTATTGCAGCCCATAGGCTGCATATGCAGCCTATGCTCAATAAATGTAAATCCATCATTTGAAATTTCCAGACGATCCTAAATTTGCACTTACGAACATTTTAGTCGTACAAAGTTTAGTGAAACGGCCCCCAGATCCTCATTTCTTACAAGATCAATAAATTCAAACGTCAAAAATAGAAAGGGAAATAACTTCAAGCGTCTTTTACTTGATAACGTATGTACATGTGTTTGAAATGTTGCCGGCTGTATTTCAGCGCCTCGAGGTATTGCCGGGACAAGCGAAGGCCATCGTGGAATTTGGTAATCCGCAACAAGCATCAGCATTTGTGAAGAAGTACGACCGGTGAGTTTCTCGTGTTTTGTTTTTAACTCTCATAAGAGACCTAACAATTGAAGGGATCAGTGGAAGATGAAGGGATATGCCATGTATTATGGCGCACTCCAGATAAGCTGCGTATTTGCGTAAATACCCAATTAAAATTGCCAAAAACCCAATTGAAATCAGAAGTACCGAGTATAAAAAAGCAGTAACAAATTTGTGGTACCTTTATCATGCTACAGAAAACAATAAACAGACCACAAATATAGCATATTTTTCTTATTTTCCATGAAAACACATCTTGGTATTTCATTAGAATTGTCTCCAAGGAGACAATTCTAATGAAATGCCAAGACATGTTTTCATTTCGAAGCAAACTATTCAATAATTGCTGTCTGTTGATGTGTAAACAGTTGTGTGAATATTATTTTACTCAATTAAAATATTGAAATACCCAATAGATATGATGGAGTGAAAATACTCAATTACTAATTCCTTATCTGGAGCCCTGTTATGGTCTAAAATGATCTTAGCTATTCACAGGCCATTAATCACCTTTACCATAATAACACTAAAGGTTCGGACACCATTTGTTTTGGGAAACTCATATAAAATAGGGGTTTCCCAAAACAAATTGTTTACAAATATATTGTTATAAGTACAACCATACTAACCGTAAATTTTTGGACATTGTTTGCTGTGAGAAACCATAGGTTAATGTGTGTTCCCCAGAATAAATTGTGTCGTAATATACAGGGTAATTAACTAATTAAGCAATGTATTATGGGCAGTCTGTATTCAAAAACTACTTACGCTTACTGCTTACGTTGTGTGATAAATTCAATACCAGGCTAGTATCTTAACCCTTTCAACACTACAGCCCTCTACAGCGATGTTTTTGAACAGTGTATATCAAGATGAGCCGGCTCGTAATTTTCATATATTTTAGATAAACACCTCATTTTCGTAAATGAACTAGTCTGACTATTGGATTGGTGGAAAAAATAACATGTCAGAATCCATTCCAGTTACTATTAAGGGGTGAAAGGGTTAATAGCAAATTTATCATTCAGGGCCCGGTTGTTCAAAACATCCGTTAGCTTAACGGACTGTTAAATCCTTAACTGAATGGTTAAAATCTCTGTTTTAACAGAGATTTTAACCATTCAGTTAAGGATTTAACATAGTCCGTTAAGGATTTAACAGTCCGTTAAGCTAACTGGTGTTTTGAACAACCGGGCCCTGCTTGTATACGGTAGGAATTCCTCGGAGAGCCTCGTAATTCCTATACATTGCCTTGTGGCTGTGACTGGAGAAATTGGCCTTATGGGATTTGTGACCAGTGTAGCTCCTGATCAAATAGCACACTCCTGTAGAGTGATAACGATCTATATTGCTTGTTAGAAACATGACGGGTGTTTCATTGATGGAATGGTGATCAGTGCAGATCTTGATCAGACTGTGCGGATGCACAGGCTGATCTGGATCTACACTGGTCGCAAATCCCGTAAGCCCATTTCTCCAGTCACATCCACATATGATGTATCTTATCTTGCAGGCAAATGTTTGAGATGGGCGTTCTACACGTTAAACCGTTCAGAGGCTGATTGTAGCGACACTACACACCAAGCTGGCAGTGCCCTAGGCATTAGACTGGAGTTTAATTCTGGGGCTATAACAACAACAACAACACTAGAACCAACAACTCCCTGTACGTCATGCCACCCTATCCCGAGGATCCCTTTTTTGCCGGAGGAATCCCGGAACTTTCAAGAAAATCCCATTCAACATAATGTAAACATCGACATGTCCATGCTGCGGAATCCCTGGCATAAAAGTGTGTGTCAAACCCAGAGGACAAATGCTTGCACTGCCTGACTAACTGTTGTACCCGGGAGCAATTAGTCAAATAAATATGCCGCTTTTCGCTACGTCTTACTTCGCTAAGCGACACATTATGCTAATTGATTGTGGAATACCTTGCTCTAGGGAGCCATCTATAATAGATATTATCGTGTGACGCCAACTGGAGGCGATTTCTGGAGCTACAGAAGCGCTAGAGAACCAACGACTCCCTGTATATGTCACTTTAGAACAACGCACGACTGTGACTGTGTGATACCCGGTAGCTATCTATTATAGGAATTCTAGTGTGCCGTCCATCTGTCAGAGGCGATTTCTGGAGCTACAACAGCATAAGAGAGCGAATAACTTGTTGTATGTCATCTAACATGTCTGTCGTCCAGGAATATAATGGCGTACAATGACTAACTATGCGACTTTGTATGTAGGGTAGCTGTAACAATCTATAATTGAAGTTTAGTGTGTTCATGGGCAGCGATTTCTGAAGCCACAGAAGCGCAAGACAGCTAACAACTCTATCTAGATATCACCCAGGGATTCAAACCTGACTGCTACTTGATGGGTATCTGGTAGCAATCTATGATAGCAATTCTAGCGTGTTGACTGGAGGAAATTTCTTGGACTATAGCAACAACAACTTGCTATAGATGTCACCCAGTGACTTGTTGAATAGACGTAAAACATAGATACAATATATTCTGTAAATTTTGCACAAGAGATACCGACACATGTTGAAGATGGGTACAGAGGAACTACTCGATGCTGTGGATGTATGTGGGTCAACATCAGGGAATGTTCCTGGTCCAGCCAACTCCTCTGCTGTCTCGTATCCTTTTACAAGTAGTTCTCGCTACTTTAGAGAACTACTTTTCCTGGGGATGCAGAATGGAGTATGGAGGTTGTTCGGTCCATCATCACGGTTGACACGGCAACGTTCTACAGATCAGCCACAATGCCAGACAAGCGAGTCACTGCCAAACACAGCACTGGGGACGGGGCCGAACTTCTCACGTAACCAGTGTGACAACAATAGAACATTTAGCTTGGTAGCTGCACGTTGTGTTGCTGGAAACATTGACAATGCTACAAAACAACATATTGATGACAATATTGTGTACGCTGTATGTGTTACACTAATTACACAGTTAGACATTACAGTTAGACATTACAGTTTTACTGTATCGTGATTGATGATATATGTTGAACATTTATGTTGTACACGTAATATCATGTTACATAGATTTTGTTCTGTTTTTTTTTGTGTGTATTTATAGATGATGTAAGAAACAGTGTGAAAATGTAGACACATTTCGGATACATGGCTATATATTTCACTTATCATACAGCCATTAACGTGGAAGAACATAACTGCCATGGCATTTATTCTGTACGAATGCACATACATGTATTTCCATTTGCCATTGGGCTTCTGTAGATTAATGCATGCCTATTTCAGGGCTCCAGATAAGGAATTAGTTGTTGAGTATTTTCACTCCATCATATCTGAAGCAATTGGGTATTTCAATATTTTAATTGGGTAAAATAAAATCACACTACTGTTTACACATCAACAGACAGCAATTATTGAATAGTTTGCTTCGAAATGAAAACATGTCTTGGCATTTCATTAGAATTGTCTCCTTGGAGAATTGTCCTTGGAGACAATTCTAATGAAATACCAAGTTGTGTTTTCATGGAAAATAAGAAAAATATGCTATATTTGTGGTCTGTTTCTTGTTTTCTGTAGCATGATAAAGGTACCACAAATTTGTTATTGCCTTTTGATACTCGCTACTTCTGATTTCAATTGGGTTTTTGGCAATTTTAATTGGGTATTTACGCAAATACGCAGCTTATCTGGAGCTCTGCTGTTTAAAGTCGCATACTGCATAAAGAATTCCAGTCGAGGTTGGTGAAATAATTACAAAAGATTACTGTTGACTGCGGACAGATGTGTAAGTCTGTAAGACAAATCTGTCACAAGAGCGGTATTTGGACAACACTCGGTGTATTATAAGTGTGTGTGTGTCTTAGCAGGATTGGATTGTCATTGATAGTACGCAGAATATCAATTGTTATATAAACATGTGACTTCGATACAAACATAAATACATAAATATGTTTGTAATGTATTTTTATTAACCCTCGGAACATCCGAATTAAATTGTCGTCTGCTGCTTATTTCTGATTTGCCATTTTTAATACTCGACGAAAACATTTTACCAGCACATGAGAATAATGGAATCATGTTTTTTTTGTTAAGAAATGTGCATAAAATGAAAAACAGCAGACGATGTATGTTTCAAACCTGTGAAGGTCATGTATACTAATTATAAAGGGTTACCATGATTTTGAACTTGATTTCATGAGGAATTGTGGGTACAGATCATGTGACCAAACATACCAGATTATACATAAACCATGTACATGTAATGTACATGTATTCACCTGCAGTTTTCGGTTATTGTTCGTCTAAATATTGGGAGATGACCACGATAAGTTCTGCTTTCGGTCAAATCCCATTAGTTATCGTGTATCATTTATCACTTGCATTGGATGAATAAAATATTGTTTCAAAATTGTCGTCTGGTGTCATTTATGTTTCATCTTCTTTCTCAATAAAAACATGTTTTGGCAACACTTTAGAATCATTTCCATTGGAAATGATTCAAAAGTGTTGTCAAAACATGGTTTTGATGTGAAAAATGGATAATAAAAAATGAAACGGCAGACGACACATTTTAATTTTATAGCATTGTGAGGGTTAACGGACGTAAAACACCAATCAATCAATCAGTTGTAGTGAACCCTACAAGAAACTGGTATTAACTATTATAGACCGTGTATTTGTTATATTACACACAGCAAATCATGAAAACACACATTCCATTAGCGATATATGAGGTGTCGGTAGATCGGTAGACATTCATGTGTTTACATGTATATATTCTTACTGTCGTTGATTATTTCTCCAATCATTGATGAAGTAGCACAAAGACTAAATCATCTGTTGATATTCACGGAATATACCGGATTACGTTCTATATGCATTAATCCTAAAACGATCATGAGTAAAGAAAAGCAAAGATATACAGTGTATGTGCTAATGATATGTAACTTGAATATTGTTTAATCATAATATAATATATAATATTCAGTTCTGATTTTGGGATTTTCCCCCCATTTGTGCATGTACTTGAACACTTGACCCGGCCTTAAATGACCTTAGCTGTTGATAGGCCGTTAAACCCCAACAAACAAACAAACAAACAAACATAATATAACTATTAACAGAAACAGTGTTTCATGTATACGTAGTTAGTGTTGAGAAGACACGGCATGGTGGAATATAGCCCTGAATTATGCTATCTGTCACACTATTGGGATGTGTTTTGTCAAAGACAGCCTTTGTGTTCTATTCTATGCAATTTGGCACCGTTCTACTGAAGCTGTGCTATCGTGTGTATTTAGTGTTATTAACACTTATTTTGAATGGAGTTGTGTATCGGGTGAACAAGCTTACATACAATAATTAGGCCATATGAAATTTCGAGATACCGTGGAACCTCTATACCGGACACAAAGAAAACACGTTATCTAATTTTTGATGAGTTTCTTTGTCATTTATCTAATGTCTGTTCATGATCGCATAACACACAACTATGGCTCAGAATAATCAAATGCCTGATCTACAGTGAAGCCTCTCTAAGCCGGACACCCTGGGACCTCCCAGGGTGTCCGGTTTAGATCACAATGACATCTATCTTTGTGTCCGTCCCAAATATGTGTTTTACATTACTTAATCTCTGCAGCCTTATGTCAGAAGTTGAAACGTCATATGCTTGTTTATCATCATCCATATTTTCATTAAAATGGCCCACCATTTCCACAGTCAAGATCAAATTTTGTGCTAAAGACTTTTTGCAACATTACATGTACCATATATTTCTTCAATCATAAGTCAGATTGGTGGGTGGTTGGTCGGGGGAATGCGATGGTGTATATTAACAGTAGGGGTTCCTCCTTATAGGAATCATGATTTGCCTGGTTTGGCCCTCAGATACGTTTTTATCTTTGGCTCTTTTTGTTACCTGGGAGTTGAATTGGGTTATTGCCCATTATAAAAGTAGTATGATTATTACTGATCCTACTGCTTTTGGGAGGGGCCAAGTGATTCTGGTGTGGCGAGGACCTGGCATCAGATCAAGATTATTCTGATTTCAGGGCTGAATATATAGTTTTGTTATTGTAAATATTCTGTTCTGATTTTGGGATTTTCCCCCATTTGTACATGTACTTGAACGCACAGGCTGATCTGGATCTACACTGGCCGCACAACCCATAAGCCCCATTTATCCCGTCAAACACCGTGCGTATGTGCCGTGAAACACGCTGCCGTGAAACATTTTTGATATCCAGTCAATACTATTTTTGCATTTTACAGCCATTTGTAGGTGTTGACGGGATAAATAGAATAATAGGTTAGTGCCGTTAATGGGAAAAATATCTGGCGCGGCACAGAAACGGGATGTGCTCGGCAGAGCCTCGCCCATCCCGTTTCCTGAGCCTTGCCAGATATTTTGTCCCATTCACGGCACTAAGCTACTATTCTCTATTTCTCCAGTCACAGCAACATTTAACAAACAGTACAATACACAGCCACCTCCTAGTCATCTTGGACCAGATTATCATCGTTTCTGAACATCTAGTGACTATGCCAACTCACAATCAAGCAATTGATTGTCTGCGCCTGAACAGTAACACAGCTCAGGCTCAGTTTGACATAGCACAATATTCCAAGTATTTTTAACCCTTTCACCCCTAAGTAACTGAATGGGCTGCGATATGTTAATTTTGCAACCAATAAAATCATCGCAAAATGATTTTCAGACTATTCCATTTATAAAAAAGGGGTATTTGTTGTTCTCAAAAATATGAAAATTACTTTCAAACAGTGCAGATCCTGATGAGAGGCTCGTTATGAGCCGGCTCATCTGGATCTGCACTGTTTGCATAAACCGATATAGCGGGCTTTCGGGTTCAAAGGGTTAAATAAAGAAATAGAGAAATATTGGGAAGATTAGTGCAGGCGTTAGTGTATATATTTGTACATGTACTTGTGCAGGTAATATATGGTATTTAGTACTAAGCCCATTGACCCGGCCTTAAATGACCTTAGCTGTTTATAGGCTGTTAAACCCCAATAAAGAAAGAAACAAACAGTGTATATATTGACATTCCACTGTGGCACAGAAAGAAAGTGCTGAACTATACACATAGTGCAACATGTATTGCACACGGTATAGGTGTGGTTTAAAGGTACATGTTCACTCAGTAGGCACACAATGTTCTTTACTGGAATTAAATAAGTGTCTAATTGTGTCACTATTCCACCAGTTCTATTTAGTACATGTACTTGAACATGTACATGTACTTGTACAGGCAATATATGGGATTTAGTACTAAACCCATTGACCCGGCCTTAAATGACCTTAGCTGTTGGTAGGCCGTTAAACCCCAACAAACAAGCAAACAAACTGATAGTGACTTGCGGTGGTATCAGGCTAGTTGCAT
Source organism: Conchocele bisecta (assembly GCA_029237695.1). Taxonomy (NCBI): domain Eukaryota; kingdom Metazoa; phylum Mollusca; class Bivalvia; order Lucinida; family Thyasiridae; genus Conchocele; species Conchocele bisecta. The sequence goes on from CM055281.1 coordinate 8,829,019, forward strand.
ATGCATATGAGGCATGCTATGTTTTAATTATTTATACTAATTAAATGTGTCACCTGACAATATAATATTTTCGACATATAAAGTATGATCATTGCAAATCAAAAAATAAATACAGAGAATAAATAGTAATGTCCGTTAACATTTTAAGGAAACACGGTTATCACCCTTGGTATCAGTGTGGAAGTTACGTCTGATATAAAATGTATAATAATGCCAATAAATATGTGGGGTAATGGTGAATGAATGTTTATTTTGCCAGAAAAGGTCTCAGATGATGTCTCTGATATAAAGAACATTTTGTACCTACTGAGTGGGCATGTACCTTTAATATGATGTACACAAAACACGGTGAAAAACGGTAGCACCAACAGATATTAGCAGTTATTTTAGAAATAATTGCGCTAACTTTGACAAAGTGCACATTTAGTTAACTATGTGTGGACATGAAGTGCAGATGTGAACATTATGGTGAAAAGAATGTGATTGTCCTTTTAAAAATCATATTGTGTTCGGACCATTGACACTAATTGGTGTTGAGGCCATTATAAGGTTTGATCATGTCCAGCCGTGTGCAAACGTTTGCTGTGGCCCGAGGGAACTGTTTGAACCCCAAGGCCTGCGCCCGCGGGTTCAAACAGTTCCCGAGGGCCACAGCAAACGTTTGCACATGGCTGGACCATGATCAAACGTTATTGTTACATTTCCAACAAAAAACTGATGTAATTTGAGCATTATATTCAGTATTTTCAGTACTTTTATAAAATCGTCCCATGAATGTAAATAATTTTCGGTATGCATATTCCGGGGCTGCGTCATGAACGTCATGAACGTCGTGAAGTAGTGACATCATGAAGGCACTTCCACGTAGTGACGTCATGAAGGCACTTCCATTACACGCGGCCCCGGAATGAGCATTGCCTAAAGCCATGTGCAAACAGCACGCGCTATTTGTTTGCACATATGTGCAAACAACGGAAACCATGTAACAATATTTAATAGAACAAGGACGTGCACATGACAGAGTGCACATTTAGTTCACTATGTGTAGACTGGAAGTGCAGATGTGAACATAGAGGTGAACTGGCTGTGATTGTCATAACGTGGACAATTAACACTAGTTGGTGTTGAGGCCATTATTTAATAGAACATGGACAAGCACATGTGATGATAAACTATTTACTATCACAACTCTTTGATTTGGCTTGGAGAATTTCTATATTTAGTCGACGTATAGCACAACAGAATATGTTTGATCTTGATATGCTGTTTATTCCGGACCTTATACATGTACAATAAAGTGAGACAGTAAATTACATGTGTTGTGTATTTGGTAATTGCTCAATATTGAGCATACATATATATAATCTTACAGGAGTGGTGTTTTAAACATGATATTTATTAAACAAGTTTACTGATTTCAGAATGAAATCAGTAAACTTGTTTAATAAATACCATGTTAAATCATGGTAGATTCTATTTATAGCTCAACAACAGAATCATATTTTGAATCTACTCTGATTACGAATCATGTTTTTGATTTGTATATTAATTACACTAGTGTGTTATGATTTTTAATACACCATTTTATTGCGCTGCCAATGCACAGTTTATGCAATAATAATAGTATTAGTAATCATACATCTGTTATGTGTTTGAATGTTTCCGGTAATATGTAATCCACATTCACCCTTTTTTGACAAGGCTAGTTTGTCCTGTAATAATGTCTTGTGCTGTTGTTTGTTAATTAACAGCTATGGTATATTAGCAAACTGCCACTTTCTTTCAGTCAAGCGAAAACAATTATCTTGTCTTGGTACAAATAATACCAATTTCATCTTGCAAATTACAAATTGCGACCCGTAACATTAATGTCAAAAGTAGTTAATAAATGATGGTCAAATATCACTCTTAGATTGGGCCTTACCAAGTTTAGTTTGACTTGTGTAGTCACCATGCGTGTCTTATGCGAGTCCTGTTTTCAAAAATGGTGAAAATTTCACGGCAAATAAATATAAGCCAGTCACTCTTATATAACTATTGTATTGCATGTAATCTACCCGGGTACATACAGGTTAGCAACATTCTGGGCCATTTGATATACATGTACTTAACATATCTCATAGATAACCGCCCCCACAATTTTATTTTGTTTTCAATTGTTGAAAACCAACATGGGTTTTCACGGCCGCCTATCTTATGACAGACAGCTTGTATTGTTTGTCAATGACCTTGCACAAGACATACAGAAAGGCATGTAGCCGATTTCACCAACATTGCAAAGTATACTTTTCTAGCAAAGTATACTTTGAGGGAGTAATCATTTTTTCCCCTGAAATACATTATTTCATATAGAACAAACGACTGCATATATTTGATGATTAAAAGTATGCAGAATTATTATACTGAATTTATTACATTATCACAGCCAAAATGGCTGTGATAATGTAATAAATTCAGTATAATAAAAATTAATACATTTTTCCTAAAAATACATTTTTCCTAAAATTGAAAATTTCTCCCTCAAAGTATACTTTGCTAGAAAAGTATGCTTTGCAATTTTGATGAAATCGGCTACTGGTAGATATTGCCATTATGGACTTCAGTAAGGCCTTCGATGCTGGCGATCATGATATATTGACCCTTATAATGCAGGAAGCAAACAATGTTGTCTTCAAAGTATCTCGTATAGTTTTCGTAATTCCGTCCGTCCGTCCTTCCGTCCGTTTGTCCGTCCGTCTGTGTTAATGCTTTTGGGTACCCATTATTTCTGTAACGGTAAGTCGGATTGACCTCAAACTTCATATACTTCCTTATTTTCATTCCATACCACACTCATGCGGCCTTCATGTCCAAGGTCAAAGTCAAATTACTTTGAAATTTGTGTTAATCCTGGCGTCGGCCGTGGGTATACGTGAACCCTGCTCACTTTCTCTAGTTCTCAATGAAAAACATTTTGCTAGCACTTTAGGATCAGTCCCAATTCAAAGCTGCTGCCAAACGATGTTTGCGTTGAGAATAATGTAAAAATAAAAATGAAAAACGCACAACATTATTTAATTTCGCATAGTAAGGCTTAACCCTTTCACCTCTAAATATCTAAATACATTTACAGCTCCATGATAAGTTTGAGACAATTTCATTAACCCATTTCATGCTGAGGATACGCCATTATGTTTGCGGAAAATTCTAAATATTTTCCTTCTATGCGCTCAGAAGTATATGTTGTGACCACCATTTGAACCGTCTCGTTGAGATGGTTCAAATGAGTGGTCACAACATATACTTCCATTGAGAAATAGCAAAAATAAAAATAAATTATCTAATAAATTTCATACCGAAAAGGTGTATTCGAAATGAATGGGTTAATCTAAAGGGGTATATTTCAAAATGTTGAAAATAATTACTCGCACTGCAGATCCAGATGAGATCGCTCATAATGAACTCACCAGGATCTACAGTGTTTGCAAATGTTGGCTTCAGTTCTGTAGGGTTGAAAGGGTAAACCAGAAGTTGTCACATGATGGTATTCAAGAACACACAAAACACGGGCGTATAAGCATGGAAATGACGCCCGTCATCATCAAACGTGTATGTACATCATGCACGTGAAGAACTGCCACCCTCTCGTACTGGCATCAGGGACCCGTTTCACTAAACTTCTTACGACTAAAATGTTCGTAAGTGCAAATTTATGATCGTGTGGAAATTTCAATTTATGGATTTCCATTTATTGAGCATTGGCTGCATATGCAGCCTATGCTCAATAAATGGAAATCCAATAATTGTTTACGAGAAAACATTGTGAATGTGAAAATTGCAGACTATCATACTTTTGAACTTACAAACATTTTAGTCATAAGAAGTTTAGTGAAACCCCAGGTGATTTGTGGCTGTGACTGGAGAAATGGGCTAATGGGATTTGTGAATAGTCTAGCACCTGATCAAATAGCACACCCCTGTAGCTTGATAATGATCTACATGTATATTGCTTGTTAGAAGCGTTTCATTGATAGAATGGCGAACAGTGCAGATCCTGATCAGACAGTACGGATGCACAAGCTGATCTGGATCTACACTGGATGCAAAATCCATAAGACCCATTTCTCGAAAAAAAGATTTTTTTTTTTTTTTTTTTTCAATATTTTTCGATAAAAACATGTTTCAACAACATATTGGGATAGCTGGGCAATGATTCTCAATTGCTGCCATTCACGCTTTATTTAGAACTGCTTCCAAACATTTTTTTCCAGGGAAAAGATTTTCCCTCAGTTTCCAATTTTATTTTGTTTTTAAATTTATTCTTCTTCACAAAACTAATGGACTTTAAGGCTCCTTTACCAGTTCTTGGAAAATGGTGTTTTATTATAGGAATGAATGGCCTTTTTGTGGAATTTATCGGGGTATAAACTTGGAAAAGTCGCGGGAATACTGGACGAAGTGATAAAAAATTACAATTTTCGAAAAAAATAAAAATAAAAAAAAATGATTTTCGAAAATTGTAATTTTTTAAGGCCTCGTCCAGTATTCTCGCGACTTTTCCAAGTTTATATCCCCTATAAATTCCACAAAAAGGCCATTCATTCCTTTAATTCCAGCATTTGAAATAAATTCATCAAGAAAATGTGTTTATTTTCCGTTTTCTTAAGAATTATTTTAACTGCGCCTCACGGTTACGGAAAGTAGTTTGGCGTGGGAATTTACTGGGATATAAATTTTGGACAGAGACTTGCTACGGGCCAATCAAATGTTAGGGAATTGTGTAAATATTTTTGTGCTGGAATTATAAAGAGAATACCAGGCGAGTGTATTTGAATTTATCCCAGTGCGTATGTGCCGTGAAACATTTTTGATATCCAGTCAATACTATTTTTGCATTTTACAGCCATTTGTAGGTGTTGACGGGATAAATAGAATAGTAGGTTAGCGCCGTGAATGGGAAAAAATATCTGGCTCGGCACGGAAACGGGATGTGCTCGGCAGAGCCTCGCCCATCCCGTTTCTTGAGCCTTGCCAGATATTATTTCCCATTCACGGCAGTGACGGCACTAACCTACTATATCACGTTTTTCTGGGAAACACAAGGTTTGCAGAATTCCTACTGTTTGCAAGCTGAGCCTGATCAAATTATATCTCAAGACACTAGCCTGCTATTCTATTTTATCAGGTAACCTGCCCTGTATTGACCGAATACGTACTGGCTGATAACATATTGTTGTATCGGGCATTGACCTGATACAAACATCTGGGTGAAAACTGACGTTCCATTGGTCAGATGATGGCATGTGATGTAACCGAATGACGTCGGTGTAAAAACAAGTACGCGTTCTGTCCATAGATAACGACGTCATCTGTGGTCATTTTCGAGCATAAAACGTTACCTGATAAATAGAATACCAGGTTACTGTCTTTTGATATCAAGTTTATCAGGCAAGGCTAGGAAACGAGTAGGAATTCCGAGGCTCGGCGAGGAATTCCTACCGTTTCCGAGCCCAGCCTGATAATAAACTTTATATGAAAAGACACTGGCATTGTAGTCTCTATGTATCGGGTAACATTTTACCCAAGAAATATCCAGGTATAGCATTGTTGTCATTGACAGGAATGTGGACTTGTTTATGTTGCGTCATTACACTGATGTCAATAGGTGACATCGCGTTACCTTATTTTTATACGCCCATTTGAAAAAAAACGGGACATATTATGTATTCACCTTGGGCAGGTGGGCGGGCGGCTGGCGGCGGGCGGGCACAGGTTGTCCATGCAACAACTAGAGATCTACTTGACAGATTGTAACCAAATTCGGTATACATGTTTATCATGGCACGACAAAGAAGCCTATTGTTTTTGAAAAATTTCCAATGACTTATCTCCTCTTGGTGGCCATTTTTTATTTTTGCATTCTGTATCATTGACTACGCAATACCTCAATTTCTACTTGACCGATCATAACCAAATTTGGTGGCGTTACCTTATTTTTATACGCCCATTTGAAAAAAACGGGACATATTATGTATTCACCTTGGGCAGGTGGGCGGGCGGCTGGCAGAGGGCGGGCACAGGTTGTCCATGCAACAACTAGAGATCTACTTGACAGATTGTAACCAAATTCGGTATACATGTTTATCATGGCACGACAAAGAAGCCTATTGTTTTTGAAAAATTTCCAATGACTTATCTCCTCTTGGTGGCCATTTTTTATTTTTGCATTCTGTATCATTGACTACGCAATACCTCAATTTCTACTTGACCGATCATAACCAAATTTGGTATACATGTTTATCACAGCAAGATGCAGAAGCCTATTGATTTTGACGCAATAAGTCGAGTTCTACTTGACGGATTGTGTACAAATTTGGTTTACATGTTTATCACGTCAAGATGAGTTATGTCCCCTTGTTGACTGGCCTTGCCTCGATGGGCGTATATTGTGACCTTCGGCACTCTTGTTGAATATATATTAATTGTGATACATGGTATCAGCGTCGGCATTTTATTGTCAGGCTGTGTGTATTTTGTCAATGCATAAATCGGTACCTGATAAATAGAGATTATCAGGCTAGTGTCTTTTTTATATCATCTTTATGATGGTGACAAATATTAAGGACTTATATGTGTTGTCAAAACATGTTTTTACTTGACAGTCTCAAGTAAAAACATGTTTTGACAACACATAACAGTCCTTAAATATTTTATTGTCTCGTTTTCTTATTTTTCTTATTTAAATAAGAAAACGATAGAATAAAATATTTACTTTACCCGTTACATTCTGAAAATATGTGGTGCAAGTGCGTCGTCAGGGTAGGTTCGATGGGTTCGTACAAACGCCTTTTTTGAAACCAGCATGATTTATTTTATATAAACGAGGTCCGCGATAGCCATTTTCAGTGCATGAATGAGCAGAAAATATTATTCAAATGCCCTACTAACGTATTGCAGTATGCCAATTTTCTTAACAATTTCAACCCTAAATACCCGAAATGGACTGTGATATATATGTTAACCCTTAGACCGCTATCTTAATATTTTTGTCGTCTGCTGTTTATTTTTAGCTCACCTGAGCGAAGCTCATGTGAGCTATTGTTACCGCAATGTGTCCGTCGTCCGTCCGTGAACATTTTCAAACGTCTTCTCGGTAACCATTGGGCCTATAGTCACCAAACTTCATGGTCATCGTCCTTAGGTAGGGGGATTACAAAATTGTTAAAATGACGTCATTACGTAATCCAAGATGGTCACCGTCTAAATATAGCACAAATTCTTCAAAAATCTTCTTCTCAAGAACCGCCAACCGGATTTCGACAAAACAATGTACAATGCTCTTTCAAAGTTGTTAAAATGGTGACCCAGGGGTCAAAAATCGGCGTGGCCCGTGGGGTCAAATTGAGGTCAAATTTTATTTTTAACTGAATATGGTCATGTCATATATCAAATCGAAGGTATCAAAGATCACTCTGGTGCATTTTTTGTCGAAATCGGATGGTTATCTCATCCAAGATGGCCGCCGAAGGGTCAAACGGTCGTTCTTTTATTACAGATTTCCAAATTCTTCACATGAACCGCTTGGCCCATGGTAGCCAAACTTAAAAGTTATGGTCCATGGGTGAAGCCTTTTCAAATTTGTTAAAATGGAGGTCATCGCTAAACCAAGATGGCCGCCGTCTAAAAATAGCATAAATTCTTAAAAAATATTCTTCTCATGAACCGCCAGCCGGATTTCAACGAAACTTGGTAGGAAGGAATGATCGATGTACAATGCTCTTTTAAAAGTTGTTAAAATGGTGACCCCGGGGTCAAAAATGGGCGTGGCCCTTGGGATCAAATTGGGGTAAAATTTTATCAAATAGCACAAATTCTTAAAAAATCTTCTTCTCATGATCCGCCAGCCGGATTTCGACGAAACTTGGTAGGAATGATCGATGTACAATGCTCTTTCAAAGTTGTTTAAATGGTGACCCCGGGGTTAAAAATGGGCGTGGCCCGTGGGGTCAAATTTTATTTTTGACCGAATATGGTCATGTCTATATCAAATCAAAGGTATCAAAGAGGCGATCGCTCTGGTACATTTTTTGTCGAAATTGGGTGTTCATGTCATCCAAGATGGCCACCGAAAGGTCAAAAGGTTGTTCTTTTATAAGAGATTTCAAAATTCTTCTTTACAGTTATGCCAAACTTTACAGTTATGGTCCATGGGTGAAGCCTTTTCAGATTTGCTTTTCAGATTTGTTAAAACGGAGGTCGTCGCTTATCCAAAATTGCCGCCGTCTAAAAATAGCACAAATTCTTAAAAAATCTTCTTCTCATGAACTGCCAGCCGGATTTCGACGAAACTTGCTAGGAATGATCGACGTACAATGCTCTTTCAAAGGTGTTAAAATGGTGACCCCGGGGTCAAAAATAGGCGTGGCCTGTGGGGTCAAATTTTATTTTTTACCAAATATGCTCATGTCATATATCAAATTGAAGGTATCAATGAGGCGATTGCTCTGGTGCAATATTTGTCGGAATCGGATGATTATGTCATCCATGATGGCCTCCAAAAGATCCATTTATTCAAGATTTTGAACGTCTTTTTCTCGGGGACCACATGGCCGATGCTGGCCATACTTCATAGTAAGTTAAGATCCTTGGGTGAAGCATTTTCAGATTTGGTAAAATGAGAGTCATCGCTTAATCCAAGATGACCGCCATCTAAAAATAGCACAATTTTTTTTAAAACACATGAACTCAATGTCACATTCTCCTCTGGTGTTCATGGAGTCAGGTGAGCGAATTAGGGCCATCATGGCCCTCTTGTCTATTTAACAGTTTTATCATCAAAACATGCTTTGACAGCACTTTAGAATAATTTACAACATGCTTTTACAGCACTTCAGAATCATGTTTTTATTGAGAAATAACGCAAGATATAAAAGCAACAGCAGACGTCAATTGTTTTACTTAGGTAGCGGTCTAAGGGTTAATTTTCCTGACAATCCAATTGTCACAAAATTATTTTCAGACTAGTCCATTTTTTTTCCTAAAAACAATATGAAAATTACTTCCAAAAAGTGCAGATCCTGATAAGACGGCTCTTTACGAGCCGGCCCATCTGGATCTCCACTGTTTGCAAACACCGCTAAAGAGGTTTGTAGTGTTGAAATGGTTAAACTGACCCAAAACTCTTGCCCAGGAGCTAGTTGTCGTCCAAACATACCTGAATGCAGCGTTTGACTTCTTGAAATCAAGAACTTTCCGGGGCTGTGAAGCAACCGAAATCTGTAAGGTGTCCAGGCTCACGTTGGGTATCAGAAATGCTTTCATGTTATTTCCATCCCACTGGTCTATCGGATGAGACTTTTAAACTGTGGTCCCGTCTCTATATGACCTTACCTGTTGCTGGGACGTTAAACGCATTCACTTTACACTTTCCAGGGGCAACCCCTGAACCCCTTACAAATTTCGGTTGCTTCACAGCTGAAAGTTGAGCCCCCTTGTAAAAAACGCTGGTGACTCCCATGCTTTGCATGATAACAAAGCACACACAGATGTGTCTTGTATTATAGTGGAACCTCTCTAAACTGGACACCATGGAGACATTCAGAGTGGCCGGTTTATACAGGTTCCACTCAAAACAGGTTTAACCTGTTTTGAGTGGAACATGTATAAACCGACCACAATATTACACAATTTATAAACTTGTAGATATGAATGTGTCGATTGACAATTTTACAGACAGTGGAATTATTGTATAAACCAGGGGCCCGTTCCACTAAACTTGGCAGGATGTGTGTGGTCTAGAGGGCACAGTATTGGACTTCAAGACCGAAGGTTGTGAGTTCGTTCCTCACACTAGACATGAAAAACACTTACATAGTATTTCCATCCCACTTGTCTTTCGGATGAGACTTTAAAGCCCCATCTCCATATGACTAGCTGTTGCTGGGACGTTAAACCCATTCACTTTCACCTTTTCACTAAACTTGGTGCGATGCCAGTGTTCACTAATGTTGTGTGTGTTTCTCTCACCCACAAGTAGTTAGTACCAGTCATTAAATGTGAACCAGTCCACTAAAGACTTGCCAACATCAGCTGTCAGTTTTAATGTTTTTTGTTAATTTTAATTTTGCACATAACTGATTTCATCGTCCTACAATGTTTAGTTGTGAAACGTCCCCCAGACCCTTTGGAGGGTCCCATTGGGCTATGGTGAATTGTACTGGTATTACCCCTGGGGTCGTCAATTATAAACCTTCTGAGCATATAATCCATTCTCATGCTCAAAATCAGGTGGTTTGATTGTTTGAGGCTGAGCTGTGCTCAGTCTCAGCCAATCAAACTACCTGATTTGGGATTTTCCCCCAATGCAGCAGGTTGAATAAGGGATCGAACCTGTTGACCCGGCCTGAAATGACCATAGCTGTTGATAGGCCGTTAAACACTAACAAAAGTAAACAAACCAGATTTCGAGTACAGAGATGTGCTCATCAAGTCTATAAGCACCGGCCGTGGTGTAGTTTGATTGGTCAAGGCTGAGCTGTGCTCAGTCTCAGCCAATCAAACCACTTGATTTTGAGAGTTTATGCTCATCGACCCTGATGTAGTTTGATTGGTCATGGCTGAGCTGTGCTCAATCTCAGCCAATCATTTACTCAGCAAGTTTATAAGCACCGGCTGTATAGTAGGGCCTGTGTCATTAAAGTTCTTGCGATAAAATGTTCATAAGACGATTTACTTCTCACATTTACGTGGTTACCTAACGTTACCATTTTGTACCTATATTATTGCATGTGAATACATGTACAATCCATCTACATACGTGTATACCTATATATAGTATACAAATGTCATTTCTCCTTTACAATTCACCTACATGTACATATGTGTATACCTCCATACAGTATACAGTTCATATTTACACTTCATCTACATATGTGTATACAGTTCATATTTACACTTCATCTACATATGTGTATACCTCTATACAGTATACAGTTCATATTTACACTTCATCTACATATGTGTATACCTCTATACAGTATGCAGTTCATATTTACACTTCATCTACATATGTGTATACAGTTCATATTTACACTTCATCTACATATGTGTTATTCTGTACAGTATACAGTTCATATTTACACTTCATCTACATATGTGTATACCTCTATACAGTATACAGTTCATGTTTTGTCTACATATGTGTTTTCTGTATACAGTTCATATGTACAATTCATCGACATATGTGTATACCTGTACTATACAGTATACAGATGTTACAAAGAATGACATTCTCCTTTACATTTCGTTGGGTGGTTGGTTGGGAGCATGCAATGGGTAATTTAACGTTCGGGATATCATCCTTACCGGAATCGCGACTGGAGACCTGGTTTTTCCCTCATGTATGTCTTTGGCATTCTTATATGTGAGGGTTTAATCTGGTTATTCGTACTTGTAATACTTTTAGGGGAAGGGGCCAAGTGACTGGTGTGGTGTAAACCTGGCACCAGGTCAGGTTATTCTAATTTCACGGCTAAATATATAGTTATTTCAATGTAAATATTCTGTTCTGATTTATGGAATTTTCTCCCCAATGCAATGTTACTTGCAGGATTGAACCCGTTGGCCTAGTTTTAAATTACCTTAGCTGTTGATAAGCCGTTAAACCCCAATAAATCAAATAATTTTGAAGTTTCACATTTATGTGTGTTTCTTCTTGCATAATTACTTTATTTACCCCGTCAACACAGTGCGTATGTGCCGTGAAACACGGTGCCGTGAAACATTTTTGATATCCAGTCAATAAAATTTTTGTATTTTACAGCCATTTGTTGGTGTTGACGGGATAAATAGAATAGTAGGTTAGTGCCGTGAATGGGAAAAAATATCTGGCGCGGCACGGAAACGGGATGTGCTCGGCATAGCCTCGCCCATCCCGTTTCCTGAGCCTTGCCAGATATTTTTTCCCATTCACGGCACTATCCTACTATTCTCTATATATGCAATGCAGCAGGTTGAAAACGGGATAGAACCCATGTGCTTTCATATTTATATACTGTGTATGGATCCTGAAAGTTTTCACTATACATGTATGTATTTACAGTATAGCCTTACATAACCTACATCTTTGTATTTTTATACCCCGGCATACAAAGTATGTCGAGAGGTATATAGTTTTCATAATTCCGTCCTTACGTCCGTCCGTCCGTCCGTCCATGTTAAAGTTTTTGGGTACCCATTATCTCTGTAATGTTAAGTCGGATTGACCTCAAACTTAATACATGTATACTTCTTTGTCATCATCCATATTTTCATTCCATACCACATTCATACCTTCATGTCCAATGTCAAGGTCAAATTACTTAGAAATTTGTGTCTGTAAGATTTGCGTTAAAGTTTTCGGGTACCCATTATCTCTGGAACGGTAAGTTGGATTGACATCAAACTTCATATACTTCCTTATCATCATCCATATTTTCATTCCATACCACACCCATGCGGCCTTCATTATGTAGAAATTTGCATCTATAAGATTTTTACCCCAAAAAACAAACAAACAATTAGGTGCGCAGTGATAATACTATACCACCGGTAGAAATAGTTTTACATTCTAGATACTGGTTGAATTAATATAAATATTTTTAACCCATTACAGACGGCATACACTTATAGTAAGTAGTATGAGCCTTTAGAGAGAAAAATATCCCTATTTTCTTTATTTCCTTTTGAAAGTATATGTTGTAACCACTCATTTGAACCATCTCGACGAGACGGTTCAAATGAGTGGTAACAACATATACCTTTATCGATGAATGAACAAAATAATGAGATTTTTTCAACAAAAACTAGAAAAAGTCGATGGCGCGCCATCGCAATATACCCACTTTCCCCAAATGCTAAGTCCGAAAGGGGGAGGTAATCCATGATGGAGGGTCGGATAAAAAATCCGAATTCACTTTGCGCATGAGCACATCAAAATGAAGCTACGAACCAAATATCAGACGCGTAGGTATTAAGGTGAAAAAGTTTTTCGAGTTACAAGGAAAAAATGGGAAATTCTGAGTCGGAAAGGGGGAGGTAATCGATGATGGAGGGTCGGATCAAAAATGGGAATTCACTTTGCGCATCTGCACATGATAACGAAGCTACATAGCAAATATGAGGCGCATAGGTATGAAGGTGAAAAAGTTTTTCGAGTTACAAGGAAAAAATGGGAAATTCTGAGTCCGAAAGGGGGAGTTTAATCCATGATGGAGGGTCGGATCAAAAATCCGAATTCACTTTGCGCATCTGCACATGATAACGAAGCTACATAGCAAATATGAGGCGCGTAGGTATGAAGGTGAAAAAGTTTTTCGAGTTACAAGGAAAAAATGGGAAATTCTGAGTCCGAAAGGGGGAGATAATCCATGATGGAGGGTCGGATCAAAAATAAATCCAAATTCACTTTGCGCATCTGCACATGATAACGAAGCTACATACCAAATATCAGGCGCGTAGGTATGAAGATGAAAAAGTTTTTCGAGTTACGAGGAAAAAATGGAAATTCTGAGTCCGAAAGGGGGAGATAATCCATGATGGAGGGTCGGATCAAAAATCCAAATTCACTTTTGTTTGCATCTGCACATGATAACGAAGCTACATACCAAATATCAGGCGCGTAGGTATGAAGGTGAAAAAAGTTTTTCGAGTTACGAGGAAAAAATGGGAAATTCTGAGTCCGAAAGGGGGAGATAATCCATGATGGAGGGTCGGATCAAAAATCCAAATTCACTTTGCGCATCTGCACATGATAACGAAGCTACATACCAAATATCAGGCTGCGTATTGGTGGGATGAGTGAAAAAGAGTGAGAGTTACGAGACATGGGAAATCTGAGGTCGAAAGTTACGAGATAATCATGATGGAGTGGGAGATGGATCAAAAATCCAAAATTCACTTTGCGCATCTGCACATGATAACGAAGCTACATACCAAATATCAGGCGCGTAGGTGAGGTGAAAAAGTTTTTGAGTTGGAGGAAAAAATGGGAAATTCTGAGTCCGAAAGGGGGAGATCCAGTGAGGAGGGTCGGATAAAAAATCCAAATTCTTTGCGCTCTGCACAGATAACGAAGCACACCAAATATCAGGATGAAGGATAGTCATGAATTGAGTCGGATGGGGGGAGATCAAAAATCCGGAAATCACTTTGCGCATCTGCACATGATAACGAAGCTACATACCAAATATCAGGCGCGTAGGTATGAAGGTGAAAAAGTTTTTCGAGTTACGAGGAAAAAATGGGAAATTCTGAGTCCGAAAGGGGGAGATAATCCATGATGGAGGGTCGGATCAAAAATCCAAATTCACTTTGCGCATCTGCACATGATAACGAAGCTACATACCAAATATCAGGCGCGTAGGTATGAAGGTGAAAAAGTTTTTCGAGTTACAAGAAACGTGACGGACGTACGGACGTACGGACGGACGGACGTACGGACGGACGGACACCCGTGACGAAAACAATATACCCGTTTTTTTTTACAAAAAAAGTGGGTATAATAATAGTATCCTTAGGCTGAAATGGGTTAACTGAAACTACCCTTCACAACTACGGTACATTTAGTTATCATTCACTATTATGCACATTTTTTGACTGCTCAATTGTAAGGTTAATTTCTTTAAATAAATATCTTGATTACTTGTGGTTGGAGAAATGGATCTTGTGTGTTTTACGACCAGTGTAGATCCAGATCAGCCTGTGTATCCACAGTCTGATCAGTATCTGCACTGTTCACCATTCTGTCAATGAAACGGGTATCGTGCTTCTAACAAGCAATATAGATTATTATCAGACTACAGTAGCGTGCTATTTGATCAGGAGCTACACTGGTCACAAGTCCCATAAGCCCCATTACTCCAGTCAATGCCACATTTGCAGGACTACGGGTGAGTGGTAAGTAATTATCCCCTTGCCGATAGACAAGAGGGGATATAGCGTTATTCCATGTACATACATGCTTCCATGTGCGGAATTTATCGGGGTATAAACTTCGAAAAGTCGCGGGAATACTGGACGAAGGCCGGAAGGCCTCGTCCAGTATTCCCGCGACTTTTCTAAGTTTATATCCCCGATAAATTCCACAAAAAGGCCATTCATTCCTTATAATTCCAGATTTGAAATAAATTCATCAAGAAAATGTGTTTATTTTCCGTTTTCTTAAGAATTATTTTAACTGCGCCTGACGGTTACGGAAAGTAGTTCGGCATGGAGTTTACTGGGATATAAATTTTGGACGGAGACTTGCAACGGACCAATCAAATGTTAGGGAATTTTGTAAATATTTTTGTGCTGGAATTATACGCTTGTAACACCTTTCAATAACTTCACCAATTTTGATAATGTTTGGCCACAATGTGCGTCTAGGGATGGTGCTTTGTTTAGCATACGACCCACCTCCGACCGCCCAAGGTCAAGGTCACAGGACTTGCGTTCATCTTGTTTGTAAGGCAAAAAAGGTTTATTATCAAGGCTGCCAGGGAGGTGATTAGCTTCGTTTAACTATGCCATATCTTGTTGCCATGGTGATAAATTATGATTGGAGATAAATGGACAAAGGTTTGTATATGAACGTGGACAGAGCTGTAGATGTGTTTCGTAAATCCACAATTGAAAAGCATAAGTATCCTATAAGTTAAAATCAATTGCAGTGTTTTCCAGGTATGTAAATGGACAGAGCTATAGATAACTCCGAAAATCCGTAATTGAGAAACAAAATAATTTGAATAAAGTGAGTGTCTGGACAGGCCCGTAGCCAGACCTGTTTGAAGGTGGGGTCGTTTCGAGGCCCAAGGGGCCTGAGGTATCTAGGGGGGTCTAAAAAAGTGGACCTCGAGGCTAAAAAAGTGGACCTCAAGGCTGGGCGGGGGGGTTGTCCGACCGCTCCGACCCCCCTGGCTACGGGCCTGCTAGATGGTACCTCTGAATGGCATCAGTGGGTTGCAGGTATGTACCATAATAACCAAAAATATTCGAACACCAATTATTTGGGGAAACCTATACAAATATATACATGTATAACCCTTTCACCCCTAAGTAACTGGAATGGAGTTTGATATGTGATTTCTTTCCGACCAATCCAATCATCGTAAAATAATTTTCTGACTAGTCCATTGATGATAAGGGGGTGTTTTTGTTCTCAAAAAAAATATGAAAATGACTGTCACGAGCCGGCTCATCTGGATCTACACTTTGCCAATACCACTATACAGGCCTGTGGTGTTAAAAGTGTTAATAGTGTATATTACAAAAAAAAATAGTTTAGCAAATAAAATTTGTGAATATGTAAATGTTACACATTCTATAACGATTGGAATATCGTACAGTTGTCAGCATCGACATGTTCCGCACCACGTGTATTTTCCACTACCAGTGTGACGTAATACATTTGTTAAAGTTACCAGAGTTTGCATACATGGGTCACTAAATGTTTTTGGACTGTACAGTTTCTTTTGCTCTCAAAAATATGAAAATTACTTGCAAAACTGTGCAGATCCGGATGAGACGGCTCGTTACGAGCCGGCTCATCTGGATCTACACTTTTTGCCAATACCACTATACAGGCCTGTGGTGTTGAAAGGGTTAACAGACTGATTATATAGTGGATGTTCCACTACCAGTGCGACATAATATATTTGTTTAAGTTACCAGAGCTTGCATATATGGGTCACTAGTGGGTGGTGGTCGGGTGAAAGTGACGGCGTAAATTAACGGTAGGGGTTCCTCCTTATAGGAATCACGATTTGCCTGGTTTGGCCCTCGGGTACGTTTTTATCTTTGACTCTTTAGTTACCTGGGAGTTGAATTGGGTTATTGCCCATTATAAAAGTAGTAAGATTATTACTGATCCTACTGCTTTTGGGAGGGGCCATGTGATTCTGGTGTGGCGAGGACCTGGCATCAGATCAGGATTATTCTGATTTCAGGGCTGAATATATAGTTTTGTTATTGTAAATATTCAGTTCTGATTTTGGGATTTTCCCCCCATTTGTACATATACTTGAACATGTACATGTACTTGTACAGGTAATATATGGGATTTAGTACTAAACCCATTGACCCGGCCTTAAATGACCTTAGCTGTTGATAGGCCGTTAAACCCTAACTAACAAACAAACATGGGTCACTAAATGTTTTTGGACTACAGTTTCTTTTGTCAGTGAGTATAGTTGCTAATGGCATGAGATCTATGTTGCAGAATGAGGGCTGTACCGTTGTGCAGTCGGGGATGACCAGTTGACCGATGGTATAATGAATTTGATGGGATTCGACCCGTTATCACGGCATGAAATGACCGTAGCAGGTAAATTAAATTAATTGGTTGATTTATGTCGGTTGCAGTGAAAACCCAAATATCTGAACCATCATCTGTGGTGCAGTGCCTTTGAGAGATATTGGCTGACATGTTGACTAGTGTAGACCTTACTCTCCTACCCGGCCTTACATGACCTTAGCTGTTGATAGGTCGTTAAACACCATAAAGACTATGTAGCCTGGTCTGGGTCTGTTAGTGTGGAAAATGGACCTAGTGTCTTAACCCATTTCATGCTGAGGATACGTGTGTAGACAAACTTAAATATTTTCTTTCTATGTGCTTAGAAGTATATGTCGTGACCACCATTTGAGCCGTCTCGTCGAGACGGTTCAAATGAGTGGTCAGAACATATATTTTCATTGAGAAATAACAAAAATAAAAATAAAATATTAACAAAAATTCATAACCGTAAAGGTGTATTCCGTATGTAACGGGTTGGAAAGTAACGTAGTAGGCACATTTTTGGAGAGAGTCGTAGTGCAGTTTCTCCTGATCACTAATTACCGGATATTATCTCTTAGCTTAACTAGCAAGTTAGATTGGCACTGCATGTGTAATTGGAAACAATGATAAAGCAATTAAACCACAATTAGTGGTAATATGTGACTGGAAATGGAGAAATGGTGTTTATGAATTTTGCGACCAGCGTAGACCCAGATGAGACTGTGCATCCGCACAGTCTGATCAGGGTCTGCACTGTTCACCATTCCATCAATTAAACGACCATCATGCTTCTAACGAGCAATATAGATCGTTATCAGGCTACAGGAGTGTGCTATTTGATCAGGAGCTACAGTGGTCAGAAATCCCATAAGCCCCATTTCTCCAGTCACACCCACATATATGGCCGATTACTCTAAATCAACAACAAACTGTCTCAAACTGGTACTATATACGGTCACCCGCGGGGAAAATTGACCTTGCAATGATTCGCACCAGCTTAGTCCCAGATAAAGATCGGGATCTGTTCTGAAAATCTGTTGTTGTTTTCACTATGATAATTCCAGCACAAAAATATTTACACAATTCCCTAACATTTGATTGGCTCGTAGCAAGTCTCTGTCCAAAATTTATATCCCAGTAAACTCTCACGCCGAACTACTTTCCGTAACCGTGAGGCGCAGTTAAAATAATTCTTAAGAAAACGGAAAATAAACACATTTTCTTGTTGAATTTATTTCAAATGCTGGAATTATAAGGAATGAATGGCCTTTTTGTGGAATTTATCGGGGATATAAACTTGGAAAAGTCGCGGGAATACTGGACGAGGCCTTCCGGCCTTCGTCCAGTATTCCCGCGACTTTTCCAAGTTTATACCCCGATAAATTCCACAAAAAGGCCATTCATTCCTATAATACATTTACTGTCAATGTGTCTTATATGAAATTATGCTTTTCTAAGAAACTTGTGTGTCTGAAGTTCATAAGCAAACTCTTCATATGGATTTCATATGCTAATCGTAATCATTGCATGTATATGCACAGATCATTATTTCTTGAAGGATGGCAGGGTATGCATATCTTAACCCTTTCACCCCTAAGTAACTGGAATGGGTTTTGATATGCTAATGTTGCAAACAATCCAACTGTCACAAAATGATTTTCAGACTAGTCAATTTATAAAAATGGAGTGTTTTTTCTCTAAAAAATAAGAAAATTACTTTCAAAAAGTGCAGATCCCGATGAAACGGCTCTTCAGGAGCCGGCTCATCTGGATTTACAGTTTTTGCCAATACCACTATAGAGAGGCCTGTGGTGTTGAAAGGGTTAATGGTGAATCCTTTAACTACTTAACCGTTTTCATGCCGAGGATACGCCAAATTTGTTTACGGAAAATCCTAAATATTTTCCTTCTGTCCACTCAGAAGTATATGTCGCGACCACCATTTGAACCGTCTCGTCGAGACGGTTCAAATGAGTGGTTACAACATTTACATTCATTGAGAAATAAGAAATATAAAAATAAAACATTTTGTTTGTGGAAAATCCTAAATATTTTCTTAATGTGTGCTTAGATGTATATGTTGTGACCACCATTTGAACCGTCTCGAAGTGGTCACAACATATACATTCATTGAGAAATAACAAAAATAAAATTTAGGTGTAATCCGAAAGGAATGGGTTAATGGTGAATTTTACTGGCCCGGATTCACATCTGGTACCAAGGGATAGGGTGCAGTACGGGTGCCCGACATCAGATCAGGGCGCTGTCCTTCAGTGCTGAAAGTCTTTATGTATAAGTTATTGTTCACATATTGAATTTTTAAGAAAATTAAATGCAAGGCATCGGTGGCTATGGTTTTATGCTATATAGTTTGGTTTTATGCTATATAGTTTGGTAGTTTGGTTTTATGCTATATAGTTTGGTTTTATGCTATATAGTTTGGTAGTTTGGTTTTATGCTATATAGTTTGGTTTTATGCTATTATTTAGTATATGCTATATAGTTTGGTTATCTATATTGTTTTGGTTTTGCTATATGTTTTATGCTATATAGTTTGGTTTTATGCTATTTATAGTTTGGTTTTATGTATATTTTGTTTATGCTATATAGTTTGGTTTTTATTGTTATATAGTGTAGTGCTATAGTTTGGTTTTATCTATGGTTTTATGCTATATAGTTTGGTTTTATTTATATTGTTTATGCATATAGTTTTTATCTATATTGTTTATGCTATATAGTTTGGTTTTTATGCTATATGTTTTGTATATAGGTTTTATGCTATATAGTTTGGATTTTATGTATATTTGGTTTTTGTTTGGCTATAGTTTGGTTTTATATATATTGGATTTTATGCTATAAGTTTTATGTTTATATTGTTTGGTTTTTATGCTATATTTATGTTTTTTATGCTATATAGTTTGTTTTATGTTATTTTTTTTATGATATATAGTTTTTTTATGGTTTTATGCTATATAGTTTGGTTTTATGCTATATCGTTTGGTTTTATGTTATAGTTTGTTTTATATAGTTTTTTTCTGCATATAGTTTGGTTTATGCTATATATGTTTGGTTGTGCTATATATTTATGTATATGTTATATTGCTATATAGTGGTTTTATGCTATAGGAGTTTGGTTTTATACTAGTTTATGCTATATTAGGTTTATGGTTTTATGCTATATAGTTTTTTTGTATGCTATATAGTTTGGTTTTATGTATATTGTTTTATGCTATATAGTTTGGTTTATGCTATATAGTTTGGTTTTATGTTATATTGTTTCGGCAAATTTTAATACGTATCTCCCATCCGAGTATTGATTGTCCATTCCTGTCGAAGTAAAAAACTTATTGGGGTTAAAACTTGTGACATGTGAAATACTGGCCAGCGATTGGCTTAGAAAGTTGGGCGAACTATAAAGTCATTTTCTTGTTGAATGTAGGAATGAATGGCCTTTTTGTGGAATTTATCGGGGTATAAACTTGGAAAAGTCGCGGGAATACTGGACGAAGGCCGGAAGGCCTCGTCCAGTATTCCCGCGACTTTTTCCAAGTTTATGTCCCCGATAAATTCAACCAAAAGGCCATTCATTCGTTATAATTCCAGCATTTGAAATAAATTCATCAAGAAAATGTGTTTATTTTCCGTTTTCTTAAGAATTATTTTAACTGCGCCTCACGGTTACGGAAAGTAGTTCGGCGTGGGAGTTTACTGGGATATAAATTTCTTGTTGAATGTAGGAATGAATGGCCTTTTTGTGGAATTTATCGGGGTATAAACTTGGAAAAGTCGCGGGAATACTGGACGAAGGCCGGAAGGCCTCGTCCAGTATTCCCGCGACTTTTTCCAAGTTTATGTCCCCGATAAATTCAACCAAAAGGCCATTCATTCCTTATAATTCCAGCATTTGAAATAAATTCATCAAGAAAATGTGTTTATTTTCCGTTTTCTTAAGAATTATTTTAACTGCTCCTGACGGTTACGGAAAGTAGTTCGGCGTGGCGTGGGAGTTTACTGGGATATAAATTTTGGACAGAGACTTGCTACGGGCCAATCAAATGTTATGGAATTGTGTAAATATTTTTTTGCTGGAATTATTGTACAATGGTCCCCTCATACAGGTGCATTCCTGTCTGTATATGTGGCTGTTACTGGAGAAATGCGGCTTTCGGGTGTTGCAACTAGTGTAAACCCAGAATCTGCTCTGTTCGCCATTCCATCAATGAAACCTCCGTCATGCTTCTAACAATCAATATACATGTAGATCATTGTCCGGCTACAGAAATGAGCTATTTTATCAGGAGCTACACTGGTCACAAATTACATACGTCCACCAACTCGTGGACCAATTACATATTTTGTTTTGGTTGCTTCACAGCTGAAAGTCGAACCCCCTTTTCAAAAATACTTGTGACGCCCATGTTTCCAATTCCAAAATTTATAACAACACCCGACAACAATTTTGTTTACCCTCATTCTAAGGGTTAACCCTTTCCCTGATAGAAACGACTTCACGCCTCTGCAGAAGATGTCTTTTGAAAACATTGTGGGAAAAGGAGAAATTCCCACAATGTTTTCTACTCTATCAGATAATTTAACCATCATTTGTCCCAGCATTTGATTCTTTTATTCAGATGTTTTGGATTTGGAAGAGTCGAAATATCGCAAAACAGGGAAAGGGTTGCAAGCCAATGAATAAGTGTCCAAATTTCTCTCAGTACTTTGTAAACACCCCTCAATTATTGCTGGATCCACCCACTTTGTAATTAAGTTAGTGGGTTGAACTTTACTGGGATCTGAATCTGGTGTATGTGGACTTCCTTGTCAATTTTGGATTTTGTTGGGGAAAAATCTATAAACAATGTCGGTTAGTATTTTATATGTTTTGAACCATATATGTTCTTATTAACACATCATTAAATATTCTTATACTTAACCCTTACACCGCTATCTTAATTTATTTGTCATCTGCTGTTTATTTTCTATTTTCATCATCAAAAACATGCTTTGACAGTACTTTGGAATAATTTACAACATGCTTTGACAGCACTTTCCATTGGAAATGATTCTGAAGTGCTGTCAAACCATGTTTTTATTGAGAAATAAGGCAAGATATAAAAACAACAGCAGACGACAATTGTTGTGTGTAGCGGTCTAAGGGTTAATGAATACAACCTTGGGCTGTTGCGTTTACTTTGGTGAACAATGCATTTGGTCTGTTTAAAGTGCATGGTGTCCCGAAGAATGTTTATAAACCATTTAATAAATGCCATATTAACCCTTTTCCACCTAAATACATAACCTGGTCTGTTAACATCTTAATTTTGGACTATTCCATTGATCAAACATGGGCATTGTTTCAAAATCTTAAATATAATGGGATGGGTTGTGGCCTAGGGGTTAGAACACCTGACTTCCAATTCGGAGGTTGTGGGTTCAACCCTCGCCTTGGGCATAAAAAATACTTTCATAGTATTTCCATCCCATCTCATCAGTCGGATGAGACTTTAAAGTGAGGTCCTGTCTCTAGTTGACCTTAGCTGTTGCTGGAACATTAAACCCATTCACTTTCACTTAAATATAATGAAAAATACTGCAATATTGATATACATATAGAGAATACCAGACTGGTGTCTTTTGATATCAGATTTATCAGGCAATGCTAGGAAACACGTAGAAATTCTAGGCTGGCCGTTTCCGAGCTGATAAATAATGTATCGTGGTAAATTCATATTTAAAAACTACTTCAGCTGTGGTTGGAGAAATGGGGCTTATAGGATTTGTGACCAATGTAGCTCCTGATCAAATAGAACACTCCTGTATTGTGTTAACGATCTACATTTGTATACTGCTTGTTAAACCATGATGGGTGTTTCATTGATATAATGACAGTGCAGATCCTGATCAGACTGTGTGAATGCACAGGCTGATCTGGATCTACACTGGTCGCAAAACCTATAAGCCCCATTTCTCCCTGTTCAGATGCACAGGCTGATCTGGATCTGCACTGGTCGCAAAGCCGATAAGCCCCATTTCTCCAGTCACAAACACAACTAATCGCTTACCTTTCCAGTACCTTGGCTACAACGTGACCAATCAGACGACGGCTAGTGTCCGTATCATCCACCAGAATCCACCAATCGACGACCTTGATGAATGGGCGGAATTACGCGAGAACTGGAAGCGTATTGCCGCGGTGATGAAGGTCCTCTACGACTGTAACCTTGCCCTTGCTATAATACTCGCGCTTATCGCCATAACGATATTCTGTACGATATTCAACGGGAATGTGCGGTCAAAGTCGCCTATATGGTACAGTTGTCATTTAATCCTGCTGTCTGTGTTTACTGCGCTGTGTCTACACGTTGTCACATACACGGGACAGATTGTTCATAATTCGGGAACGTGTCGATTTGTCGTCTATTCCGTCGAGTATATTTTGTTCATGATGGCATTGAACATTCTACTTATTAACGTTGAAGTCTTCTTTGTGTACTTTCTCCCAATATCGCTATGGAAACAGAACACATTTGTGCGGTTTCTAGTCTCCATGCTAACTGCCTGGTTGGTGGTGAGCTTTCTCGTGGCGCACATCACCATTGATAACAACGAGCAGAAGAATAAGGCTTCTTTCTGCTTTAACATCCAGAACCGCGCGGTCCAGATGGCCAGATTTAGTCTGCAGGAGTATGTTCCCGCCCTACTCTGTCTTATCGCCTCCGCCATCGTCATTGCGACCTTCTGTCTACGTAGGTCACGGAATCATTTCATAGAAGCCGCTGGAGGCTTGCGAGAAGTGATTTCACTAGACACGGAAAATATGTTACCATGGTTACTAATGGCGGTGGGCATGAACGTGATTTTCATCATCAGGACGATTCTAATGTTGGTTATCCGGTATGGGTTGACGGCGTCCTACGACCCAGACAATCACATGACAGTGGTGGCGATGTTTTTCCTGCACAGTCTGATGATCTACTTGTTACCTCTGCCCGTGCTGTTTCTGCCCGACGTACGACAGGCCATGAGGGACGCTGTAGTCAACTTTGTTGCCATAGTGACCGCCAAGGTCAAGGTCACCCAGGAGACTCACAATCTACGCGTTACCATGGAAACTGATTGCGAAACTGCCTAATTTGAGACATTAACCCTTTCACCCCTGAATAACTGGAGTGGATTTTGATATGTTAACTTTGCAACCAATCCAATCATCACAAAATGATCTTCAGACTAGTCCATTTATGAAAAGGGGGTGTTTTTGTTCTCAAAAATATTTTTAAAATTACTTGCAAAAAGTGCAGATCCTGATGAGACGGCTCGTGACGAGCCGTCTCATCAGGATCTGCACTTTTTGCAACTAATTTGTTTGCGAATACTGTTTGCGAATACCACTATACAGGTCTGTGGTGTTGAAAAGGTTAACAGACTGATTGCATACAGGATATGCCTCCACGTCTGGTAAAATATCCCACCATATAATATGGGATATTTTACCCATATTGGACACACTCGATTTGTGTTCAGCTCCTTGATTATTTCTTATGTACATAATCCAAATAATTACTAGAATTCCAGAGGATGTGTGCAATAGGACCTATAGCCTAAGTACTAGTATGATCGTCAACTTTAAAAAATAAATAGAGGATATTCGATCGTAAATTTTGAATAGCGGGAAATAATACACGAGTGTGCGTCGGCTTCCACGTAAGCAACGAGTGAGCGTAGCGAACGAGTTGCTTGCACGGACGCCGACGGACACGAGTGTATTATTTCCGCTATTTCAAACAGAGAATTTGAGAATGGAATATCCTATTTATTACACTTCCACGGCGGATATATATGCACATTTAGTCTATTTTTGAGATTATAATCAATGAATTGTGATGTGTGCATGAATAGTTATACAATGACGTGTTTTCCCGCGTTTTGACGTTACGTTGTGCGACGTCAAATGTGACGTCATGTAAACTTTTTGAAATCCAAATTACACAGCTGTTTCTATGAGCCAGATATATTTGAGTGCACGTTTGGAATGTGTTCAATCACATTAACATTCTAGATTAGTCGAGACCCTTTCCAAATTTTCAAATATAACTTTATTTTGACTGTAATAAAAATTAAACATTTTGCATGGTAGCTCATGGTTTCCAAGGAAACAGAGATCACAGATGTTGTCTTGTTGTCTGGTTTCGAGAGGTTCCACTGTACTTACACTAATAGAGTGGGTGATTCATCCTTACCAGTGTGGGTGGCAGGTGGGAGCATGCGATGGGTAATTTAACGATCAGGGTTTATTCTTACCTGAATCCCAACTACATGACCAGTATTACAGACTATTTCACCAACATTGCAAAGTATACTTTCCTAGCAAAGTATACTTTGAGGGAGAAATTTTCAATTTTTTGAAAAATGTATTAATTTTTATTATACTGAATTTATTACAGCCAATGATAATGTAATAAATTCAGTATAATAATTCTGCATACTTTTAATCATCAAATATATGCAGTCGTTAGTTCTATATGAAATAATGCATTTCGGGAAAAATAAATGATTACTCCCTCAAAGTATACTTTGCTAGATAAGTATACTTTACAATGTTGGTGAAATAGGCTACTGGTTTGACCCTCGCATACGTCTTTAGCATTTTGTATGCGACAATTGAATCTGGTTATACCCCTTTGTAGATTAATCCTATCGGTATTAATATCGGTTTTTAATAGGGGACGGGGCCAAGTGACGGTGTGGAATGGACCTGGCAGCAGGTCAGGTTATTCTAATTTCAGCGCTGAATACATATTTATCTCGATTCCGTTCTGATTTTGGGATTTTCCCCGCAATGCAACTGGTTAAATGTGGGATCGAACCCGTTGGCCTGGCCTGGCCTTAAATGACCATAGCTGCTGATCGACCGTTAAACACCAACATTGAACAAACACTTCGGCAAGAACTTGGCTACGCTACTGATGGAACACAACAACGGCGCATATTTAATATATTTTAATGTACAAAATAACTATGACATTGCACGACTGGATGACAGTTTGCACACACAACGTACAAACTGAGGTTACAACATCAAAATGCTTCGTTACTCAGCTGCTAAAATGATTCTTCGTATTACGAAAAACTCATATGTGGCTGTGAGAAATGGGGCTTATGAGATTTCTGAACAGTTTAGCTCCTGATCAGATAACACTCCTGTAGCACGATAACGATCGATATTGCTTGTTAGAAATGGCGGGAGCTTCATTGATGGAATGGCGAACAGTGCAGATCCTGATCAGACCGTGCGGATGCACAGTCTGATCTGGTTCTGCACTGGTCGCAAAGCCCATAAGCCCCATTTCTCTAGTCACAGCCGCATATTACAAGGTTTGATATAGCAATGCAAAACTATAGTCTGTTTCATGAAAGCTGCCCAAATTTTTGACCAAATTTCACGAAAATAAAAAGAAGGCTCATTCTTAAATTTTCCTTTAATTTAATATTATCGAAAAAAATATTGTTTTTGCATTGTTTATATAGCCGTAAAATTTGGGCAGCTTTCGTGAAACAGACTATAGTGTGTAACATGAATATGCAGTCGTATCATTGTAGATATGACCATTGTTGTCGAACGTAATAAGTACATTTATTACATAAATTTATCAGTTTAAAGGCACCGTGTCTCAGATGCTGTCTGTATTGAATTTTTAATAAATTAATATGTGAACTACACTTACTTATTGTTTGTCACGCCCCATCGCGTGAACATGTTGCGTTTCAACGGAGCGCCACCCCCTACCCGCTTTCAAATCACAATACTATTGTACGTGATCGGTGGTTTTATAGCGATTTGATTATGCACACGCGGTGACAGAGTTTGTGTCACAGGAAAATACGTCAACAAGGCGGGACATCTGTTGCTAAATATAAATTTGTACGTATTGTAACATTTAATGATGAATTTAATAGATATTGGTGAAAGCATCTCTATATGCGATTAATTGAGACAAAATGCTATGTTTTCATTGGTCGAGAAACTAGGGCAAACAATAAGTGCTTTTTCACTTCATGCATAGTAAATGAAATATATAAACCAATCACATAATTTTATTTGGTCACATTCCATAAATTCTTAAGAGAACTTGTGTGTACAATTAGATTCAGGGATTCGATTTACAATTAAACTATTTTTTCCTAGTGCTTGTTTCATCACTTGCTAGCCATATACAAGACCAAATGCCTTTAATAACACAGTTGCATACAATTGGCTATTGCAATGTAATAACACAGTGTATAAAAAATTGTAATACACTATCATAATAAATATTCAAATGAGCTCGCTACAGAAAACATGTTGGTTGATCAGTACAGCTCGATGTATGATCATGTGCTTATGCAATAAATAGAATCACATTTTTGAATATTTAATAATTAAAATCAATTTATTAATGCCTTCACCCTATTAAATATCCATTGTTTGCTTTTCCATGTTATTTATTTTTAATAATTTAATAATGAGAAAATGCGAATTTCTTTTTAGAATTTTCGATTTGATTTAGATTATCTTTTTACTACATTGTATTCCATTAATGAGAAAATGCACATTTTTTTAGAATTGAACAATTCTGACAAATTCTGCAGATCCTGATAAGACAAGTAATGTGCAAATACATGTACTGTAGTTTCAACAGAAACTACAGGACATGTATTTGCACATTACTTGTTGGTTTTATGGTTTGTAGGGTTGAATTACTTAAATATATAGTGAATAAAACTATAACCATCGTATATTTAAATTATATTGAGCTGAGCGCTACATTGTATGTTTACATGCACACGTTTGATTGAGCCAAAGCTATAGATAGACCAGAGTTATAAATACAAGTAACTTCCCTTAGAAGTCTGGCTCCAGGTCGAGTTATTCTAATTTCAGATTTACCCCCCTTGGACAGGTGGATACGGGACTCGACCCCGTTGACCCGTCTGCGTGTAGACTCCCTGAGGCTTGTACCTCTATGTCAGAAAAGCGGACGTTAAACCCTATTCACTCACTCACTCACTCTAATTTCAGAGCTGAATTTATATTTTTCCATTCTGATTTTGGGATTTCCCCCTCAACGCAGCAGGTTAAATGAGAGATCGAACCCGTTGGCCTGACCTTCAATAACCTTAGCTGTTGATAAGCCCAATAAGTTAAACACCAATAAATCAAATCAAATCCCTTAGAAATATTACATTTATCATCGATATAGATAGAATTTGCAGAGTTTGTCGATATGACGTCACATTGGGTAATTTAAAGAAAATAACAAGGAGAAACTAAGCACAGTGACGTCAAACAGAAAAATTCTGGCAATTCTAACGTTAACCCTTTTCATGCTGAGGATACTCCAGTATGTTTGCGGAAAATCCTAAATAATTTCCTTCTATACACTCAGAAGTGTATGTCGCGAGCACCATTTGAACCGTCTCGTCAAGACGGTTCAAATGACTGGTCAGAACATATACTTTTATAGAGAAATAACAAAAAAAAACAACAAAAAAAACCCATAAATTTCCTAAGGTGTAGCCCCGAAAGTTGTTCTAAGGGAAGTTACTCATTACTTTTCAAGTCTGGTAACACATTTACAAGACAGTGGGCCGTTTCACTAAACTTTGTACGACTAAAATGTTCGTAAGTGCAAAATTAGTCTGTAAATTTCACATTAACAATGTTTTCTTGTAAACAATTATTGGATTTACATTTATTGAGCATAGGCAGCCTATGCTCAATAAATGTAAATCCATCAATTGAAATTTCAACACGATCATAAATTTGCACTTACGAACATCTTTGTCGTACAAAGGTTAGTGAAACGGGCCGCTGGTCTATTATGAGATGCAAGATGAGTCAATTAATTGTGGATTTTATCCAGTAAAGCTTTTTTACTGGCCAGTGAAAAATAGAAGCGACGTTAGCATCATTGTAACCGGATACTAGAAACACAAATATTTTTTTTTTATCCGGTTACATGCAACTGTTGATGGGCTTTTATCAAATATAACTCCTTACAGGCCAGTGAGCACGTTACGGGTAACCGGAATTCCGACTGGAGACCTGGTTTGGCCCTCACATATGTCTTTGGCATTTTTTATGCGACAGTTGAATCTGGTTATACCCCTTATATGAGTATTGCGATTATTCGTAATATTCTGTTCGGATTTTGGAATTTTCCCCACAATGCAGCAGGTTAAAATGGGATTGAACCCGTTTGCCGGGCCTTACACGACCGTAGCTGTTGATAGGCCGTTAAACACCAATAAACAAACAAACAAAACAAGCCAGTGAGAAATAGAAGGGGCATTATCACATTATCACCTGATACTAGAAACACAACTGTTTGTTTTTCTTGATACTAGAAAACCTGAATATTTCTAGTATATTAGGCCAGGTTTGGGGAATTATGTCCAGTATCGCTCCCCTTGGACCAGTGAAAGATAGAAGAGACATTATCATCGTATCGAGCTATGTAATCTGATATTGTTACATGGTTTCCGTTGTTTGCACATATGTGCAAACGTATAGCGCGTGCTGTTTGCATATGGCTTTAGGCAATGCTCATTCCGGGGCCGCGTGTAATGGAAGTGCCTTCATGACGTCACTACGCGGAAGTGCCTTCATAACGTCACTACTTCATGATGTTCATGACGCGGCCCCGGAATATGAATACCAAAAAGTATCTACGTGAATGGGACGATTTATAAAAAATACTGAAAATACTGAATATAATGCTCAAATTACATCATTTTTTTGTTGGAAATGTAACAATAACGTTTGATCATGTCCAGCCATGTGCAAACGTTTGCTGTGGCCCGAGGGAACTGTTTGAACCCGCGGCCTGCGGCCTTGGGGTTCAAACAGTTCCCTCGGGCCACAGCAAACGTTTGCACACGGCTGGACATTATCAAACCTTATATTAGAAACACAAACATTTTCGACTTAGAATCTGGCAATTTTGCCTTGTAACTCGTAAAACTTTTAAACTGTAATAGTTACAGACATGAAACTTGGTATGTAGCTTCCTTATTATCTCCCCTTTTGGACTTGGAATTTTTATTATCAAAGCGGTATGTGGAGCATCCGTGTTCTATGAACACATTTTCTAGTTCTCAATATTTGTGTTTGTTTCTCTCAATAGTAGAAATTTTAATATTTGTGTCCCTAGTATCTTGTATAAGGCGGTTTTGGGATTTTTCTCCGTGTAATTCTTCATGCACCTGTGACAGATTGATGACTCGAACTTACCCGATACTAGAAACAAAATCTGAAACATTTGTGTTTCTCTCAATACTAGGAACATGAATAGTCGTGTTTCTAGTATCATGTAGCATAATGCAGTTTTGGGAATTTTCCTCCAGTATGCTCGTCCTGCACCACTGTATGACATATTGCATCCCAGGCCCGTAGCCAAACTTGTTTGAAGGGGGGGTCGTTTCGAAGGCCCAATGGGCCTGAGGTATCTAGGTGGCGTCTAAAAAAGTGGACCTCGGGGCTAAAAAAGTGGACCTCGAGGCTGGGCGGGGGGGGGGGGTCGTCGGACCGCTCCGACCCCCCCTGGCTACGGGCCTACATCCGATACTAGAAACACAATACTCGTGTTTCTCTCAATACTTGGTGGGTGGAAGGTGGGTGCAAGCGATGGGTAAGTTAACGATCGGGGTTCATCCTTACCGGAATTCCGACTGGAGACCTGGTTTGGCCCTCACATACGTCTTTGGCATTTTGTATGTGACAGTTGAATCTGGTTATACCCCTATTGTGAGTATTACGATTATTCGTAATCCTATTTTAGGGGAAGGGGCCAAGTGACTTTGGTGTGGTATGGACCTGGCACCAGGTCAGGTTATTCTAATTTCAGGGCTGAATATATTTGTTCTTGATGTAAAGATTCCGTTCTTATTTTGGGATTTTCCCCCCAATGCAGCAGGTTAAAATGGGATCGAACCCATTTGCCCGGCCTTACATGACCTTAGCTGTTGATAGGCCGTTAAACACTAATAAACAAACAAACAAACAAACTCTCAATACTTGAAAGATGAATTTGTGTTTCTCGTATCCGGTTGCATCAGTTTGGAAGGGGTTTTGTCCAGTATAGCTCCTCATGGGCCTGTGAGAGATGGACGAGACTAGGATACTAGAAACAGAAATATTTGTGTTAATAGTAGCAATATAAGATAAGAGCCTCATTCAATGAATTGAGAATTATGTCCAGTATAGCTTTCACACGCCTGTGTTAGATAGAACACATATATAACCTTCTGTAACCCGATACTATAAACATGAATACTCATAGAATTTGGGTGGTTTTGGGGTGGCCACAGGGTGTGAGCGTGTACAATGATGGATCCACCCATTGACTGTATGAAAGGAACAGTTCTTGGATCGTGATTAATTCTGTCCTTCCAGGAGGCGCCAAATAAGTATGATGTTAATTTACACCATCACCTCTCAAAGGCATGTGGCTGATAGAACCTACCATCCTATAGTCTGTTTCACGAAAGCTGCCCAAATTTTACGGCCATATAAACAATTCAAAAACAATATTATTTTCGATAATATTAAATTAAAGGAAAATTTAAGAATGAGCCTTCTTTTTATTTCAGGAAATTTTATCAAATATTGATTTTATTGCGCAAAAACAATTTCCCCATGTTAAATCCCCATAGACATCTTCACAGAGTGAAGATGTCTATGGGGATTTAACATGGGGAATTTTTTTTTGAATTTCAGAAATTCTGGACCGATTTTTAAAATTTAACTTTTGTTTTCTTAGTTAGATCATATCCAAGCTATCTAGTCAGGTTTCGGAGTCAATGGCATGTGGCTGATAGAACCTACCATCCTAGTAAAGTTACCTCAGGGGCGGATCTGGAGGGGGGGGGGGTCCGGGGTTGCAACCCCCCCCCCGCAACCCCCCCCCGTTCAGCAACTGAGTTTACATAGATCACAGTTTACTACCAGTTGGGAATCTGAATTTAAATGCCGTAAAACACAGGAAAGTGCATTTCGAAGAGCTAAAAAATAGGACAACCCCCTAGTTGCGAACGGTAACTTGCAATTACTCCGGTATGGGAGTAGATTGCAAGAGTTACCTTCGCAACTAGACAACCCCCCCACCCCGTTCCCCAAATGCTGGATCCGCCACTGTACCGGATAGTAGAAACAGGAATAGAGGATATAGTGTATATCAAAATATGTTTAGAACCTATAGATTGGTAAGCATGATGGGTATATACATTGTAAATATTTGGCACAACATACTTGAGAATATATAACATGGCACGATGAAAATAATTATTTCATACAATGTTACCTTTCTTACACAAGAGCCACTATCATACATATAGACAGGAACAGAAATGTGAACTATACTTCATCAACATTGCAAAGTATACTTTAGTAGCAAGAGGGGTGTGCCATTTGATGAGAAGCTACACTGGTCACAAATACCAGGAGCCTATTTCATCAACATTGCAAAGTATACTTTAGTAGCAAAGTATACTTTGAGGGAGAATTTTTAAATTTTATGATAAATTTATTAATTTTTATTACACTGAATTTATTACATTATCACAGCCAATTTGGCTGTGATAATGTAATAAATTCAGTATAATAATTCTGCATACTTTGAATCATGAAATATATGCATTTGTTCTATATGAAATAATGCATTTCAGGAAAAATAAATGATTACTCCCTCAAAGTATACTTTGCTAGATAAGTATACTTTGCAATGTTGGTGAAATCGGCTACTGGTAACGTTTCATGCTAGGCTGGCTGTGCGTTGACCAAATAGACATTGGTCGAATGATGTCGTGTGTCATTATGTCATGTGACATTACCAAATGTACTTAGTATTATGACGCAGCATAAACAAGACCGCACACGTTTCCTTCAACACAAAACATTGAACCTGATAAATTATTCAAGTGAATATTTGCCAATTATTCAAGTAAATATTTCCAAGTGAATATGTACCACTTATTATTTCTCAATTATTCTAGTGAACATTTCCCACTCATTCAAGTGACTTTCTCCCAATTGTTCAAGAGAGTATTTCCCAATTATTCTAGTGAATATTCCCCAATTATTCCAGTGAATATGTCACACGTATTATTTCTCAATTATTCTAGTGAATATTTCCCAATTATTCTGTCGCATTTCTCAATTATTCTATCAAAAAGGCTTTTTGATAGAGCATACATTACACGAGAACTATTACTTACAGTTGACCATCTCTGAATACTGAGAAAAATCTGTGTGTTTCATTTCAATGGGTTTCACAGTATCTCTAATATTTCTAATGATAATGCATGTTCATGATTGCAAAGCAGACAAACATGTCTTAGAATGCTCGTATACATTATAATGGAACCTCTCTACACCCAACACTGAGGGGACATGCCAGTATGTCCGATTTAGAGAAATTTGACAGTGCAGTGGCACCTCTCTAAAATGGACACCCTGGGGACTTCCCAGGGTGTCCATTTTAGAGAGGTTCCACTGTATACACAGAACAATGGCCAGGTCACGGTGTTGACACGCACCCTCCACCCTCGTAGATACTACAAATACGTTGACAGATCGCTGGTGTGTAACATACCCAGGTAAAGCGAGATCAACATTTTAGACTTTATACTAGTTGTATATGTTTGGGCCACACTCTGAACTAACCCACAGGCTAACGTCGCAGACCCAGGACCTCTCATCCCAAGTATTTATTATAATAATCGACAAAAGATGACCAAACCATATTAAAATGGCATGAGTATCAATTATATCGATACAAAACATTTTCACACAATAGAAAAACATTGGTAATGTTCAAAAGGTTAAATTGGGGTACAGCTTGGTGAATTTGAGGGCTGATGTATGTATAGTTCTCCACTGGTAAGCAAGAACATCTGGCGCCCGTTTCACTAAACTTCGTACAACTAAAATGTTCGTAAGCGCAAATTTCGGATCGTCTGGAAATTTCAATTGATGGATTTACATTTATTGAGCATAGGCTGCATATGCAGCCTATGCTCAATACATGTAAATCCAATAACTGTTTGCAAGAAAACAATGTTAATGTCAGATTTACAGACTATCATAGTTTTGCACTTACAAAGATTTTAGTCGTACAAACTTTAGTGAAACGGCCCCCAGTTTGCCAGTGTGGCCCACTTTACATGTTTGTAATCCATAGTCATGTTGAAAAAGTCTAAACGAGAATACAGTTTTGTGAATTGGAGGCCTGGTATACATATATATGTACATGTCTATACACATGTACATGTCTATGTACAATCTACATCCTGTAACTTGTATGGAAATATTTTGAGGTCATGTTCCGAATTTGTTACGTCGAACTTCGGTTTACTCAAAGTTTTCGAAGTTTGGAGTAAATGGATGTAGACTGTAGTTCTCATGCAATGAGACGGGTTTTTTTTCAGGTTGCGACTCATATTACATGCTTCCAATCCACAGACACAACAATTGCTATTAATCAAATCGATCATATACTATTTTACCAAAAATATACAATAATACACATCATAATCACATAATAAATACATACTACATGTTGACCAAAGTTTTCTGATATTTATGCATCGTAAAGCGACTAGTTGTACGACTAGTGTATCGCCTGCGTTTACAAACGTCAGAAAATCTTTGTTAACTATATTTTATTTGCATAAAATGCGCTTTCGGTGTAATAACACAGTTTAATGCATAAAATTGGATTTCACAGTGCAATAACACAGTGTATTAAAAATTATAATACACTAGTGTAATAATCCCGGTCTTAAATGACCTTAGCTGTTGACAGGCCGTTAAACACCATTAAACAAACTAGTGTAATAAATACATGTATGCAAATATTACTGCTACAGAAAACACATTAGGTGAAGAGTAAAGCCTCAATGTATCATTGTATGCTTATGCAATTTGTGTTGATTTAATAGGATACTTATTAAACTCCTTAACTGATTTCATAAGAAACTCGTAATCATTAAACTTGTTTAATAAATATCATATTAAATAATCACAAATTTACGTTTCTCTATGTCATATTAATAATTCATAATACACGAATTAACTAGACGTGTTGTGTCGTAAACATGCAAATGCAACCACTACAGGAAACAAGTTTATAAGTTATTAACTCTTTGCATGCTGGGAAACTTGTGAGCTATAAATAGTTCAAAAACAGCAGACGAACATTCGTTACATTTTCCACTATTTCTTCCTATACTTATCATGAATATGTCTATTAGAATTGCGTCCTCCAATATGTCTTGGAATTTCATTAGAATCGAGTCTGGCGGACTCGATTCTAATGAAATTCCAAGACATATTTACAGAGAGAATTAGAAACATACTCGTAATTTTCTGGATGTTATTTTCACCGCTAGCGTGCAAAGAGTTAAGCGATTCGTTTCATTAGCAGCAAAGCAGGATTGAGTTTCTTATGGAATCAGCAACAGGTTTAATATGATCAGTACAGTTTCAACACATTGATGCTGCACTTATGCAATGCATAGAATAATTTGTGTTGATTTAATATGATATTATTGAAGGTTATTGATTTAATATGATATTTATTGAACAAGTTTACTTATTTCATAAGAAACTAGTAAACTTGTTTAATAAATATTGTACTAAATCATCACTCATCGGATCATATATGTAGACAGATGTCTGTGTGATTTTTTATCAATTTTGATCACACAAGCCCAGCCTATGAAACATGTACGATCAAAAATATGTGGACTTTTGCTTTGGTTTTTTACTAGGTGAATAATCCTACTTTACACCAAAGAGCACAATCGGTGAGAAGTGGGTGGCAGGTGGGAGCATGCGATGGATAATTTAACGATCGGGGTTCATCCTTACCGGAATCCCGACTGGAGACCTGGTTTGGCCCTCACATACGTCTTTGGCATTTTGTATGTGACAGTTGAATCTGGTTATACCCCTTATAAGAGTAATCCTACCGGTATACTTTTAAATAGGGGAAGGGGCCAAGTGACTTTGGTGCGGTATGGACCTGGCACCAGGTCAGGCTATTCTAATTTCAGGGCTGAATATGTTGTATCTCGATGTAAATATTCCGTTCTGATTTTGGGATTTTCCCCCCAATGTAGCAGGTTAAAACGGGGGTCGAACCTGTTTGCCCGGCCTTACATGACCTTTATAACTGTTGATAAGCCGTTAAACACCAATAAACAAACAAACAAAACAATCGGTGAGAAAGGAATTAATGTGACCGTAATATGAAATGTTTGTTCCCAAATGACACCTGGATGTTAAGTTGGTCATATATTTTATTGTACAAGCATTAACCCTTAGACCGCTATCTTAATTTTTTTGTCGTCTGCTGTTTATTTTCTATTTTCCATTTTTATCATCAAAAACATGCTTTGACAGCACTGTAGCATAATTTACAACATGCTTTGACAGCACTTTAGAATCATTTCCATTGGAAATGATTCTGAAGTGCTGTCAAAACATGTTTTTATTGAGAAATAAGGCAAGATATAAAAGCAACAGCAGACGACAATTGTTGTGAGTAGCGGTCTACGGGTTAAATGTATAAGCCACACCATGAAATATAATGCAAGAAAAAATCAGATGAAATAATTTAATGAAACAGAAACAAGGGTTAGTATTTTTTACTTGCAACTGCTTTATATACGGTAATGAATATCGTTTAAATCACAGGCGATTGAACTTTCCGCCAATCCGCCATTAGACAGGTCGAACTGACCCATCTAAACTAACCTATTATAACTGCAGTATGTATAGTCGGGTCAAGTGGTCCACGTGGGCCTGTCTAATGAAGGAATAGAGGGAATTTAACTCTTTGCATGCTGGGAAATTTGTGGGCTATAAATAGTTCAAAAATAGCAGATGACAATTCATTATATTTTCTTTTATTTCTCCTTATAAATGTCATGAATATGTCTTGGAATTTCATTAGAATTGTGTCCGGAGGACACAATTCTAATGAAATTTCAAGACATATTTACAGAGAGAAATAAAACATATACTCCTATTAATTCGTTTGGCGGATATTTTCGCCGCTAGCATGCAAAGAGTTAAATTGCCTGTTATTTAAACCAAGTATGTCACTTCAGGGCATGAACCCGTTTGCCCGGCCTTACATGACCTTAGCTGTTGATAGGCCATTAAACACTAATAAACAAACAAACAAACAAACTTCAGGGCAGTAACCAGACGAGGCGAAACCAGTCCCGATATGGAAGCATTCTCCCCGCCACCACCCTGGGAATTTGTTTAATTCTTAGCATAAAGAAATCTGCGTACTCGCAGACGAGGCAATCTGCCTCATACTGGTTACAGTACTGCACTCTTTTTCTGTCATGGTGACACATAGTTTGTAGACTGGCCACAAAGTCTATATGCCCATTTTCGTCATGTGACACATATAGGTTGTGGACTGGCCACAAAATCTACATACCCTTTTGTCACGGCACAACAAATATGCGGCTGTGACTGGAGAAATGGAGCTTATGGGATTTGTGACCATTATAGCTCCTAATCAAATAGCACACTGTATCCTGACAGTGATCTATATTCCTTGTTAGAAGCATGGTGGGTGTTTCATTGACAGAATGCCGAACAGTGCAGATCCTGATCAGACTGTGCGCATGCACAGACTGATCTGGATCTACATCGTTCGCATAACCCATAAGCCCCATTTCTCCAGTCACAGCCACATATAGGTTGTCACAAAGTCAATAAGCTCTCTTTTGTCATGGCACAACAGACATAAGCTGTAGACCGGTCACAAAATGTATAAGCCCCATTTTGTCATGGAGCAACATATATTGACTGTCGACACAAACTCTATAAGCCCCATTATCCCGGGACAGGCGTTAATCTCAATCTGGATATGTTTGAACAATGACAAAGTTAACCCTTAGAATGCGGAAACATAATTTGCCGTCTGCTGTTATTTTGTATTTCGCCTTCTTTCTCAATAAAAAAACATGGTTTGACAACACTGTAGAATCATTTCCACTGGAAATGATTCTAAAGTGTTGTTAAACCAGGTTTTTGATGAGAAAATGTAAAATAAAAAATAAACAGCAAACAACTTTTTAAATTTAATTCAGCAGTGTAAGGGTTTACATGATATACAAGCTACAATATGGCACAGCTAGGCTTCCATCACATATACTGGTATCGGGCGTCGGGTGGCCCTGTAGAAACCTTTTTATACTCGCCATTTTGTGGGGCTGGGGCTTTGTATGCCATGTGCTCTTCTGGTCGCTTTCGCCGGAAAAATCCACACTGAAAGGTAATCATATTTGTACTATATAAACCAAAACTGAAAGGTAATCATATTTACACGATATAAACCGACACTGAAAGGTAATCATATTTTAACCATATAGAGGTAATCATATTCACACCATATAAACCCACACTGGAAGGTAATCATATTTACATCATATAAACCCACACTGAAAGGTAATCATATTTACATCATACAAACCCAATATTTACACCATATAACCCCACACTGAAAGGTAATCATATTTATACCATACAAACCCAATATTTACACCATATAACCCACACTGAAAGGTAATCATATTTATACCATATAAATCGAATATTTACACCATATAACCCCACACTGAAAGGGAATCATATTTCCACCATAAAAACCCACACTGAAAGGTAATCATATTTACACCATATCAACCCATACTGAAAGGTAATCATATTTACACCATATCAACCCACACTGAAAGGTAATTATATTTACACCATATCAACCCACACTGAAAGGTAATTATATTTACACCATATCAACCCATACTGAAAGGTAATCATATTTACACCATATCAACCCATACTGAAAGGTAATTATATTTACACCATATACAACCAACACTGAAAGGTAATCATATTTCCACCATAAAAACCCACACTGAAATGTAATTATATTTCCACCATATCAACCCACACTGAAAGGTAATCATATTTCCACCATAAAAACCCACACTGAAAGGTAATCATATTTAGACCACAAAAACACACACACTGAATGGTAATCATATTTATATGGGGGTGGGGGGATATTTGGTGTTATACTCACCCACCACAGTAGAACAATGAGCAGGAGTAGAAGGAGCAGACCAGCTGAGACGGCCACCCCGATTATCCACGGCTCTATGCCGTCCTTCTTGGGGTGTAGTCGCTCCGGGTTCACGTATGTAACCATCTGTAAAATCATTTTGACATCAGATTTAAAATGGAACGTCTCTCATGGTGCGGTGTTGTGTTACCATCATAGATAGGTAAAATTTTATGCCCCCGCCACTGAATGGTGAGGGGGGCATATAGTGTTACCGGCGTCCGTACGTCTGTCCGTCCCGAAACCTTAACGCTCGGGTAAATGACTTATAATTTCTGTTTCCTTGTTCGATCTGCTTCACATTTCACACACGCATTGCTCCAATGCTCCTCTACCGTCCTGTGACAAATCCACATTCGGCCCCCACTAAGCCCAGGATCAAGGTCACAGACTTGGTGAGTTCAAAACCTTAACACTCGGGTAAATGGCTTATAATTTAAATATGCCTCGTTTTGTTTGGCTGCTAGCGGGGGCATTCATGTGCCGACAGGCCACATTGAATTGGCTTTCGAAGATATTTTGTTCGACAGCCAGGCCACGTAATTTGGTTGACTAACGAGTCAACGACTCGTTAGTCAACCAAATTACGTGGCCCGACTGTCTCTTGAAATATTGGAATGTTTTAGGGCTGAAAATTGAAAAGGTCGGTGGAATAAGGGGGCTAACTCCATGAAGGAGTTAGCCCCCTTCTTCCACTGACCATTTCTAATTATAACGAGGCTAACTCCATTCTCCCCTCTATTCCACTGACTTGTTCAATTTATAACAAACTGATTGAGATGGTGATCTTACCTCGAACATGGACTTGGAATGGGTGCTGGGATCTATTTGTAGATTCGAGTACGGCATGGCTAGTACCTCGGCACTCGCCCGGGATACGAAGTAAAATGGGGCTGTCAATTTTTTCTGCAACATGGTTAACGTAAATAATTGAATTAGCTGGATGCAAAACCTCAAGGACTCGATCACTTACTGTCTGTTTCACGAAAGCTGCCCAAATTATTTTCGATAATATTAAATTAAAGGAAAATTTAAGAATGAGCCTTCTTTTTATTTCGTGAAATTCGGTCAAATATTGATTTTATTACGAAAAATTGATTTGTCTATGGGAATTTAACATGGGGGAAAAAGTGGTAAGGAAGTGTGGGAGGAGTCAAAAAACGAAAAAATTTGGAAATTGACTCCGAAACCTCACTACATGTAGATAGCTTGGATATGATCTAACTAAGAAAACAAAAGTTAAATTTTAAAAATCGATCCAGTATTTCTAAAATTCAAAAAATTCCTCATGTTAAATCCCCACAGACATCTTCACTCCGTGAACACGATCAATTAGCTAAGAACGAGTATCACAGTCGAACCTGTGCTAATGACCACCTCCGAATAGCAATCACCTGTCTGTAAAGGCCACAATTGTGTTGTCACAATGGCACAATTACTATATAAATGACCCTGCGAATAAAGACCACCTGTGGACAAAGGCCGGATTTTTTACTTCCCATGGCTGGCCTTTATTCACAGGTTTGACTATACATGTATATATTATGGCCAATCTGGGGTTGTGAACTTTTTTCTGCAACATGGTTGGTGTAAATAATTGAATAACGTAAAACCCTGATGCGGCACACAATCACTTAGCTAAGACCTACTGTCTGTTTCACGAAAGCTGCCCAAATTTTACGGCTATATAAACAATTCAAAAACAAGATTTCTGTTGATAATATTAAATTAAAAGAAAAATTAAGAATGAGACTTCTTTTTATTTCGTGAAATTTGGTCAAATATTGATTTTATTGCGAAAAAACAATTTCCCCATGTTAAATCCCCATACTGCCATACTCTTCACGGAGTGAAGATGTCTATGGGGATTTAACATGGGGAAATATTTTTGAATTTTAGAAATACTGGACCGATTTTTAAAATTTAACTTTTGTTTTCTTAGTTACCGGTACCGGTAGATCATATCCAAGCTATCTAGCCAGGTTTGGAGTCAATTTCCAAAATGTTTCGTTTTTTGACTCCTCCCACACTTCCTTACCACTTTTTCCCCCATGTTAAATTCCCATAGACAAATCAATTTTTCGCAATAAAATCAATATTTGACCAACTTTCACAAAATAAAAAGAAGGCTCATTCTTAAATTTTCCTTTAATTTAATATTATCGAAAAAAATATTGTTTTTTGAATTGTTTATATGGCCGCACAATTTGGGCAGCTTTCGTGAAACAGACTATAGTGATGCAGATATATACAATCTGGGGCCATAAACTCTGGGACCATCAACATTTTCTGCAATGTAATAAACGGTATAAGTTGATTGTAAAACCTCAATCAACCAATTAGCTAAGACAACTGATATAGGCACAATCTGTATTTGCACAACACATCATTATATTATATTCAATGTAAATGGATTCAAGCATTGCTAGTCACAATTTTTGTGCTTAGAGCGAGCCCGGCGGCATTTTCCCATCTTAAAATGCCAATAGGCATAACCCTATCACCCCTAAATAACTGGAATGGATTTTGATATGCTAATTTTCTAACCAATCCAATCATCACAAACTTATTTTCAGATTAGTCCATTTATGAAAAGGGATTTTTTTTTCATCTAAAAAATATGAAAAATACTCGCAAAAAGTGTAGATCCTGATGAGATGGCTCGTCACGAGCCGGCTCATCTGGATCTACACTGTTTGCAAACACCATTATAAAGGTCTGTAGTGGTGAAAGGGTT
The DNA here is from genome assembly GCA_029237695.1 of Conchocele bisecta. NCBI lineage: Eukaryota > Metazoa > Mollusca > Bivalvia > Lucinida > Thyasiridae > Conchocele > Conchocele bisecta. The sequence continues at coordinate 8,871,215 of CM055281.1, forward strand.
AAAAAAAGATGTTTTAAAATAAAAAATTCACGGGCATGGAAGGTGTTCGAGCCAATTCCAACCCTTAAATATAACCCGAAACGAAATCGAAAATTCTGATTTCTTTAATTCATGCCATTCATCCGTACCACATCCGTGAACAAATACCTTTAATCCATCAGAAAGAGCCACGACTTACTTGTATTAATGTGCTGGTCCATATCTCTGACTTTATGTCTATGCTGACCGTCTCGTGTGGCTCGAGATAGCCGATGGTACACATGATGTACGTGCATCCCGCCTTGTCCGACTTACAACTCTACAAACAGAGATACAGGTCGGGTTATTCTAATTTCAGGGCTGAATATATTTTTTCTCGATGTAAATATTCCGCTCGGATTTTGGGATTTTCCATCCAATGCAGCAGGTTAAACGGGATTGAACCCGTTTGCCCGGCCTTACACGACCTTAGCTGTTGATAGGCCGTTAAACACCAATAAACAAACAAACAAACAAATGGAGATTACATGGTACAATCAATAGGATGGTGTATGGTACCTACTGTCTGCTCCATGTTTTGCTGGCGACAAACTTTTGGCTGTTAAATCTAAAATATATTTAAATGCAAGTATTCTTTCATCAAAAAAACACCCTGTGAATGTTGTTTTTTTATGAAATTCCATAAAATAATGACTATTGCGAAAATACAATTTTCGTATGGGAATTTAACATGGTCCAAAAAGGAGCTGGGAAGTGAGGGAATATTAATTTATCCCGTCAACACAGTGCGTATGTGCCGTGAAACACGGTGCCGTGAAACATTTTTGATATCCAGTCAATACTAATTTTGCATTTTAAAGCTATTTGTAGGTGTTGACGGGATAAATAGAATAGTAGGTTAGTGCCGTGAATGTGAAAAAATATCTGGCGCGGCACGGAAACGGGATGTGCTCGGCAGAGCCTCGCCCATCCCGTTTCCTGAGCCTTGCCAGATATTTTTTCCCATTCACGGCACTAACCTACTATTCTTTATATTTAATGGAATTTTATAAAATAAAACAATATTGGAGGGTGACTTTGTTATTGATGAAAAAGTAGACTTACATTTAAATATTTTTGAAAAAGCTTTCCGCAATAATACGATATGTTGAACAATTCTGCAAAAAGCAGGAAACAACTTTTCCGACGTTTCAGCACAAGGCCTTTATCAAGGAATTTGTTTCTACTGAACGCTATATAAGTGGCATCCATTTTAGATTTCACAATGTTTATGTTTCTGATGTCACATGTGTTGAAACATTGTGATATCTAAAATGGATGCCACTTAGCATTCAGTAGACCTAATTCCTTGATAAAGGCCTTGTGCTGAAACGTCGGAAAAGTGGGTTCCTGCTTTTTGCAGAATTGTTCAAAATATTTTAGATTTAATGTGTTTAATAGCCAAAAGTTTGTCGGCAGAAAAACGTAGAAAAGACAGTAGTTGTGTATTGACCGAATACATTCTGACCGATAACAAAATGAAGTATTATGCATCGATTCTGATACAATGTATCATGGGTAATATGAACTCAAAAACATTTTGCTTATGTTTCATTGGTCGAGTGATGTCACATGATGTAATCAATACATCAAATTAATGTTTAACCCTTAAAAGGTGGGGAATGAAAATTATCATCTGTTGTTTTCAAATTTTGAATTCTTTCTTAACCCTTAGACCGCTACACACAACAATTGTCGTCTGCTGTTGCTTTTATATCTTGCCTTATTTCTCAATAAAAAACATGGTTTGACAGCACTTCAGAATCATTTCCAATGGAAATGATTCTGAAGTGCTGTCAAAGCATGTTTTTGATGATAAAAATGGAAAATAGAAAATAAACAAAAATTAAGATGGTGGTGTAAGGGTTAACGAAAACATGTCTTAGCAGACGTTGGAAATGAAATTTCATTCACTGGTAAAACGTTTTTCTTCGAGAAACATAGAAAACAGCAGACGACAAATTTTCAGATTGGTTAAACATGCGACTTACAATTTGTTGAAACTCTTTTTTCGATCGTTTTCCAACGTCGCGTTTCTCGATATCCTCTTTATCTTCATCGTCACGTTTTTGTCGTGTTTTCCCCTTCTGTGTCAACAGCTCAATGGTGCTGCTGTCGCTATTCGCGTATGTTGTTACCTGGAAAAGAGACCACGGAATGCCGAATGCAAATATTTGCTGAATAGAAGGTTCCCAAACGAAACAAATGGAAAACATCCTTAAAACGATCGTTTTGCACAATGATATGCATAGTAACAATTATGGTTTGTATTATTGTGAAAACAAAATTTTTGTTTAAATACCCGGCTTACAACTATTTAAATGCCCGTCATTTCTTTTAAAGCATCGTTTGGACTTGTTTTCGTTGTTCATTGGAAAACGATGTTTTCGTTGGTTTAAACGTGTCACATTTAAACAAACGGAAACATCGTCGTCTAATTATAAAAACGAAAACGATGTGTAAATGATAGGCAATCGTTCGTTTGTGGAAACCGGGAACAAAGCCTGCCTGTAGGCCCAACATCTAGTAAATTACAATGGGTTAATATTTTTCTATAATTATTAAGAACCTCAAATCTTGATTTCAGAATTTTGAAACAATATTCCCACCCCTGTTTATATGAGATCAGTCAACAAGTTTAACAAATATCATAATATTACATTTATTGCATAAGCACAGCATCATACAACAAAGCTGTATGGATAACATAGCATGTGTTCTGTAGCAGTATTTGACTAGTTTATTATTAACATAGAAAAAATAATTTAAAAAATCACAATAAAATCAATACTAAATTAAAAAAAAAAAATGTTTATTATTTAAAAAAAAAAAGAATTACATATTATTTAATTGGCCCATCGGCAAATTTACACAGTAGACTATTAACCCTTTTCATGCTGAGGATACGCCATTATGTTTCCGGAAAATCTTCAGTATTTTCCTTCTGTGCGCTCAGAAGTATATGTCGCGACCACCATTTGAACCGTCTCGTTGAGATGGTTCAAATGAGTGGTCACAACATATACATTGAATGAGAAACAACACAAATAAAAATAAAATATTTAATAACTTTCATACTCGTAAAGGTGTATTCCGAAAGGAATGGGTTAATATGCCTGTCTGTGAAATATAATGATCAGCATCATTTACCGTATCGTTAATTAGAATACAACTGATGTCGGACCGCGACACCACAGGGTCGCCGGTCAGCCGTAACAACTGGCGTCCATTCACGTCGCGGCTCGGCCAATTAATCTTCAGCATGCTCGTCTTGACCGCAGTCGGCCCCTTGTTCTCCAGCTGTCAATAACAATGGATTATAGTAATACCTCGATATACCAGACATCTTGACATGACAGTGAAACCTCACTATACTGGACACATTGACAAACCCCAGCTGTCAACAACAACAGACTACAGTAAAACCCCCCTATACCCGACACCTTGAGAAACCCCAGCTGTCAACAACAACAGACTACAGTGAAACCTCACTATACTGGACACATTGACAAACCCCAGCCGTCAACAACAACAGACTACAGTAAAACCCCCCTATACCCGACACCTTGAGAAACCCCAGCTGTCAACAACAACAGACTACAGTAAAACCTCCCTATACCCGACACCTTGAGAAACCCCAGCTGTCAACAACAACAGACTACAGTGAAACCTCACTATACTGGACACAGTGACAAACCCCAGCTGTCAACAACAACAGACTACAGTGAAACATTGCTATATTGGACACCTGGCAAAACCTCAGCTGTCAACAACAGACTACAGTGAAACATCGATATACCGGACACCTTGACAAACCCAAGCTGTCAACAACAACAGGCTACAGTAAAACCTCGCTATACCTGACACCTTGACAAACCCCAACTGTCAACAACAACAAACTACAGTGAAATCTCGCTGTACTGGATACCTTGACAAACCCCAGCTGTCAACAACATCAGAATACAGTAAAACCTCGCTATACCGGACACCTTGCCAAACCACAGCTGTCAACAACAGACTACAGTGAAACCTCGCTATACCGGACACCTTGACAAACCCCAGCTGTCAACAACAGACTACAGTAAAACCTCGCTATACCGGACACCTTGACAAAGCCCAGCTGTCAACAACAGCCTACAGTAAAACCTCGCTATACCGGACACCTTGACAAAGCCTAGCTGTCAATAACAGACTACAGTAACACCTTGCTATACCGGACACCTTGACAAACCCCAGCTGTCAACAACAGACTACAGTAAAACCTCGCTATACCGGACACCTTGACAAAGCCCAGCTGTCAACAACAGCCTACAGTAAAACCTCGCTATACCGGACACCTTGACAAACCCCAGCTGTCAACAACAGACTACAGTAAAACCTCCCTATACCGGACACCTTGACAAACCCCAACTGTCAACAACAGACTACAGTAAAACCTCGCTATACTGGACACCTTGACAAAGCCCAGCTGTCAACAACAGACTACAGTAAAACCTCGCAATACCGGACACCTTGCCAAAGCCCAGCTGTCAATAACAACAGACTACAGTGAAACCTCTCTATACCGGACACCTTGCCAAACCCCAGCTGTCAACAACAGACTACAGTAAAACCTCGCTATACCGGACACCTTGACAAAGCCCAGCTGTCAACAACAAACTACAGTAAAACCTCGCTATACCGGACACCTTGCCAAAGCCCAGCTGTCAATAACAACAGACTACAGTGAAACATCGATATACCGAACTCCTTGACAAACCCCAGTGTGCTTAACCCTTTCAACAAGAAATATCTGACACTGATTGTTCCGTGTTAATTTGCTTACTTTTCATTAATCGAACAAGAAAATTCCATTGGAAACGATTCTAAAGTGTTGTCAAACCGTGTTGTTAATGAGAAAAATTGGAAATAAAAAATAAACAGCAGACGGCAAACTTTAGTTCAGAATTGTAAGGGCTAGGGTGGTTTTGAACTCACAACCTTTAGCATTGAATTCCTGTATTCTGGCCCTGATCTCGGGGAATTAAGAACTGACCAACTGGGCTATGTTGTACTTACAATATATGTGTGTTTGACTACTGGTCCCTTATCCGGCGTTTCTCTGTACAGACGGACGTCTGTCTCTGTGTATATAACCTGCTCCGTGCTGTCACTGCAATAGAAGGCACATACATGTATGATTATTTGTTCCATTTAAGGCCATAAAAAGTATGTTGGTACGCCGTGTCGGAAAAATACCCGAGCGTCGGGGGAATTTTATCGTCATGGAGAAATAAAAACATACTAGTACTGTAAATTCGCCACATGATCAGTAAAACACACTACCATGCTAAAACACACTACCATGCTAAAGTATGTTGAATCCAATCAAATGTGACGAAAATCTGGTGATTTTTCACATCAAAGGAGGTCATAATAACAGGCACGTACGCAATAATTTATATAGGGGTGTGCGTTGTCGACCGGGCTTGAGTTGCTGGTGGGGGGGTGGGGGGAGGGGTGCGTAGGCATGCACCCCCGGAAAGGTTATTAAATCTGGAATGCAGGAGATGCATTTTCCTGCATTCTGGGAAGTAAATTAGTCAATTTGAAATGTTTATTGCCTCAAAATATGCAAGTGTTTTACAATTTTATACAGATATTATAGGCCTCAGAGGTTTATGTTATATTGGCTACAAAATAAGCCAAATTTTGTCATGTTGAGACGTAACAGATTATGTTGGTTGTGCATGGGCGTATGTATACCTTGGTGTTATTGGTGTGACATCACCACCAATGGTGGATTTTTCACAGCATGCTAAATAACCATCAAAGGAATGCATGTGAAAGACGTTATCTGCACGAAAACCTGTTTTTTTTCGCCAATTCTAAGTGTGTAACATGACATACGTACACACAAATGGACAGACAGTTGTAAACTATATGCGTCTCTCACAATTACGTAGCAGGGAAGAGTGAGGGCATAATAATCTTTATAACACCTTTATTTTACTTTGGCATGTATACACCTGCTCAATACATATATGTCACACCAATACAAATTGGTTGCTAAGCCACTGGGGGCCGTTTCACTAAACTTTGTACGACTAAAATGTTCGTAAGTGCAAATTTAGGATCGTCTGGAAATTTCAATTGATGGATTTACATTTATTGAGCATAGGCTGCAAATGCAGCCTATGCTCAATACATGTAAATCCAATAATTGTATACAAGAAAACATTGTTAATGTGAAATTTACAGGCTATCATAAGTTTGCACTTACAAACATTTTATTCGTACAAAATTTAGTGAAACCGGCCCCCTGAAATGTAATACATTGTCAAGTTGTTTCGGGCATAGACCGAATATATGCTGACTGATAACATTATGCAGTATTGGGCATTGATGCTGATACAAAGTATCACGGTCAATCCGTATTTGAAAACTATTTTCGCTAACCTTTCATTGTAACGAAGCAATGAAAACAAGTCTGAAAACAATAAACTTGTCCATTTACCTGATAAATAAGAACACCACATTAGTGTTGTTTAATATCAAGTTTATCAGGCTATGCTCGTCCCTATCAGACCATAGCTGTTGCTGGGACATCAAACCCCATTCATTTCATTTCTTCAATTCTTCAAGCTCGGCACAGAAACGGTAGGAATTCCTCGGCAAGCCTCGGAATTCCTACACGTTTCCTAGCCCGATAAACTTGATAAGACTGACCTGAACTTCTCTATAACTCACCCTCCTATGTTGAGGTCAGCAGACTGTTTGATGGGTATTTTGGCGAGGGCGTAATTGCTCATTGTGTTTGTGAAATCCTCGCTGTTCGAACTGAAATGAACGTAAATATGGCTGTGAATGGAGAAATGTGGCTTCTGGGTATTGCGACCAGTGTAGATCCAGATCAGCCTGTGCATCTGCACAGTCTGATCAGGATCTGCACTGTTCGCCATTACATCAATGAAACACCCGGTGTACTTCTAACAAGCAATATCGTCATCAGGCTACAGTGTGCTATTTGTTCAGGAGCTACACTGGTCACAAATCATGTAAGACCAATTTCTCCATCACAACCACAAATTATGATTCCTGGGTTACCCAGATTCTCCAAAAGGAATTCCTTATCACTGCTTCACTTCAAAAACATTCAATTTGTATGCAACGCTTGAAGAAATGCTATTTGTTTTCTTCATTTTAATATGCACATCTTAGTTATCTCCTTGACGATAGGCGAGAGGGGATATAGCGTTAGCCCATGTACGTACATGCGTAAGTGGGTACGTGCGTACGTACGTTGGTAACACCTTTCATTTTTCAATAACTCATGAACCGATTTTGATAATATTTGGCCACAATGTGTGTCTATGGATGGTGCTTTGTTTTGCATATAACCCATGTCCGGCTGCCCAAGGTCAAGGTCACTGAGGAACTTATGTTTTTTTTTTTTTTATTAAGGCTGCCAGCGAGCGGATTAGCCTCGTAATAACGATGCCCTTAGATTCTTGTGACTATGAAATACATGAAAATGATTTACTATCTTTTTTCCTTTACACACTGTTTAAAAAGGAACAATTGGAAAATATGTTAAATACATACCTGTTAACTTCTGCAGTAAAAACTAATTCTGGTACAGCACCGCTGATGTTGTATGGCTTTACGACAAGAGTAAAGTTTGTCTGCAATATATAAAACATAACATATGTACGTACTCAACAAGGGAGAACATTTCGAAAATCAGCCGTGGAGACCAATACATTGCCAAATTACCTCCCCTGTTTAGTAGAATAAAACGCAAAAATACTTTAATTAATTTGATTAAATGAAATGGTGTGTGTGATACCAAACCGCTACTCCTGCTAATATTTGTCAATTTCTTATCAACCCCCACACCCCACCCCCCCCCCCCCCCCCCACATGAAGCAGGTTAAATTTGGCATCGAACCTGTTGCCCAGCCTTAAATGACGTTAACTGGGATAGGCCGTTAAACACCAATAAATCAAATCAAACCCTGCGTTTTCCAAGCCAAGCCTGATAACCTGCTGTCAAAATACACTAACAATGGTATTATATTTATCAGGTAACGTTTCATGCTGGAGCATTTGCAAAAACAACATGGTTTTCGTTGCAAAGGTCGTGTACTTGTTTTTGTCGCATTATTAACTGACGTCATTCAGTCATGTGACGGCGATCGATCAATGAAACATTAGAGAGAGTAGTTGTGACCCGGTAGTGCGTATCTAGTCATTGTAGAATACGACAATTTGTTATCAGTCAGCGTGTACTCGGTCAATGCATAGCTGGTTACCTGATAAATAGTTTTATTGCATAAAATATACTTTCACAGTGCAATAACACAGTGTAATAAAAATTGTAATAGACTAGTGTAATACATATGCAAATGAGACCGCTACAAAACATGCTGGATGATTAGTACAGCTTCAATTAATGTTTCTTAGCTTATGCAATGAATAGTATCTAATATTTGTGTTGATTTAATATGACATTTATTCAAGTTGTTGACTGATTTCATAAGAAACGAAGCATAGCCTCGTTTCTTATGAAATCAGTGAACTCGTTTAATAAATATCATAGTAAATCATCACTCATGCAAGATGCTCTATTTATTGTCTAAATGCGACTTACCCGTGATTTATCCGGGAATGGATTGCCGAGGTCACATATAATGTTGTGATTGGAGGCGGTGATGTTGTCTTGTCCCGCGTCACAGAACATTGGGATTTCCTGAATATGGACATATATACGTGGCTGTAGCTGGAGAAATGGGGCTTATAGAATTTGTAACCAGTGTAGCTCCTGATCGTATACCACACTCCTGTAGCCTGATAATGACCTATAGTGCTTGTTAGAAGCATGACGGTTGTTTCATTGATGAGAGAGCAAACAGTGCAGATTCTGATCAGACTGTGCGAATGCACAGGCTGATCTGGATCTACACTGGTAGCAAAACCAATACGCTCCATTTCTCCAGTCACAGTCACATACAAGGCTGAGGCACAACACTAATCACCTCTGAACCGAGGCTGATACTCAAAACAGTCCGTGTTTTCACATGGAAAATATATGGAATTAAAATAGGGATGATGAAAAACAAGCATATTAAGTTTCAAGCAAATCTGCAGTGATTCGTGATACTTTAAATAATGCAAATATCTTTAAGCAAATTTCTAAGTCATTTGACCTTGACCGTGGGCATGACTGCCACTGTACTGTGCTATAGAATGTAAACATGGATGATGATAAACAAACATATAAAATTTCAAGTAAATCTGGTTTATGATTACAAGTTCAGATGCATGGACATGCGGACGGTAGTAAACATACGTATTTCCGTTCCTCCAGCCGGTAGTACTTGACGCCGTGAGGCAGAGATATGTTGAGCATCGTCTCGTAAGAATCTTCGCCGCGGTTCTCGACCAGAATCAAAATTCTCAACTTCTCATCATCACCAAGTAGGTGGGCATCGGATATCCTGCAGGTTGAACATTTAAGACAAGCCGTGTGATTTTGTACCTGTGATTTACAGAAACTGTGATATTTTCTGTAAATGACGTCGAAAGTTGACAAAATCATCATAGCAAATGCGGAATGCTATTCCGCATTTGCTATGATAATTTTGTCAACTTCCGGCGTCATTTAGTGACATTTTCGTAAAATTTGTAAATATCGCACATTTTTTTTAAAGGTACAAAATCATGGCTTGACTCATTTGGGCTGGTGTTTGATATGTTCTACCTTATAGTAGGGTAAATTTCAGGATATTTTTTGGCAGTACCCTTAAGTACAGCAGCCACATAAAAATAAATAAATTCAAAATGGCCACCAAGTTCAGTGCAGTTTCACATCTATATAATTAATAAATTTAACATGGTAGCATGGCATTTTTTGATACATAGAATATTTAATATAGACTTGCATATTGTCCTCATTCACAAAAATCCAAGATGGCCACCAATTAATGTTTATCAGATATATAAATTTGGGAATAAATAATAAACAGGAGGGCATTTCACTAATCTTCGTACGACTAAGAAGTTTGTAAGTGCATAACTAAAATTGACAACAAAGTTGGCATTATTAGACGATGTTGGGTGGATTCTTTCAGATTTATTTAATGACCCCTAAATGTAGGTGGAAAAGGGTAGCATTAGTGAACCACATTAACCCTTTCACCCTTAAGTAACTGGAATGGATTTTGATATGTTAATTTTGCAACCAATCCAACCGTCACAAAATGGTTTTCAGACTAGTCCATTTATGAAAAGAGGGTATTTTTTTGTTCTCAAAAATATGAAAATTACTTTCAAAAAGTGCAGATCCTGATGAGACGGCTCGTTACAAGCCGGCTCATCTGGATCTACACTGTTTGCATAAACCGCTATAGCGGCATTTCGGGTTCAAAAGGTTAATGTGTGAAGTAAATTTACAGATATCGTCGTACGACCATTTTTATCATACAAAGATTAGTGAAACTAGCCATGTATACTCACTGTATAGCCTTCACCGCGAGATCGGGCACACATACGTTGTCCGGGCCACAGTCCTTCAGGATGTTCGCCTGCAAAATAATGACCATCAAACTGACCACATGTGCACTTATATATTTCTGGAGATTGGTGTAAACATTATTCACATATTTGAAACGAATAACAGCATATACAAATATTTTATTTACCAGTAGGATACAAATTGGCCGTTACAGATAGGCCGTTAAACACCAATAAACAAACAAACAGACTGATGATCGACATGCCTGCCCCTACCACCACCCCCCACCCCACCAAAAAGGGATGTTTATATCTGTAATTAATGGAAAAATTTATGGGTGAATTATGCAATATAGTTTAGACCCATTTATTAATAATGTAGTGCAAGAAATATCTCAAAAGTCAAATAAAGTTTGCACTTGTAGATTTAGAAATTAGAGATAGTTTCTCCAAAACATATGTTGTTCTGTCTCATAAGAGACAAGCACACTCATGTTGCCTCCTGATACCAATCTATATTGCTTGTTCGAAGCATGTCGTCACAGGCGTTGCATTAATTGAAGGGTGAACAGTGCAGATCCTGATCAGACTGTGCGGATGCACAGTCTGATCTGGATCTACACTGGTCGCAAAACCTGTAAGCCCCATTTCTCCAGTCACAGCCACATATATATATATATATATATGTGGCTGTGACTGGAGAAATGGGGCTTACATGGGGCTTACAGGTTTTGCGACCAGTGTAGATCCACACTATATATATATATACACACTCCTATGGTGGGTATAGACCTCACCTCTGCCCGGGCGGTTGTGGGAATACGTTGGTTCAGTATGGGCATCACGTCTCGCCGATTTCTGGCCCCTCGCTCATGGATCGTGAAAGCCAAATCCACCACAATAGGAGTCAGCTTGTCTCGCACTTTGTCCTGAAAGTACCGGTAGATACATACAAAATATCAAGCTTTCTGATTTAATACGATATGTTGAACAATACAGTTTAATTTGTTAAAGTAGTTTTTTGCGTGCACACAGCTCAGGCTCAGTCACTCAATCCGCTTTATTTTAAGCACAGTTTTCAAGCAATTTAAGAGAAAACAAGGGCATCGTTATCACTAAGCTGATCCCCTCGCTGGCAGCCTTGATAACAAAAAAAAACACAAAAAAACCCACAAAAAACGGTTTTGCCTTACAAGGTGAACATAAGTCCTCAGTGACCCTGATCTTGAGTGGTTGGACGTGGGTCGTATGCAACAACATCCCTAGATCTTGTGGCCAAATATTATCAAAATCGGTGAAGCGGTTCATGAGTTATTGTTGGCAAGATTAGTGCAGGCGGCGGTGTAGCAATAAAAGTTCTGACACAACTAAGTAAGTGAAGGCAGTGAAACACTCGTTCTTGTCCTTGTACAAACGGACGGTGGTTGACTCCTCGTACGTACATGGACTAACGCTATATCCCATCTTGCCTTTAGGCGAGGGGATAATAAAAGCAGTTTGATTGACTGAGCCTGAGCTGTATCACAGCTCAGACTCAGTCACTCAAGCTGCTTTATTTCAAGCATAATTTCCAAGCATTTTAAGAGAAAACTATGTACAACTATTCATTGTTATTGGCAAGATTAGCGCAGGTGGTGGTGGTGCAGCAATAGATGATATGACTTACAACTAAGTAAGTGAAGGCGGTGAAACACTCGTTCTTGTCCTTGTACAGACGGACGGTGGTGGACTCCTCTCGCATGGTTTGTGTGTGTAGGTAGTACACGCGGCTTGAGTCATTCTGCAGGGCATCCAGCGTCCACTTTATGTCGAAATCTGCACAGGGGCACATGGTTTTTTGTTACCTCAGCACCACAGGGATTATTATTGGATGCGAAAGTGAGGAGAGATACTCATTTTTTAACAAAAATCTCATGAAAGCATGACTAATATATCAATTACGTTCACAAAATGTTGTCAAAATAGACTCAAGTTCATTTTTTTTCTCTCACTCTAATTGTCAGCAAGAATAATCCCAGCACAAGCAGAAGTTTCAGACAAATATCATTCCACAACAAAAAAACATTTATACATGTAGTTTGTAGTTTCATAGGCGTCGCCAGGAATTTTACAGGGGGTTCGACTGCCAAAGGCAGATGCAGACAGCCGAAGCATGGAGGCGGGGAGGGCACAATAGGGGTATCCCCTATACATATCCCCTATGTATATCAAAAATGCATTACCAAAGTGTCTCTCTTATTTGTCATAGATTGGTGATAGAACATGTACACACTTAAATATAGAACACACATTGAGGAATTTGATCAAATAAAATGGTTTCTTATGAAAGCAGTAAACTAGTTTCATGAATATCATATTTAATGTGGCTGTGATGGAGAAATTGGGCTTATGGGTTTTGCGACCAGTGTAGATCCAGATCAGCCTGTGCATCCGCACAGTCTGATCAGGATCTGCACTGTTCGCCATTCCATCACTGAAATACATGCACTGCGTCTAACAAGCAAAATAGATTGCTATCAGGCTACAGGAGTGTGCTATTTAATCTATTTCTCCAGCCATGGCCACAAATCATCCATGTATGATCCACAGGTTGAAGTAACTCTTTGACAGAGGTCTATAAATAAATTAAATATGTCTAAAAGCATCAATAAACGAAACAAAAATAAGCTAACAAAAATCTTTTAACATTTTTTTAGCTTATTTTTTTTCCGTTTATCGATGCTTATAGGCATCAATAAACGAAAAAAGAATATACTAAAAAAATGTTTTTTTACTCCCTCCATATATACTCTATATGGAGTCTATATGGAGGGAGCAAAAAACATTTTTTTTAGCTTATTTATTTTTCGTTTATTGATGCTTTTAGGCATATTTAATGTATTTATAGACCTCGGTCCGTTAATTCAACCTGTGGTATGATCCGCTATATCTTACCAAATTCGTCAGGAACGCCAGTACCCGAGTACAGCAGACATGAATACACTGTGATGCTGAAAATACAACAGATCAGAGCTCCAGATAAGCTGCGTATTTGCGTAAATACCCAATTAAAATTGCCAAAAACCCAATTGAAATCAGAAGTAGCTAGTATCAAAAAGCAATTAAAAATTTGTGGTACCTTTATCATGCTGCAGAAAACAATAAACAGACCACAAATATAGCATATTTTTCTTTTTCCATGAAAATACATCTTGGTATTTCATTAGAATTGTTTCCCAGGAGATAATTCTAATGAAATGCCAAGACATGTTTTTATTTCGAAGCAAACCATTCAATAATTGCTGTCTGTTGATGTGTAAACAGTAGTGTAATTTTATTTTACCCAATTAAAATTTTGAAATACCCAATTGCATCAGAAATGATGGAGTGACAACTCAATTACAAATTACTTATCTGGAGCCCTGACAGATGGAATATAATTATTATTTCTCTTTACAACCTTTTTCACTTATTGATGCGTTTATGTATATTTAAAGGTGCATGCCCACTAAGTTGGCACAAAATGTTCTTTATATCAGAGACATCATCTGAGACATTTTCTGGCAAAATAAACATTCATTCACCATTACCCCACATATAGATTGGATTTAGTATACATTTTATATCAGACGTAACTTTACACACTGATATCAGCGGCGATAACCGTGTTTCCTTAAAATGTTAACGGACATTACTATTTAATCTCTGTATTTATTTTTTGATGTTCAATTATCATATTTTATAATATGTCGAAAATATTATTTTTTTAGGCGACGCATTTCATTAGTATAAATAATTAAAAAAATATCATGCCTCATTTGCATATGAATATAGCCAGATACCACTACGAGTCACTATCAGTAAAATAAACATTACTAAATGATTATATCTGTATTGTGGGCACTCGTAATTTTTAGAACTGGTCAAATAGTGACACAAGTATACACTTATTTAATTCCTATAAAGTGGGCATGTACCCTTAATGTGTTTATAGACATTGGTCCGTTTCTTCTACCTGTGGTGGAAACTATCGGATATATTTGTGTAAACGGAAAAAAACACTACTTACCATGTGACCTGTGTTCCGTCGAGCAGTGTACATTGTCGATCATCGAGGGTGATATTCATCGGGTCTATGCTGATACTGGGTGTCACTCGTACCACCGGTCGCGACCTGGATGTCAAACCATGGTTTAACCCTTAGACCGCTATCTTAATTTTTTTTGCCGTCTGCTGTTTATTTTCTATTTTCCATTTCTATCATCAAAAAAAACATGCTTTAACATCACTTTACAATACTTTACAACATGCTTTGACAGCACTTTAGAATCATTTCCATTGGAAATGATTCTAAAGTGCTGTCAAACCATGTTTTTATTGAGAAATAAGGCAATATATAAAAGCAACAGCAGACGACATTTGTTGTGAGTAGCGGTCTAAGGGTCTAAGGGTTAAACAGTATTTTATTTCATTAGAATAAACATGCACATAAAGTATAAAGAGGATTGAGGAGACAGCATATATGTTTGTTCAATACCTTTCGTCAAACATTTCTCCACAAATGTTATAACCACCATGTAAACATAAATTACAATATGGTGGACATATCAAATACCATGGTGGCCATTTTGAATTATTTTCAGGTGGGTCTACATCTAAAAGTCGTTAGTGAAACAAATTTCACCGTTGTGCCAAGTTTCATAGGTACGGATCCCCGCAGGGGACGTAGAATTCTTTTTTTATTAATTTGTTCCCATGAAATAATTTGTTCCCTCAAGTTAACAATTCGTTCCCACGAATTAACAATTCGTTCCCAAGAATTAACAATTCGTCCCCGCAATTTAACAATTCGTTCCCACGAAATAACAATTCGTTCCCATGGGAACGAATTGTTAATTCGTGGGCACAAATTGTTATATCATGGGAAATGAATTGTTAATTCGAGGGAACGAATTGTCAAATTGAGGGAATGAATTGTTATATCGTGGGAACGAATTGTTAATTAGAGGGAACAAATTGTTAATTCGAGGGAAAGAATTGATATTTCGTTGGAACGAATAAATAAAATAAATCCATGTCCCCTGCAGAGCTCCGTACATAATTCCAGCACAAAAATATTTACACAGTTCCCTAACATTTGATTGGTCCGTAGCAAGTCTCTGTCCAAAATTTATATCCCAGTAAACTCCCACGCCAAACTACTTTCCGTAACCATGAGGCGCAGTTAAAATAATTCTTAAGAAAACGGAAAATAAACACATTTTCTTGATGAATTTATTTCAAATGCTGGAATTATAAGGAATGAATGGCCTTTTTGTAGAATTTATCGGGGATATAAACTTGGAAAAGTCGCGGGAATAATGGACGAATTCCCGCGACTTTTCCAAGTTTATACCCCGATAAATTCCACAAAAAGGCCATTCATTCCTATAATGCACAATTTTCTGAAACAAATTCAACATGAAGTCATGGTACTCGACTACATGAGTGCTCACAACAAAAGTGAGAAAACTAGCAGAATACATGTTTAGAAATTTCATACACATAGTATATTAGTTTTAAACATACTCACTTCAAAAACAGAGCTTTATTGGAATTTTGTGCACCAATCAACAGGTCTGGAAATACAGAAACAATATTTACTTATTAGTCATTTCTCCATGTTAAAGGTACATGCCCACTCAGTAGGCACAAAATAAATGTATTGTATCACCATTCAATCAGTTCTAAAGATTACAAATGCCCGTTATACAGATATAATCCTTTAGTAATATTTATTTTACTGACAGAGACGCGCGTCGGTATCAGGCTATTTTCATATGCAAATGAGGCATAGTATTTGTTTATTATTTATACTAATTAAATGCGTCACCTGAAAAAATAATATTTTCGAAAGATTATCCATGTATGATAATAGCACATCAAAAAATAAATACAGAGTATAAATAGTAATGTCCGTTAACATGTTAAGGAAACACGGTTATCACCCCTGATATCAGTGTGGAAAGTTACGTCTGATATAAAATGTCTAATAATGCCAATCAATATGTGGGGCAATGGTGAATGAATGTTTATTTTGCCAGAAAATGTCTCAGATGATGTCTCCGATATAAAGAACATTTTGTGCCTACTGAGTGGGCATGTGCCTTTAACAGTAACCTTAGCCCACTCAGTAGGCACACAATGTTCTTTATATCGGAGACATCATCGGATACATTTTCTGGCAAAATAAACATTCATTTATGGCAGTTTAACAGATTATATACCAGAAGATTAAATAATTTATCGTAATAACCCAAATTATTCAGACACCATTTGCTTGGGGGAAATAGCTGGTTTGTTTCCCAAAACAAATTGTATCCAAATATATAGTTATTGGGATAAACCAGTACAATCATACTAACCATAAACATTACACATTCTTTGTTGTTGAAAACCAGACATTCATATGTGTTTCATAAAATGAGCCCCGTGCAGGCACCGGGGCGGGATCAACTGATCCTGAGAATAGTGCTGCAGTAGCCATTGCTTGTCGTAAAAGGCGACTAAACTGGCTTAACGATTGGGTTCATACTTTCCGGAACCCACTATACCGGATTTGGCCCTCATGTACATTTTTGGCTTTCTTGTATGTGAGAGTTGAGTCGGGCTATGCCCCATATATAAAAGTAAAATTAGCGCTAATCCTATTACTTTTAGGGGATGGGATAAATGATGCTGGTGTGGCGAGGGCCTGGCACCAGATCAGGTTGTTCTAATTTCAGGACTGAATATATATTTTGATTGTAAATATTGAGTTCTGAAGTTGGGATTTACCCCCCTTGGACAGGTGGATATGGGACTCGACCCCGTTGACCCGTCTGCGTGTAGACTCCCTGAGGCTTGTACCTCTATGTCAGAAAAGCGGACGTTAAACCCTATTCACTCACTCACTCAATTCATAAAATGAATTGTTTCTGAATATTTATGGTTTTTACGTTATTCACAACAATTCTGTCAATAAAAGAGGCAGTGATGGTCGCTTCATATACCTTAACCCGAACATTCTGTCTGTAAACCAGGGCGACTTATGTTGGATCCAATATGTGAACAATAACATACATATAACTAGCCAGCCTTGTAATGCAGTCTCCCATCCAAGTATTGATTTTCCACTTCCCGTCGAACAGGAAGTCATTAACTCTTTGCATGCTAGCGGTGAAAATAACATCCAACAACTTATGAGCATGTTTCTTATTTATCTCTGTAAATATGTCTTGCAATTTCATTAGAATTGAGTCCAGTGGACTCAATTCTAATGACATTCCAAGACATATTCATGATATTTATAGGGAGAAATGAAAATACAGTGAATTGTCGTCTGCTACTTTCAAACTGTTTATTGCCCGCAAATTTCCCAGCATGCAAAGAGTTAAATCTGTTAATATGTAACTTATTGGGGTAAAATATTGTAATATATGAAATAAGTGGAGTGCGATACTGGACAGTGATTGGCTGAGAAAGTAGGGCGAATTATAAGTTCCATAAACAAATATAACATGTGAACAATAACATATTTATAATTAGCCAGGTTTATAATGCAATCTCACATCCGAGTATTGATTTTCCAGAAAGTAGGGCGAATCGTACCTGGATAGGAGTTGTCGTCCATGTCTAGACCTCCTGATAGCGACCATCCAAATGTCTCTATTCCTTCCAAAACACTTTCTGCTTTGATGGCCTGAAAAATAACGAAGCCTTAGCTGTCAATTTTCTACATCATTTATAGGGAGATCTGGATTTTCTTTTTCAAAATCAATATTGGCGATAATAAGCGAAGCAATAACGGAGGTATAACCAGAGCAGTCTCATGGGATTCAACAGCATATTTGAAAAGGGGCATCGTTTATGTAAAAAAACAACTTACTGGCTCCAACAAATGGGGGGAGGGGGGAAGCGAGTATGAACCCATTGAACTTCCCCTGATAACGTCCTTGTGTCTATATAATGTCTTCTTCACACTTCAAGTCAATAAGAGATGAGACATGTCACTACCCACCTGCTGGACATCAGTAATAATGCCCCTCATGGAGCCGTGGTAGATATAGACCATACCCCGCCCGTCCTCGCCCCCGTATGGCGCCCCCACCGCGATATCTGCAACACGGAACAGTGAGTTATATTTCATGATCAAGAAATCAGGGGGCCGTTTCAGTAAACTTCGTACGACTAAAATGCAAACTTATGATGGTCTGCAAATTGCATATTAACAATGTTTTCTTGTAAACAATTATTGGATTTACATTTATTGAGCATAGGCTGCACGCGCAGCCTATGCTCAATAAATATAAATCCATAAATTGAAATTTCCAGAGGATCCTAAATTTGCACTTACGAACATTATAGTCCTACGAAGTTTAGTGAAACGGTCCCCTGTTTGTAATGTGAATATGTATTTGCACATGTACTGTATGTATATATGGAGTTTCATAATTTTCGTCTCTCACACAAGGGACGAAATGCCCATAACAAACCACGAACACACGTACATACCATTGTATCCATCTATGTCGATATCTCCCAGTGCGGCCATTGACAGACCAAAGCGGGACCTAGAGTGATGGCCGTCCAAAATATCCTTCTTCCTCTTACTGAATCGTCTCTGTAATGATAGGATGGGAATAGGTTAAGACTGCTAGTATGTTATAGGCATTTATTTCATGTTTATCCCCCCCCCCCCACCCACACCACCACGGTCTCTCTCGGTCGTGGACCGAGTTCAACATTTAGCATAGGAATGTTGATATTTAATTTATCAGCATTTATCAAATGAAAACCTTGTTATTACCTGCTGTAATCCATTTGCATAAATGTGATATGACACGCGTGTATTAACACCTGTAACATATTTCACCAACATTGCAAAATATACTTATCTAGCAAAGTATACTTTGAGGGAGAAATTGTCAATTTTAGGATAAATTTATTAATTTTCATTATACTGAATTTATTACATTATCACAGCCATTTTGGCTGTGATAATGTAATAAATTCAGTATAATAATTCTGCATACTTTTAATCATCAAATATATGCAGTCATTAGTTCTATATGAAATAATGCATTTCGGGAAAAATAAATGATTACTCCCTCAAAGTATACTTTGCTAGATAAGTATACTTTGCAATTTTGATGAAATCGGCTACTGGAGCAACTTTGGATGGCCTCCACGTTTTCTGCTATTTGGGGCGTGAAGTCGTGTGATAAACAGGACCTGAAACGAGTTTCCATTTGATATGAGATTTATGAAACTCGTCACCAATTGTATATACCTCGCCAGAGGCTCGGTGCATAAATTGTGCGTGTCTCGTTTCATAATTTTCATATCAAATGGAAACTCATTTGAGATCCTCTATGTAATAAAATAGAAATTATATGTACAGATTTAAAGGTACATGCACTCATTAGGCACACAATGTTCTTTATAGGAATTAAATAAGTGTATCATTGTGTCACTATTCCACCAGTTCTAAAGATTACGAGCGCCCACTATACTTATAATAATTTATTTTACTGATAGTGACGCGCGTTTGTATCAGGCTATTTTCATATGCAAATGAGGCATGATATTTTTTTAATTATTTAGACTAATTAAATGCGTCATCTGAAAAAATAATATTTTCGACAGATTATAAAGTATGATAATTACACATAAAAAAATAAATACAGAGTATATATATTAATGTCCGTTAACAGTTTAAGGAAATACGGTTATCGCCCCTGATATTAGAGCGGAAAGTTACGTCTGATATAAAATGTATAATAATGCCAATCAATACGCTGGGTAATGGTGAATTAATGTTTATTTTGCCAGAAAATGTCTCAGATGATGTCTCTGATATAAAGGAACATGTTGTACCTATACTGAGTGGGCATGTACCTTTAAAGTTATAATGTCTGCTTCATTGTACAGTAATAGCACAGGTTGAAGTAACGGACCGAGGCCTATAAATACATTAAATATGCCTAAAAGCATCAATAAATGAAAAGAAAATAAGCTAAAAAAATTGTTTTTTTACACCCTCCATATGATCATATGGAGGGTGTAAAAAAAATTTTTAGCTTATTTTTTTTTCATTTATTGATGCTTTTAGGCATATTTAATGTATTTATAGACCTCGGTCCGTTACTTCAACCTGTGAGTAATAGTGGACACGCCATCAACTTATCTCACATGCTATGATAGAATAGTTAAGCGTACAACATAAACGTCTTTGAATATGACTGTTAAAAGTAGAAGCACTTGCCTTGGAGTTCTGGTAGAAAATGTACACTCTGCCCGTCTCGTAGGAGTTATCGGTGCTGAAGTCGGAGAACAGCGGCGCTCCGATGATGACATCATCCAACCTGTAAATAGTGACAATTAGGATAAAATGGATAAACAGTGTTAAAAACAATTGGTACTGAAACATTTTTTACCAATCCCCGATTTAGAACGATAGTTGGTGACAATAAAAAAAAGGGTAGAACATTTTTTTCTCACAAATCCCCGATTTAGAACGCTAGTTATTGACAATAAAAAAATTGGTAAAACATGTTTCACCAAATCCCCGATTTAGAACGCTAGTTATTGACAATAAAAAAATTGGTAAAACAAAAAAACTGGTAAAACATGTTTCACCAAACCCCGATTTAGAACACTAGTTATTGACAATAAAAAAATTGGTAAAATATTTTTCACCAACCCCCGATTTACAACGCTAGTTATTGACAATAACTAGCGTTCTAAATCGGGGATTGGTAAAACATGTTTTACCAATGTTTGTTTGCTTAGTGTCAAATTTCTTTTACCAATCGCCATTTTTTCCCAGTATTTAAACATATTTTTTTTGCAATGGGTGGTTACTAAACTATACTATAGTCTCCCCTGCTTATCACAGTTTCTGGCAGTATGTACTTGGGAGGTCCCCAGTTTAGCGGTCCGATTTAGCGAGGTTTCACTGTAAATCAAGCATTTGATTATTCCGAGCCATAGTTGTGTACTATGCGATCACGAACAGGCAGTGTCACCTGAGATAAATGACCAAATTATGATCACATACGTTCCTTGTTGTCCGGTTTAGAGAGGTTCCACTGTATAACGCATGTTTACGGAACGTTCGACAAATAAAATGGTGCTACTTGACATATGTCCTTTAGTGTGCAGGAAGCGAAAACCAACATACTCAGGCCTGTACGCAGAGGGGGTGCGACGGGTGCGTACGCACCCCCTTAACCATTTTACTCTTAACCAGCAGGCCTGTATAGTGGTATAGACAAACAGTGTAGATCCAGATGAGCCGGCTCGTAACGAGCCGTCTCATCAGGATCTGCACTTTTTGCAATTAATTTTCATAATTTTGAGAACAAAAACACCCCATGTTCATAAATGGACTGGTACGAAAATCATTTTGTGATGATTTAGATTGGTTGCAAAATTAACAAATCAAAATCCATTCCAGTTACTTAGGGGTGAAAGGGTTAATCTGCGGAGGTCTGTCCGTGGATGTGCAAAAACAATGTTTAACCATTCGCGCCGTCGATAACGCACCCCCCTAAAATAATTCCTGCGCACGGGCCTGATATTGTATATCAGAGACACGTGTCAATTACGGAGCCACGCAGGTGACGTAGATTTCTTTTTTTTTATTAATTCGTTCCCACGAAATAATCATTCGTTCTCTCAATTTAACAATTCGTTCTCACGAAATAACACCGGAAGGAATTGTTAATTCGTGGCCAAATATTATCAAAATCGGTGAAGTGTTATTGACAAATGAATGATGTTACTAACGTAAGCACTTACGCACAAATGTACATCAGGGCTCAAGATAAGTAATTAGTAATTGAGTATTTGCACTCCATCATATCTGAAGCTTTGGGTATTTCAATATTTTAATTGGGTAAAATAAAATCACACAACAGTTTACACATCAACATACACCAATTATTGAATAGTTTGCTTCGAATTGAAAACATGTCTTGGCATTTCATTAGGAGACAATTCTAATGAAATACCAAGATGTGTTTTCATGGAAAATAAGAAAAATATGCTATATTTGTGGTCTGTTTATTGTTTTCTGTAGCATGATAAAGGTACCACAAATTTGTTATTGCTTTTTGATACTCGCTACAGTGGGTTCAGCGTGTAAGTGCACACACGAACGAAACACGACAGGTTGGAACCAACCTGTCGTGTTCGTTCGTGTGCGCACTTACACGCTGACCCCACTGTATTTCATGTATAAAAAAAAATGTAAATATTTTTCTGCATTTTTTCTCATTTCGCATCAAAAGTGTATGTTGTTACCACTCAGTTGAACCGTCTCGGCGAGACGGTTCAACTGAGTGGTAACAACATACACTTTGGGTGGGTAGCGAACCAACCTGTCGTGTTCGTTCGTGTGTGCACTTACACGTTGACCCCACTGTACTTCTGATTTCTATTGGGTTGTTGGCAATTTTAATGGGGTATTTACGAAAATACGCAGCTTATCTGGAGCTCTGTGGTACATGCCCACTCAGTAAGCACAACATGTTCTCTAAAGGAATTAAATAAGTGTATAATTGTGTCACTATTCCACCGGTTCTAAAAATTACGAGTGCCCATTTACCGATATAATCATTTAGTAATATTTGTTTTACTGATAGTGACACGCGGTGGTATCAGGCTATTGTCATATGCAAACGAGGCATGGTATTTTTTAATTATTTATACTAATTAAATGCGTCACCGGAAAAATAATATTTTCGACAGATTATAAAGTATGACTATTGCACATGAACAAATAAATACAGATAATCAATAGCAATGTCCGTTAACAATTTAAGAATACTCGGTTATCGCCCCTGATACCAGTGTGGAAATTTACGTCGGATATAAAATGTATAATAATAAATACGTGGGGTAATGGTGAATGAATGTTATTTTGGCCGAAAATGACTCGGATGATGTCTCTGTTATATAGAACATTTTGTGCCTACTGAGTGGGCATGTACCTTTAACACACACTGATTGCTCATCGACTACACACAATGTGCAACAACACTTCACTGCTTAGATATCTTAAGAATGTTGGCAAACCTACCAACATGCATTTTGTGTTTTTTTTTCCTCAGGCATAAAACATCGAAGCCATTTACAGGAGTCTGCCAAGACCTTGGGATTAATTGTATACACAGAACTTTACACAAGAGACGCTGGCCAGATAACCCGAATTTTCTGTCTGTAACGCAGGGCGTTACAGACAGAAAATTCGCGTTTCTGGCCAGATTGCCAGACAAACATAGTTTCCGTTTGAATTACACATACAGTCGAACCTGTGTTAACGTAACGACCACATCCCCCGAATAGCAATTACCTGTCGATAGCAGGCACGCTTTTGTTTTCCCAATTATACAATTACTACTTAAATCAACCTGTGAACAAAGACCACCTGTGAACAACGGCCAGAATGTTCTCTTCCCATGACTGACCTTTAGATATGTACGAGGATGATACCCAACACACTGAACATCGTGCCATAAATGTACTTATTGTTTGCCCTAGTTTCTCGACCAATGAAAACACAGAATTTCGTCTCAATTAATCGCATATTGCGACGCTTTCGCCAATTAATCAGTATATGTTGCAATAGGTACACAGTTATATTTATATACAGTTGTCCCGCCTTGTTAACGCAATTTCCTGTGACCGTGTAACTGCGCGTACATAAATGAGTCAGTGTAAAATCGCCAATCACGTAATAGTATCTGATTTGAAAGCGTGTTACAGTATTGGGCGGTGCCCCGTTCAACGTAGCACCAGTACGCGATGGGGCGTGGCAAACAATAAGCAAGTTATAGTTCACATATTGAATTCCCAATAAATTAATTTCTCGCTCGCTTGCGCTTGCTACGAAATTAATTTATTACAAATTAAAACTATGTGAACTATAACTATTACATATTACATTTTTCACATGACTTCAAATGAACATTTCATATTAAAATGTCAAGTCAATATGAAATACGAAATAAGTATTCCTATACGTCGTAGTATTATTGCCATGTGTAATGCAACATGAAAAATAATAATGTGAAGAATTTGACATGTGCTATTTTCATATGTACATTGTATTTCATATGAAATGTATATATTTTTATATGTGCAGGCATCGTTTTTGGTTAGAAAACTATTTTATTTCGTTAAATAAAAAATAATAATTAAAGTGTGCATACATTGAAAGATACTCCCTCAAAGTGCACTTAGCAACTTTGGTGAACTCGGATAAAAGGAATATAATTAAATTAAAAATTAAAAACACTGAGCTGATATGGGGTGTTCGATACAGCGAGGGTTAACTGCATGTGTACATACCCATTTCCGTCAAGATCGGACACAGCGACAGCATAGCCGAAATACGATCCGAACTGAAACATACCAATACAGATGAATTGTTATAATGTTTGGAATAAATACATGATCTTACACGAGTGGTGATATCATATGCTATGTATTAAACTGGCACTGGGTCTCAGATCTGACTAGAAACAAAATTGCTACCCCGCTCCATACCTATCGCGAGAGTAGCAATTTAACCACATCTCTTTAATGTAGCGCAGATATGAGTGATTTTTGCAATCAATTATCCAGCGTGTTTGATATGTTAGCGATATAAAACTGTCAAAGCTGTATCAATAAAATATTAATAAAGAACATACACATGCATACATTCGTTATTTTACCGTGTCAATGTGTTTATCTGACATTTACATGTATATCTTGTAAATTTGAAAGCTTCATTTCGTTATGTTGAATGTTGAACAACAACGAGAGAAAAGTTGGCTTCCATGGGAAAATGATTTCCCTGTTCTATTACTTTTGGCAATTTACCAGTTCTACTTCAAATATTATCTGCTTAAAGGTATACCGTATACAGTTTACTTAATTGACCTACATGCAACAGGTTTGAGTATGCACTTCGGTTGCTCACATTTTTTAATGGGTCAAATTGTAGCCGTAGATAACATCTCGGAGGCTCATTATTGTAGCTAAGATTTGCATATAGAACGTGATGAAAGTGATGAACCCATGTGCACATATATGTATTGCACAAGTCGCCTGTAATAAATCGGGAATTTGTAAACAATATGTTTATAATACTGAAAAAATAACTAGCGTTTACAAACGCTAGTTATTTTTCAGTATTATAAACATATTTTGCAATCAATACTTAATAATTTATTATTTGAATTAATTACGGAAAGCATAAGTTCGACCCATATACCACACCAAGCGAGCATTAGTGCACAGGTGGAAGACTCGGACCTGTGACACACAGAAAATGCCCATTACAGAAACAATATTACCCCACCGACTTGGTATCATACAGTACTATCTTCTATTATAGAAGATAGTACTGTATGAGGCCAAGTGGGTGGGTAATGGATTTTTTGTAATGGACATTGTTTGGGTGTCACATGTCCGAGTCTTCCACCTGTGCGTTAGTGAAGAAAGAGTAATGCAAATAGACGTGGGTGGCATCGTTATATGGAAATTATACAAATGGAAGAGGTTAATCCCCGCAGCTTGAAGTTCCGGGAATCAGTCTTACAGTGTGTTGTATTAAAAGGAACATATCACATGATTATATGTTTTATATTTCTCATATTTCTGATCGCTGGATTATTTACCATAAAAGCACTCCCACTCGAAAAGATAATAATACAAAATGTATATATAGTATAGAATAGGCTTCTGCCGTGCAATAGCGCAGTGAATTAATACTGAAAGTTGAAACCACGACGGTATACGCACCGGCTGACCAGTACAAATTCACTGTATGATTATGTGCTTATGCACTATATAAAGTGTGTACAGTTGTGGATGTTTAATATTGTATTTATTAACTTGTTTAACCATTTCAACACTACTTGCCTGTATAGTGGTATTGGCAAACAGTGTATATCCAGATGAGACGGCTCGTGACGAGCCGTCTCATCAGGATCTGCACGTTGTGCAAATACTTTTCATATTTTTTACCGCAAAAACGCCCCATTCTCATAAATAGACTAGTCTAAAAATAATATTGTTACAATGGGATTGGTTGCAAAATTAACAAATCAAAATCCATTCCAGTTATTTAGGGGTGAAAGGTTAAATAAATTCCACAGTAAATCTTCACTCATGTAGCTTATCTGTATACTATACAAACAACCATTAATGCTTTGTGATCGATTGAATCACACAAACTAACACATGATCAATTGAAGGGGTAAGTGGAAGAAGGGGGCTATGTTCATAAGGTAGTAATCAGTAGTCAATGGAAAATGCGAACTAAGATGGACTTAGTCCACATTTTCCACTGACTACTGCAATTGTATTATTGTATAATTTTACTGAAAAGGCCACCGATACATTGTCAACAAATTCGGTAACTGTGGGAACGAACGAAATAAGAACATGTTCCCGTTTTCATCACACTGAACAAAAAAAACTAAGTATTTTAAGTGGAACTTGAACATCCACTTCTGAGCAGGAAGTATTAATATGTGCGTGTAGAGAGATTCATTATCTCTTCTTTATGCTGTTGAAGTTAATTAAATCGGACCCGCTCATCTCTGCATGTATGTTAACTAAGACTTCACACAGCGCTCCAGATAAGGACTTGAACATTGGGTAGTTTTACTCCACCAGGGGGCAGTTTCACTTCGTACGACTAAAATCTTCGTAAGTGCCAAATTATCCATTATTTGATATTTCAAGACGATCCTGGGGTCACTAAACTTCGTACGACTAAAATCTTCGTAAGTGCAAAATTATGATAGTCTGTAAATTGCACATCAACACTGTTTTCTTGTAAACAATTATTGGATTTACATTTATTGAGCATAGGCTGCATATGCAGCCTATGCTCAATAAATATAAATCCATCAATTGAAATTTCTAGACGATCCTAAATTTGAGCTTACGAACATTTTAGTCGTAAGAAGTTTAGTGAAACGGGCCCCTGAATTTGCACTTACGAACATTTTAGTCGTACACAGTTCAGTGAAACGGCCCCCAGTTCTGTAGAACTAGCAAAAGGTTTTTCAAAATTGAAGTTGAGAAAATCAAAAACATCACCCACAGTTTCCAGACTAAACAGTTTTCCCGACTTTTCCTATGGCATAGTATCATAAACATACATAACGAAGCTACAGTGGAACATCTCTAAACCGGACACTCTGTGGACCCCATTGTGTTTAATTTAGATGGGTTTTCCTGTAGTTTGTTTCATTATCGTGACTGTTCATGAATGAAAATTACAAAATATGTTTATGAAGTGGTTAATTACAGTGGTAAATTTCTAAACCGGACACCCTGGACTTTCGTGCGTATGAATACAGCAGCAATTATCTTTAGTTCTCACAGTTAGGTAGCAGTGACCAGTTAGCCCCCAGTCTCGTACACTTTTTCTGGGCATTTCAAACAGTAATTTATTCTAGAGAAAACGTATGGATGGGAATGGGTTTGCGCCATGGCAGTACATTTGCCTGTGGATGATGATTGAGAAAATATGCAAATTTCAGTCTCTAGTTCCGCAAGTGATCAGTTTTTGTGGAGATAACATATTTCACTACTTTCAGTACTTTGATTCTAATATGTATTTGTTTCCAATATCATGAACACTGTATGTCTGTAAATTCATCTTGCTAAACATGAAGATATTATTTTTAGGTTTCATGAGTACATAGGTTCATAAGGATTGGCATACAATCTGTGTTTTGTAACTTGATACGTGTCTTAACACATTAGAGACGCGATACACTTACAGTAGTATGAAACTTTTGAGAGAAAAAAATCCATAGTTTCTTTATTTCATCTCGAAAGTATATGTTATTACCACTCGTTTGAACCGTCTCGACGAGACGGTTCAAATGAGTGGTAACAACATATACCTTTATGGAGAAATAAACAAATTAATGAGATTTTTTCAACAAAAATTATCGTATTCTTAGTCTTTAACACATTAGAGACGAGATACACTTATAAGTTATAGTAGTATGAAACTTTTGAGAGAAAAAAATCCATAGTTTCTTTATTTCATCTTGAAAGTATATGTTGTTACCACTCGTTTGAACCGTCTCGACGAGACGGTTCAAATGAGTGGTAACAACATATACATTTATGGAGAAATAAACAAATTAATGAGATTTTTTCAACAACAATGATTGTATTCTTAGACTGAAATGGGTTAACAAGTGTAAAGATTGCGGCTTAGCGATATAGATTTATAATTTGTTGTATCACTAAAAACAACAACAACACACTTGCTCTGTAGCACAAGTAGGTGAGTCACTAATGCAATAATACATGTAGTATGTATGTTCGTTCATTCATGAATTCTTTGTAAGATTCACCCCTGCCAAGAGTACCTACGGTGGCATATTTCCGCCATCCATATAACGTGATAACGTGATAGTCAAATCGTCTTATTACACTCACAGGTGGAAGACTCGGACCTGTGACACAACAAATGACCATTACATAAAAATCTGTTACCCCACCCACTTGGTCACATACAGTATATAATATATAATAGAACATAATACTGTATGAGACCAAGTGGGTGGGGTAATGTATATTTTGTTATGGGCATTTTTTTTGTGTGTCACAAGTCCGAGTCTTCTACATGTGACTACACCTTATAAGAGGTCTCAACTACATAATTACTAAGAGATAATTTGGACTCTTTAACTAACACGAAATCTAGTCAAAAACGTAGATCTAATACTGCCCACTAGTGACATAGATTTTTATTATAATTTCTACAAGTTTTATAGTCGATTGAAGACAGTATGACGACTTAAACACATTACAATCTCGTCTTGCTAAGTTAGTAAGTCATCTTGATGCGATCGCGTCAGGACGACGTACTAGCTGATCAAGACGAGATAAAATGCCATGAAATCAATGTCACTAGTGGGCAATATCACGTTTTTGTGTTAGTTATCGCGTCTAATTTATCTGGTCTGGACGGGATAAGTATGTAGTTAAAACGTCTTATAAGGTGTAGTAAGGCGACTTAACTATCACGTTATATAGCATAGGCGGCGGAAGCCGATTGCGCTAGGGGGTCCGGGTGCATGCCCCCCCCACTCCCCTTTAATTTTTGAAATCCAAGTGGTGTGAAACGCCATTTCCTGCATTCTCAGCAAAGTTATCAGCAAAGTTCCCAGTAATCATGATTACACAAATATATTAGAATAAAAAATCCAAAATTTACAGAATTATTGGGGGGGGGGGTAAATTATTGGGGGGGGGGGGCGCCCTAGGCTCCCGCCCCCCCCGCTTCTGCCGCCCCTGTATATATGGCAGAAGTATGTATGCCACCATAAGTGAAAACGTGCAACATAGATGTGTTTTTATGCACAGACGTATACACCAGGGAGACTGGAAGCTCTGTATATATGTCTGTAACTGGAGAAATGGGACCGGTATAGCTCCTATCAAATAGCATACTCATGTAGCCTGATTGATAACTATCCGACAGGGGCTGATCCAGCATTTTGGGAACGTGGGGGGGGGGGGGGGGTTGTGTCCTATATTCGAGCTCCACGGAGTAAAGCGAGTATGCCATGGGGTTCCGGGAGCATGCCCCCCAGAACAAGTTTTGAAATCAAGATGTCCAGAAATGCACTTTCCCGTGTTTTACGCCATTTAAATTCAGACTCCAACACTGGTGGTAAACTATGTAAACTCCGTGGCTGAACGAGGGGTGGGGTGGGTGGGGGTGGGGGGGGGGGGGGGGGGGCGGTAGTGTTACAACCGCGGATCACCCCCCCCCCACCCCTCCAGATCCGTCCCTGGCCACGTACGTATATGCCTGTATGTTCCTATCTAACTGCCCATTGGGTTCTAAGTTGTAAGCAGTTACGCAATTATATAAACATATAGTTAATAGACTGACTCTAATAAAAGGTTTATATTATGATTACTTCTTAAGTTCTTATAATTTATATTTTATGTTATGACGGAATGGTAATTTCACCGGCTAGTGTATTAACCAGTGCGACTAAAATGTTCGTAAATGCAAAATTAATGTTGTAAATTTCACATTAACACTGTTTTCTTGTAAACAATTATTGGATTTACATTTATTGAGCATATGCTGCATATGTATGGAGCCTATGTTCAATAAATGTAAATCCATCAATTGAAATTTCCAGATTATCTTAAATTTGCACCTACGAACATTTTAGTCGTACGAAGTTCAGTGAAACGGTCCCCAGGTGCATGAGAGATTTTGCGTCATTTCATATCCTTTATATTATTATATTGCGTCCCTGGACTTATGTAACGACCGGGTATGGAAGGTGTTCCAGCCAATTCCCACCCTTAAATATAAGCCGAATATAATCGAATAGAATTGTGTAACGAATTTCGTTATGTTTTCGTGAGTGTTTTTCCTTCAAATCTCTAACCAGAGACAATGTGTAGCATATATGTGTAATTCTGCATAGACGTATACACACACACAAGGGAGACTGGAAGCTCTGCCAGCTTCTATATGCTCTGATATTTGTCTATTACCAAATTCAGGGACCATACATACATTCATCGAATGAAAGAAAGAAAGTTTTGGAGTCTAATAATAGCCACATGTTTATTACCGAAGGTGTTAGATCACTAGAGCAGCTGTGTCCTGGCTCGTTGCCAACTCTGCGAGTTACATGCGGCTGTGGCTGGGGAAATGGGTCTTATGGGCATTTGTGGCCAGTCTAGACCCTGATCTTCTAGCATACTCATGCGGTCTACTACGGACCTATATTGTTTGTTAGATCCATTATTAGTGCATGATAGACTGATTGGCGAACAGTGCAGACCCTGATCAGGTCTGGGTCCTGATCAGCCAGCACACTCCTTCACTCCGATAAGGATCTATATTATTCGTTGGACGCATATCTGGTGTTACGGAAACTGATTGACGAACCGTCCAGACCCTGATCAGGCTGCGCATCCGGATACGAAGTCTATACTGGTCGAAAATTCCATAAGCCTGATTTCTCCAGACACGTTCACATATGTGGCTGTGGCTAGAGAAAATTAGGCTGACGGCCTTCACGACCCGTGTAGATAAAAAAGTGATTGTTTAAAAATGTTTTATATTGATAGAATGTAAATGTTTATAACATTTTAATATGGTTTGGTGATCTTTTATTGATTATTTTAATAAATACTCAGTTAGGAGGAGGGTGTACATGGTGGGGGGGGGGGGGGGTGTCCTGGGTCCGCGCCGATAGCCTGTGCGTCTAACAAGCAATGTATGAGATTAGGAATTAGACTGGCGACAATACATTAAGCTCCATTTCTCCAGTCACAGGCACAGATTAGAAACAGCTAATGTCTTGTGTAAGCACTTCTGGGAATGTTCATTTCATCACCTGTGCATATTGTCTGTCATTATTTGTTTGTATGCATGTTATCTTGCTATTGTTTTGTCTGTTAATTATTTTCTTCAGACAAGTAGATGGTTAGAGAAAGATGTTCAGGATTATGCTGAAATCAGGATTTAAGGTACCTGATAATTGCAGAAAAATACTAATGTTTCAACATGGGAAGCTTTTTATGCTGCTGTGGGTGCAAAAAATATGTTTATTTATCCGAAACTGTTCCCACCCCTGATATATAGACACTCTTGTAGCATCCTGATAACGATCTATATTGTTTGTTAGAAGCATGACTTGTGTTTCATTAATGGAATGGCGAACCGTGCAGATCCTGATCAGACTATGCACAGGCTGATCTGGATATACATTGGTCGCAAAACCCATAAGCCCCATTTCTCCAGTCACAGCTACAAATTACAAAAATGTTTATAGACACATCTATTTATAACAATGATCTTACCTGCTCGCCACGAATGGTTTCAATCAAGGTGAGGTTCTGTGTGTATATGACAACCTGTAATAATAAACAGAAGGTCAGATACAAAGGTCAAATGTCATTGCAAATTTGCAAATGTCTTAAAAGTACGAATATGCCCGCACCAGCGAACATGTCCGCGAACACATTTGCGTGCTTGTAAGACCCGGATATATCCGCAAGTAACGAGACTGTCCGCAGTAATTTTGGGGGTCGTCTCCAAGTGTTCTGTGAATTGTCAACAGGAATGAAGATAAGTAGTTTTCTTGGCTGTTAGTTTACTGAAACTGTGTTTAAAACTGTTGTATAATATGCTTGGTTGATAAAAGGTATATTTAAAACTTGCTATGTACAGACGAATTAGCACAATGTATTAATGTTACTTGATATATATTCATTAAACGTGCTTCAAAGTGCGTGTAACTTACTATAGCAATTATAGTTTAGCCAATATTCGAAATCATCTACGAAGCAACACGGAACAACTTATCTGGGAATGGCATACACTAGTAGCTAGTGTGATGAAAGCAAACTTTAAAATGCCTCTGAAACAATTAGATTAAAATCTAGCTGCACATAAGTGATCAATGAATACTGCGGTTAAACGTTAATAACCACTTGGTAGCCCATATTGCGAAAAAGAAAAACAACATTGTGTCGATTTTAGCAACTGTAGTATATACTATTTAAAATATATAAACAAAGAAATCACAACCATAAATTATTGATGTGTGTTTAGTCATTTCGACTGAACGTTCACAATATCACAACATATTTGTTTATATAGTTTCGTTTTAGTTTGTTTATATAGAGGATGATCCATTATAACTTTACATGTTTACACCGGTATGCGGAATACTAGTATGTGGTTGTTGTCAGTACAATACTTGTACTATGGAGTGAGATTCAGACGTAGATACATTGGCTAAATGACCATTACCTTTCCCTGGAGTTGTCTTCCCTTTGGCGCACCAACGACGTAATCTGAAAAACGTAAATTGATCATTCACAGTGTTTGATATGATGCGATGACTATATATTTATATTATTCTCGTATGATGTGTACTTCTCTCTCTCTCTCTATATATATATATATTACTATTAGGCACTGAATAAATATAAACGCACATGGCTTAATACCATTCAGCAGTACCGATATAAACAACGGACGATATTGTCTGAGCCAGCATAAACATGATGATTTAATTTGGAAAACTCATAAATGAGAGATAGATCAATGATTGAGGGATAACATGTGCATATACAGTGGAACCACCCTAAACTAGATACACAGAATAATGAACCGACATGTTTCATTGTAATGTATATATAAATAGATATATAATGCATGTTAACTACAACAAAAAACATCTTGCCGTACAGTGCTTTTATACATGTATGTCAGTGGAATCGCTCTCAACCGGACAGACACCCTGGAGGACCCGCCCCAGGTTTAGAAGATTTTCACTGTAAGTATACAATGTATAGTATATTTGATTTGAGTAAATGGTGGTTAACGACATGTCAACAACTAAGGTCATTTGTAAAGTAGAGTACGTGATATAGAAACAAGTGGTGAAAGACAGCTATACTCACCTTCTCTATCATCATCGTCAAAATGACCGACCGCGCTGGAATATCCTGCAATATACATAAAATGTACAGAAAAAACAATTTTTTCACATTACATTAATACTACAAAATATAGAATATAACAGAATATTACAAACGATATTACAAACGATAGTGTGGCTAAGTACATCGAAATTCGTTGAGTTGACAATTTTAATCCAACATGAGTTACCCAGAAAATCATATCTGTATACTTTGTTATGAAGTACATTGACGGCTTCAATATTGTCATAGTCATTAACTGGTCAAACAAAAATAAAAATGAAAGTACGTATACAATAGATTTACATCACCTCGTTTAAACCACCTGTATCACTTTCCGACATCATTGTCAGCATGTATGAGCTATGTCACGTGACCTTCGACGCCACCTCGCATTGAATATTTGTGGTGCCAAATCCAGCAGACCCGCTTCTTTACTTTAATAGCATAATTTATTATATACCTACCCATGAAATACATAGTTATACCATGTAAATAAAAGTCATATGTTCTCATCGATGAAATAAACATCTTCCAGTGAAAATACGACTACTTCCGCTATATATATTCATAACGCGCACCTGCAGTGCCGGACTGCAAATAGGCTACAAATACACATTCATTACCGTATGCAGTCTAGCAAACTGCTAATTTCCATGGAGCGGTATATAATAAATAGAATATTCATATTTTTGCAACGAATATGACATATATTTTCATCTCGTGGTGTGAAATGTCCATATTTCACTCGTGCCTAACGGCACTCGTGAAATATGAACATCTCACACGACTCGATGAACATATATGTCATATTCGTTACAAAATATGAATATCCTCTATTGTGTTGGCAAACACTTTGTATATGTCCCATCACTTACTGAACTGCACGTGTAGATTCAATATGGTATGCAATGATAGACAAAGCAGTTTTGACATGCAAGCTAAATATGTGTTCTCTCTTTCATTACATGAACTTGATGATTGATTAAGAACAATGTACAAAAATACCAACTTTCACCAACACTTATTTTAGTGTAATTCTTAGCATTTGCTTCGAAAAGGAATTGCGTACAAGTAATAGTTTTCTTCCTCCGATTTGCATCAATTGTATCGGTTTACAAAATATATTCAAAACTTTGTACTAATAGCCTTCGAAGTTAATGGAAGCAGTTCGTGCTTGACGATACTAACCCATGTAAGAGTAATCGTCCCTCTGTCTGCCCTCCGGTGTCGCCTGATACCGCCCGGGTCCGTCCTCAAAGTTGAAATTGAACAATTGACCTGTAACAGCCGTAGCTTGAACATGTAGTAACACATAGTATACCCAAATTGTTTCGTGGGTTGGGATTTTCACTACTTGAATCCACAGTGTTACTCATTAGTATGTGAAAATAGATTTTGACAAAAATCAAGCATTTCGAAGAACAATTATGTTCATGGAATGATAATGTTTATCTGAGGACCATTCTTTTAAAGTTATTTCTGGTACATGTATGCACTTCTTCTCACTAAGTAATGAAGTAATATAGAGTGTTTATTCAACTACCATTTTGAAATACCGGAATTTATTTCCAGAGACATCTGGAAATCCGACAAAGATACGAGTGCGGAGTGTCGGATTTACAGGTGTCAAGAGAAATAAATCCAGTATTTCCTAATGGTAGTAGAATAAATTCTATATTACATGCTCTTCGAAAAATGTGCAATTTGCTCTTAGATCAGCTTATAACGTTGTCAAGTTTGGCGTTAGCGTATGAATTGTTTCTTCGCCGGAAATGACGTTAAATGTGACGTCAATTACGTATCGCGAACGTCTAGCAGGAAATATTTCTTCCAGGAAATAAATCCTACCAGAATCACGGTAAATCACTTGGTAGCATGTAATATAACCTAACATTATCATTTCAAAATGTACTCCTAATGGTTATGTTTATAGATAATCTGGGCCCGGTTGTTCAAACCACCAGTTAGCTTAACGGACTGTTAAATCCTTAACGGACTGTAAAATCCTTAACTGAATGGTTAAAATCTCTGTTAAAACAGAGATTTTAACCATTCAGTTAAGGATTTAACAGTCCGTTAAGCTAACGGATGTTTTGAACAACCGGGCCCTGATTAGCAAGCACGCAGCGTTCTCTCAGTTATAACTTGGATCGTGTTATTCCGTGTCCGGTAACTATGGCTACTTACCTTGCCAATACCAACTTCCAACAGCTCCAATCAACAGTTGTTGTCCTTGCTGCATTTTCAAATAGAAAAGTGTATACAAAATAAGAACATGGGAAGATAAAATAAAAATTAAAATAATCTATAAAAGCGTGAGTCATGTATGCCTCTATGGCATATCAGTAGCAGGGATTCCGCTGGCGATCGCCACTTTCGCAATTGGCGATAAAAATAAACAATTGGCGATACAAAATTACAATTTTATTTTTTTTATTTTTTATTTTTTTCGAAAATTGTAATTTTTTATCGCCAATTGTTTCTTTTTATCCTATTGGTTATTCCTTTTTTTTTTTTTTGATTTTTTTGATTATTATTTTTTTGGAAGTGGCTATTTTTTTATTTTCCCCAGCGGAATCCCTGAGTAGTATAAGTATAACAAACAATGTACGTTTTGAATTATACTATTGAGCTGTGTTCGCTTGACTTGGTATAACTGGTTAAAAGACAACTTTCCAAATATGCACATACTTGAATAGATACGTAATTATACAGTATATTTAGTATATAGAGAATACCAGGCTAGTGTCTTTTGATATTAAGTTTATCAGGCAAGGCTAGGAAACGCAAAGGAATTCCGAGGCTTGCCGAGGAATTCCTACCGTTTCCGAGCCGAGCCTGATAAACTTGATATCGAAATACACTAGCCTGGTATTCTATTTATCAGGTAACGTTTTATGCTCGAAAATGACATTAGATGACGTCGTATTATATGGACAGAACGCGGACTTGTTTACGTTGCGTCATTACACTGACGTCATTCGGTAACGTCACGTGACGTCATCCGACCAATGGAACGTCAGTTTTCACTTCGTTGTAACCCGGATGTTTATATCAGGGCAATGCCTGATACAACAATATGTTATCAGTCAGTACGTATTCGGTCAATGCAGGGCAGGTTACCTGATAAATGTATTTGTACGAATATTGTAGCAATGTTCACACACATGAATATGTACAATACAGCAAGGATGATGACTACAGTTTAGTCAGCGTTTTAACTTAAATTCTGTGCAAGTGAGTCAAAAATATAACTTGTCATGTAAGCATTAGTGAGTCAAATCCAAGATAAGAAGGGTACGTTACTCATAATGTGGAGATAACTAATTAAAACAATGCAACTGTGAATTTACAGTCGTTAAATACATTCAGCACACTTGCATAATTAATCATTTTCTTAATTACATTGCATAGTAAGGTAACGATAGTCCATTAAGGTATGGTATGTAAGTAGAAAACCAGTACAAACTGTACGTTTCAGCAGCCTTTTAATGTCAATTTGAGCAATGAAAACATACGTATTTATTTAATACATAACTAATCAAAAGGATGTTAGTGTTGACATCACTTGTAAGCACGCACATGTCAAGGATAGCATTAATATGACACACTGTTTAATGTAATCGTGTATTATTAACGAATATAGTTCATTTAGACATTGTTATTATAATATTTTGTTATTTTGTGTCTGGGTACTTAGTTGCAAAATGATTAAAGCAAACACACACACGCATTAAGTACATCCACATTCACACATTAGAATAAAGTAATCAGGGATTGTCAGTATATAAGTAAAAGCTGAAGTCATGTTAATGTTCAAAATAATATATCTTCCAGCTGAAACTTTCCATAGAATTATATTTCTTATCTGAAATATGTCATGTTATAATACAATAAACCTATTACTTGCGGAAAATTTATATGTAATAGTAACAATGTTGACACACTTGAAACTGTACAAAACAGCAGCAATACCGATTCAGTGGCGTAGCCAAAGGGAGGGGGGAGGGGGGGGGGAAGGGGCCAGGTGTGCGATCCCACCACCTAACATTTGGTCAGGCGTCTTTTTTTAATTTCACTTACTTTTTGCTGAAGGTAATAATTACAATACATACGCATATGCAAAGAAATATCGCTTTAAAATCAATGTAGTCGGGGAAATTGATGTAGAATCAATAATCTTTTTCTGGGGAAGGTTGCTCCCGCAACATTTCCAAATTCCATCCACACTCCGCACCCTCTCGGCTAGGACATGAATACGCCACTGCCTCAGTGTTCTAAACAGTTTCAATGGCTATATCATAATGGCTCGGTGGTTTATCATATTACAATTGTTACAATTATACAATCATTAACCGTACATGGTATGGCATGGTATGCGCATCATCAGCGCAATCCTGTATCAAATACCGTGCATGATGCACTACTCGTGAAACAGAACATTAAGATGCTAGTATTGCTAGTATTGACCAGTTATGAATGTCATGTATGTATGTAATCGCTAGGAAAAGATCGTTGATAAATCAGCAGTGTTTCAACGACTACACTTTGACGGATTAAGACCTTTATCAGACTGAACACTCGATGTCACAAGGGTGTAATTCCAGCACAAAAATATTTACACAATTCCCTAGCATTTGATTGGTCCGTAGCAAGTCTCTGTCCAAACTTTATATCCCAGTAAACTCCCATGCCGAACTACTTTCCGTAACCGTCAGACGCAGTTAAAATAATTCTTAAGAAAACAGAAAACAAACACATTTTCTTGATGAATTTCTTTCAAATGCTGAATTATAAGGAATGAATGGCCTTTTTGTGGCCATTCATTCCTATAATATGTGGTTTAACTGACATGTGTGGATACAAATAGTTTACAGCCTGTTACAATTATACACCAACTAAACATAGTGAGAATAAATCATGTTACTGTTGATACAAAAGGATTTGCGACCGTCTGTGATTAATCCCAAGCATATGTTCCCGTACCAATATAATAGTAGAAGTATATATTGGTTGCACCATTGATTATTAAATATACAATGCACATGTGTATTGTCTTTTACATAAGTAAACCCATATGGAGGTAGTGTTAATTGAAATAAGAACTTAAATAGATTGCCACTACCTTAATATGCCATTACTTTTATGTCCTAATTCATAATTCATGGGCAATTCCTGACATGGAATCATATCATAATGATTTTTTTTTTGGGGTTTTAATTTTTGAAGTGGCGATTTTTTTATTTTCCCCAGCGGAATCCCTGCCTATGTACAATTTATTCGTTACTATATATATACATGGGACCTAGCTTAATTAAAAAGTAAAATTAAATAATAAATAAGAAAGAATAACAATCCTAAAACAAATAGTATGGGAAATAAATATTAAAATAATATTTTATTTAAGCTTAAAACACATTTAAATTCCTTCTGGTAGACATTGAAAATAAAAGTTTCCATCAACCATGACCACGGTAAAAACACAATTGCTCTGCATATCGCTCAGGTTTGACGGCAATGGTACGTCGAATACGCATGACGTCATTTCGGTAACATTATCGCCACAGTTACTTGCATCGTTTTCTGTTATTTTTATTTTTTATATCATGTAACATTTGTTTGTGCCATGGTTAATGATTTATTGCGTTAGAATTGTCTTTGCGTGGGTTCAGGTGTCTTCTTTGGAGTATTTTGCTCTCGTATGACGCATTCGCTGCATTCATGTTATATGTTAACTATCGTGTGTGCGTTTATGTCACTGGGAGACCACAATCGCTAATCGTAGCGTGCCAGGAGATGCCTGTTGAAGATCTAGATTTACGTTTACGCGTGTATATTTTAGAAAGCCATAGTTACAGGCTTGTTCACCGGGCTTTTTGGTCTCCTTATGTATGCTATTCCCATTTTTAGATGGTAAGTAAGTAATCATGTACTATTAGTCTACGTCTGATAAATCTGAAATGGAAGCATAATATAGTAGACTATCGATAAGCAGCAGCAACCTCTACAGCGAGTATACATAGTGCCAACATCCAGCCAAAACCAAATACATATACTGTGTAAACTGGAATAGAAACATGTCATGCCAATTTACTGGGCGTATGTGATTATTCCATGGAACAACACTATTAATGTGAGTATAGCTTACCTGAATTTGATATGAAACAAATGCTTTTTACAAGCTTTAATTGCTGAGGAAATTAGTTTCGAATAGAAAGTACCTGATTATTTATTTATTATAAATGGAATATTTCTAAGCAATCCATGGATATTTAACAGTAATATTTCTTTTTTTATATCATACATTTTTATGAAACACAATATATAAAGACTTTCAAACGTTTGATAAGCAACAATATTGATAATGAATGGTAGTAAATTGGCACATCATACACAACTGATGGAGAAAGATATGAATGATTTTCTTTGTAAAAATCAATTACATGTGTATAACCTTTATGTGGTGTGGCCCCGTGCAGGCACCGGGGCGGGATCAACTGATCCTGAGAATAGTGCTACAGTAGCCATTGCTTGTCGTAAAAGGCGACTAAACTGGCTTCACGATTGAGTTCATACTTTCCGGAACCCACTATACCGGATTTGGCCCTCATGTACATTTTTGGCTTTCTTGTATGTGAGAGTTGAGTCAGGCTATGCCCCATATATAAAAGTAAGATTAGCGCTAATACTATTATGTTTAAGGGATGGGATAAATGATGCTGGTGTGGCGAGGGCCTGGCACCATATCAGGTTGTTCTAATTTCAGGACTGAATATATATTTTGATTGTAAATATTGAGTTCTGAAGTTGGGATTTACCCCCCTCGGACAGGTGGATACGGGACACGACCCCGTTGACCCGTCTGCGTGTAGACTCCCTGAGGCTTGTACATCTATGTCAGAAAAGCGGACGTTAAACCCTGTTCACGCACTCACTCATTTATGTGGTGTGAATAAAACATACTCACAGACAAATGCTTTCAGTTGTTTCATGTGACACATATCGTGCATATAAATGTCAAAATACTCCATACAGTTCGATTGGTGTTTTCTATAAACATATTTCAATACTTTCTAACATACGTTGTGTACGTGTGTGTCTCATTGAAAATATATTAAAATATTAATGTGTATGCACGTGGTTATATATATTTATTATATACCTAACCATGAAATACATAGTTATACGATGTAAATAAAAGTCATATGTTCTCATCGATGAAATAAACATCTTCCGGTGAAAATACGACTACTTCCGCTATCTATATTCATAACGCGCACCTGCAGTGCCGGACTGCAAATAGGCTGCAAATACACATTCATTACCGTATACAGTCTAAAAAACTGCTAATTTCCATGGAGCGGTATATAATAAATAGAATATTCATATTTTTGCAACGAATATGACATATATGTTCATCTCGTGGTGTGAAATGTCCATATTTCACTCGTGCCTAACGGCAATCGTGAAATATGGACATACCACACCACTCGATGAACATATATGTCATATTCGTTGAAAAAATATGAATATCCTCTATGTATTGGCATGTCAATAATCGTCTCCATCAGTCATGTCCAGTTTACATAGCATACTGTATACTATCATATAATCCAAGCCAATTCAGAAGCCAAAATACAGTTCTTTCTACAGGGCTCCAGATAAGGAATTAGTAATTGAATATTGTCACTCCATCATTTCTGAAGAAATTGGGTATTTCAATATTTTAATTGGGTAAAATAAAATCACACTACTGTTTACACATCAACCGACAGCAATTATTGAATAGATTGCTTCGAAATGAAAACATGTCTTGGTATTTGGTCAATTTATTGTTTTCTGTAGCATGATAAAGGTACCACAACTTTGTTATTGCTTTTTGATGCTCGCTACTTCTGATTTCAATTGGGTTTTTGGCAATTATAATTGGGTATTTACGCAACATTATTTTTTAATACGCAGCTTATCTGGAGCTCTGCTTTCTATGCAAAATACAAAGGTACATGTTCCATGTTAATAATAGTGATGCCATACTCTGTGACAATGAGCTTGAAGATTTCAGAGAACTGAGACGTGAAATTAATTCTGCTGTCCACACTTTATAAATGTTTCAACTTTGAGACAAGATTGTACTATTTATAAACATATATCGATAAACAAAACACTAAAATTCGATAAGGAATCTCATACATGTGATATTTAATCACCGTCAAGGTACATCTGCAAATTGTATCTGAGACATGAAATACATCGTGTACTTTCAGTTCGGTGTGACTTGCCAATTAAACAATCGTCACTCATTGTGTACAAGGATGGGCATCACGACATTTCAAAAATAGTTAACAAGACAAACTCAAAAAGATAGAATACATAGGACGAACATAAAAAGGAATAGCCACACCAAAATGGACAGCCAGTGGCAAATGTCTGTGCA
Source organism: Conchocele bisecta (assembly GCA_029237695.1). Lineage (NCBI taxonomy): Eukaryota > Metazoa > Mollusca > Bivalvia > Lucinida > Thyasiridae > Conchocele > Conchocele bisecta. The sequence goes on from CM055281.1 coordinate 8,913,663, forward strand.
ATCTCGCGGTCTGCATTGTGTGTATTGCTTTGTGTTTTACAAATCATCCTAAAGATACATCACTGCAAATTTATATAAAGACAAGTTATGAATCCAAGTACTGTTATTCTTAATGCAATGCTTAATTTCTGACATGAGAGTTAACGTCGCTGGCAGACAAACACGCCCTATGTACATTTCAAAAGAGTTCTCAATGATGTAGCATTTATATTATCCATGTACGAAACGTCATGTTTCGGAGTATTTTGCAATTATGTTGACCATTAGTTTTCTCGTAGATAGCAGTATATGAAATAAGATATTCATTATTCATGCATTCTGAATACAAACATTACATTTCAACGTTATTCTATTATTTTATGAAAGTGTATTCATGTTTCACAGCAACCGGAAGCTTTCGTATGACGTGGGTGTATGTCGGACAGTTAGACATAATAGTATTTGATTGCTTAACATGAGATTATAGGAACATGGATAGAAAGTTGTGGCCCTGCTACCGAGCGCTAATAACGAAATATATTTAGAAGTGATAATAAAGGCAAGGTAACCAAAATAACTTGCACACATAAATTCTAGAGGTAAGAGTGCTAAGCTACGACACTCCACACCAAATAATGAATGAGAATAAATACAATACCAATTCACACAGGTCAATAAGGGCACACTATGTTTTCCATACAATATAAACGACTTTAAATAAAAAAAATAACTTAAACATTACCCTAACCGTATTTCAACGAGATTTAATTCAATCAAATTGCAAAAATGTTTGTCACTGGCTGTAATGAACCGTATTAAGTAACACCTCCGCCTCCAACTGTCAAAAACGAGACGGAGAGCTCACTCACTTGCGCGATAGATGCACTGAAGCCCGCCTGACAGTACCCATGTCGATGGTACCCCCATTGTCCTGTAAGGGAGACGGTTCTACCATACAAACATACAGACAACAACACAACATATATAACAATATACGTATGGATATGAAGCAAGTGTTCCACAGTGTACTTATTTAAAAGGACAAAATATATCAGAAAAAAATATATTATAATTATTCACAGTACATTGTATTATATGTTTTATTTCACATAATACAATACCAGGGCTCCAGATAAGGAATTAGTAATTGAGAATTTTCACTCCATCATTTCTGAAGCAATTGGGTATTTCAAAATCTTAATTGGGTAAAATAAAATCACAATAATGTTTACACATCAACAGACATAAATTATTGAATAGTTTGCTTCGAAATTAAAACATGTCTTGGCATTTCATTAGAATTGTCTCATTGGAGACAATTCTAATGCAATACCAAGATGTGTTTTCATGGAACATAAGAAAAATATACTATTTTTTTTGTGGTTTGTTTAATGTTTACTGCAGCATGATAAAGGTACCACAAAATTGTTATTGCTTTTTGATACTCGCTACTTCTGATTTCAATTGGGTTTTGGCAATTTTAATCGGGTATTTAAGCAAATAATCAGCTTATCTGGAGCTCTGCTTTCTATGCAAAGTACAAAGGTGCATGTTCCATTAACTACACACGATGACCCTTAAAATGTTTTTACCAGTACGATAAAAGATGAAAGTTATGAAACTGCGAAAACCAAAACGTTAGACAGGCCTAATGTGACACTTTTCACTTCTGGCATTAATTGCATTTATTATGTTAATACCTTCATATCCATACAAATGTTTAATCCGCATAACGTGCTATTGTTTCCTGTAAAAACTGCATTCTAACTATTCCAACTTTGCGGAATTGGGTATATAGAATGCACAGTCGTAACGCTGTGACGCGATATATGTTATAGAGATGTTATATTTACACCATTTAATGACACATCTGTTTCATATACGCGAGGATTCCTTTAATATTGTATATCAACATGTGACACTTCGTATACTGAACGTTGTATTTAAAAAAAGAACAACAAAAAACAAAACAACAACACGTTATGCAGATTTTAGACAACACAAACTGAAAACTGAAAGTTGCCAACCAAATACAGTGAAACCAATTACGATACAAGTATTTACATCATGAAGCTACAATGTGTAATAGTATGCAATTATATGCAGACAAAAAGTAAAGGACAATATCATTAGACACCATATACGCTTAACATTTCGCGTCACAAATATGCATGTGAATACTTTTCTGGCAAAGGAAATGTATTGCATTCCATTCACCATGTTTAAATACACTACAGACGTTCATTATAATCCGTAAAGCGTATTTTTCCAACTTTATCATAAAAACCTTAAATAAAACAAGTTATGCGTTGTCAGACAAACGTTATATCTTTCATGGCATATGAGATTGTCCTTTTTAAAAATAAACATAATAACAATATAAATAAAAGGAACTGAAAATAGTTTACAATCAAATACATGTAACAATACAGGTCATACAATCATGTACATGAAATGCTGTGAAATCAACAGTGCTATAGTAATAACAATCGCACATGTACCTGTGAAAAACAAGGATACATTATGAATACATAGGACTATACAGTATGTCTATATTCAGCTAAAGCATATAGCGAGCCTGATACGCTATACATATGCATATGTTTATACTATGATAGTATTTGGGTAAGAAATGCACACCAACTATAGCTTCCACCAGTAATCATGACAGATATGTACATGTTTTAAGAAAAGCGTACTTAATGCATACTGTATGTTCATGTTGTACATCTATGAAATGCTAGTGAACACCTCAAGACACGTATACAAGAGCGTAATGGACTCTATACATGTTTCACATAAGTAATGTCATCGGATATGTTAATAAAATCATCTGAGACGAATTTGTGTGAAGCATTAAACCACATTAGTTGAATTAAACAAATCAGAAGATACACATTGTTAATTTAAAATAATTTTCTCAAGAAATACTAGTGACACTGTTTCTTTCGCTGGCATATTGGTCAAACCATTATGCATTCACTAGATGCATAGTATTAGGTTCACACTGGGTTGTATTTTTAAAAAAAATAGTTTTACCATTACCAGTTCCTAATTAAGCTGTAGTTGAACACATATGTAAACACACATTACTTCCGTATTGTCAAAATATTAGAAATTGCGCTCATCAATGTAATGATTAAGTTAATGATCAAATATATTGCAAATTTCAATTACTACACTGTAAGTTTGTAATGGTAAATATATGGAAAGCCGAACCAACGACTAAATCTAACTGGAAATACATGACTAGAAAGCAACGTGTCTATTAAAGTATAACACGTTTATTTATTAAGTAAGGTCAGTAAAAGCAGCGAGGATCAGGCAAGTTTGTAAATAGCTGTAATAATTGGTAATGTTAAGTAAACAGCAACACTGGTCATCCGATTCGTCGAAGTAAGTAGTTTTAGCTATTGTCAATGACCATTAGAAAGCTGTACTTGTTGTGTGAGTTCAGCACGAAACTATACCTATTTGGTAAAATTGGGAAAGGGGTTGGGTAGAAAGCACGTATGCTAAACACCGAAAGCATGGGGAAACATAATATTCACTAGACGATAAAACATCAGGAAATAATAACCAAGTTTATGCTATGAACGTAAACGGATCTGCATTGCGATCTACTCTGCCATATGGAAATTACTGTTTTATCCGTACACATATTTCGAATGCATACTGTCAAGTTTGTGGGCATACACAATATACATACATTGATGTATGCGTCAACAAATAATGTTATACACGTGAGAAACAGAGACACAAGGAAGATTTGCTATTTCGTTACATTGGAACGCATATATCAGCTTGGTCAAAAGCTACAATATTTCCATGATAGTTTCCATATGGCAGTGCATTATTTCTAAACTTCTAAATTATATTGAGCCTCGAAGTGGGCGGGATTCAGCAGTAAAGCTGTTAGGGGTGACTAAGGTACCATTACCGGTTGGTTCTCCTGCAGAAACAATCAGAGAGATGTAAACAACAGTGTACCCGTTTGAATAACATGCATACTAATAATAGAATGAAATCCTAAGTGGAAAATGGTATCCAGTGAAAATATCTTCTACGAATCTGGATGTGGTTCATATTGACTGATGACAAGTTGTGAATATTCCGTACCGGTAAATATGATTGTGATTGGCACAAGTAAAAGTAAGCGACATCCATCCATCACCATCCACCACACATTCACATACATACGCAATCACTGTGTTAGAAGCTGTTACAATGTACCATGTGTTTCTATACTTATTGAACTCACCATTAAACGCCCGAATAGTATAATCACGCATACAATACAATGCATAGAGATATATGTATATTTATTCTACGTAAAGGATGATAATGATTTACATATAATGTTATTACACATCATTCTAGTTACTCAGCATGTGCTGTGAATAGCCGAAAAAGTTTTCGTTGAAGCGTAATAGTTCAGATTTATTTGTTTCTTGTAATAAACTTACTATAGATAATTATGTTCCTTGGCTATATAAACACAGTTTTAGTTCTGCACATATGTATTATCCCTACAAACATCCCAGCCACCAATACAGGCATACATGCAGTTTAGATGTGCTTTTTCTTCGTCTTCAACTATTACTAGACTGTCGTGCAGCAGTCAATATCACGTGAGGCAGACATGAAGATAATTTAGTGAAGTGTGATAAAAACATTGAGTATGACTTACTGATGTTAATGAGGCCGAGAAGCCCAACTGACAGTAACCCTGTTGGTGGAATTGTTCTGTAACCAGCGGCAACCCATCAACGCCTGCATGCAAATCATGCAAAAATGGACAAACATTACACGTCTACCTGTCATGTTCTTGATATATATGTTTATTAATGCAGATATTACATAGAAAATAAAGGATTTTTTTTACGAGTGATGATTTAATAGGATATTTATTAAACAAGTTTACTGATTACATAAGAAACGAGGTTGTAGGCTTCGTTGTTTGTGCCATCAATTAACGAGCTTAATACAAGTCATATTAAATTGATATACATGTATATGTTAAGTCCTAGTATTGCGGGATCACATCAGTATATATTGACGCTGTACTGCTGACCTAGCATGAGTTCTGCAACCGTTGTATTTGCATATTTATTACACACAGTGTATTATGTGTTTAATACACCGTGCTGTTACACTTTAAAAAAACTAGTTCATGCAATGTGTGTACTAGTGACACATAACAATCAGTAACATGTATTCATCTTTATGAAAAACGTGATATAATTAAAAACGTTATTTTCCTAAAACAATATAAAATAAGTGGTGATTAAATGATATCAAGAACATGACAAACAGACAGTGAAATAACATGGATATTATTTGCGCCTTTCATCAGTTAGTGAAGGGGAAGAGCAGCAAACTACAATGAAAAATGTAAGTATCCAATGTTAATTATTAACATGGACTTTAATGGAGGTGTGTTGTTACATGTGTTGTGGAATATACCCAAGGCATGCATTTACATATGGTACGGTATCCATTATAAATGGACGACATGGAAATTCCATAACCAATTTTTTAATAATAAATATTAAATTTGATCGCAAGTATATTTTCAGTAAAACAATGTGAACTGCGTACATATGTATAACACTACTTTATACACAGTAGGTGCATGTATTCTCACAGATAAACATATAAAATTCCTGTTTATATATGCACACCGTTATACGTAGCAGCATGCATGGGGTAGATTACCAAACAGCCATCTATTTCATAGCCCTATTACCAGGAATATTACATACAATTACAGAGCTCCAGATAAGGTGCGTATTGGCGTATTTTACGCACTTATTTTAGCAGAATACGCATTGAGTATCAAAAGTGGGAGTACGACATACGCACATCAATGTGAAAATACGCATTGACTTTCAAATTGAGTAGTGAAAATACTGTAATAAAGTTGAAAATTCACTTAGTTGAGCTGCAAAAAGCAAACAAATAAGTGAATGTTTAAATTTGATATATTTTTTATCATTTGTTCCCTATTTAGTAATTTAAATAATAATAATCCATTCGTAAAAGTACAATACGCAATGATTTTGAAATCAGGGGGGTATTGTACGCTTTAGACACAAAGCTTATATGGAGTTCTGCAAATAAATACAATATAAATAAATACAAATTTCACGTAAGTGTTCCCTATAACTAGTATTGTATAACATGTAATGGAATGATTGCACTGGTCGGATAATGGTAACAGCAATAACATTGAAGGCAACATAGCTTCTACAACGATCTATATGCATCATGTCTGAAGGTAGCCCAGTTTGCATCATTTTCTACAATAGATATAATTGTATAATTATTGTTAGATACATGCATCGTAAACGTATATTTGAATATATCTCCCATACGGTTTAGACTGACACAAATCTACCAGTGGTTGATCAAGGTACGCCGCACCTGGTCATCAACACTAAGGGTTTAAGAATAAAGTTGTAATTGAAAATATTAATCATATCGTGATGATTTCCATTTCATTACGCAACGTAGGTTTGAGCAGCAATTATATGTGCACGTCTAGTGAACTTTACGTTCACGATACGTTAAACCAGCGTGATCGTTAGGTGCACTAAAACTAAATAGTTTCATCGACTACATTAGGCGTATTCAAGTAGCAACTATGGTTTGTTTTCAAATGCATGTGCGGTTATTAGAACACGGATGTGACCAGCGGTAAGAAAGGCACATTAAGCCATATGATGACCAGCAAAGTCCCAGATCAGCCTGCGCATAAGCGCAGTCTGATCAGGGACTATGCTGGTCATCATCCCGTCAATCTAACATTGTATGTTCACAGATAACTACTTTATCACTCGATAGACGGTAGAAGTACCTATGATCAAGGTATACATTAGTCACAAATGCTCTAAGGTCTCTTTTACTCAGTCGACATGTTACATGAAATCCAATGTGTCTAGCTACAAACCAAACTAAATACAAATCTAGAAGTGTTTGTCCAACCTGGTATATCATTGCTAGGCTATGGGCGTGTCAGCGGATTAACGTCACAATCACAAAGGGTGGAGTGAGTTGTGGTGGGGGGATTGCGGGGTGGGGGTGGTGTGGGTGGGTGGGGAATATTTGGGCAAAACTAAGTTGTAGTGTTAGCTTGTTGTATTTTTTGGCATTTTCTTAAAGTTTTCTCAACTGTTATTTTGACAAAATATGCCCATCTCTTTTTAGCTTTCTTTATTTAGCTATTCATTTAGTTATTTATTCTGAACTGTACTTTGCACCCACCCGCCACCATGCCCCAATCCTCTTTTATACCCCAGTATCACATGCGGCGGATTGTTGTTGTTGTTGTTGTTGTTGTTGTCGTTGTCTCGAGTGTAATGTGCAATCACCCGCACTAAGATTATTTTTGTTGACTAGTTAACATATTGCCAAAATGAGTCCAGTTGATATTAGTATGACCAGTGTAGCTCGTGATCAACTAACATACACTGGTATTCAATTGAATGATTCAAACAGTAAATCGCGAACCGTGTAGTCACTGATCGGACAGTGCGATTGTGCATGATGACGTGGTTTTACACTGAGCGTTCTTCATCAGATACTATTCGTGCTGAATGTGAAGTGATAATAACCCACGGTTTATCATGAGTCGTTAGATTCATGCCTTAATTCCTAAATAGTACGAATGTGTTGCCCCAACCCAACCTGCACATCCATTACCATTAAAGAAACATTGCGGCTGTTAATAGTTATTAGCAAATGTTATTCGTTGACATGTACACTGTTAAATTAATTGTGACGAGCGCATGCGCAGATCAAACTGCGCGAATGCGCAGGTTGATCTGCGTATACGCTGGTCGCACACGTTATAAGCCCCTTTTCCCAGGGGCGGGTCATTTTTCCGGGGTGTACCATTCCTACAATAGGTGTCATTTCCTGGCAACATTCCACAAAACGACGTTATTAAATAATTAATTGAATACCCAATACACAAATTCTGCTTTAAACAGCGTCAGCAATTATAAACTATTAGCTCGATTGCTTTTCGTAACATGTCCATTACACTTCATAAAGGATAAACATATTAATCTAGTGCATTATTGATCCCATAACAACATGGCGATGTATGTTTTCACGTGACATTTATGTATGAACTGTAAGATACGACGTATTACATAGAACATATATGAACGTATGGTGATTCGGTGGGGAACATTTCGTGTCTTCGCTCCTTCGCCGCGTAGAGAAATATATGAGCGTTAAATACATAAAGTTCGTCATTTGTAGAGACGAATATATTATCCTTAATGTTCGCGTCTACGAAACGTAGTAAAGAAGCAATGAACTGTAATGTTCTTAACGAGGTAACGACATTTAAGGTATTAATTTTCGTATCTACGCAGCGAAGAAACGAAGGAACGAAATTTAAAGTTCTTTATTTTCGTTTCGACGCAGTAACGAAGGAATGCAATTTAAAGATATTAGTGTTCGTTTCTACGCGCCGTGGAAACTAAATATAAGATTCTTAATCCAGGTTTCTACACAACGAAGGAACGAAGAGAATAAAGTCCCTAGCGAGCCACCATATGACGTACACTGGAACTTTCTTCAGAAAACAGTGGCTTAGTTTTGAGAGCTGCATATGAAAGGGTTTCTATTGTAACAGAACTTTGCACCGCGCGACTGTAACGTACGTACGTACGATGTTTTAATAAAACCCCTATGGATATCGTATTTTAATTGTTGTTGTCGCGAATTCGCAATAAATTACTGAAAGTGACAGACACTGATTATTCCTAAATCTAACAAAGCTGCAACAATTTCACAGTTTTCGGGAGAAAATTGTAGTCATAAAATACTGGAACATAGATGCCACACATACAAAAACAATATTAAAAATATCCACGTCAATTACGGAACATTTCGTAAATTTTGTAAATATTTTTCATGAGATATTACACATCACCTTAGGTACAAAATCACTTGGCTTGTTTCATATTCATGATATAATATATTGCCGTTTGTTTCATTGCATTTCTTTTACCGACAAATACAGCCGTTCCATCCATATTTGTGGCTGTGACTGGAGAAATGGGTCTTATGAGTTTGCGGCCAGTGTAGATCAAAACCACCTTGTGCGGATACACAGGCTGGTCAGGATCTGCACTGCAATTCCACCAATGAACCACCCGCCATGCATCATAACACGCGTATAGATCGTTATCAGGTGCCTATTTCATCAACATTGCAAAGTATACTTTGAGGGAGTAATCATTTATTTTTCCTGAAATGCATTATTTCATATAGAACTAACAAATGCATATATTTCATGATTAAAAGTATGCAGAATTATTATACTGAATTTATTACATTATCACAGCCATTAAATGGCTGTGATAATGTAATAAATTCAGTATAATAAAAATTAATAAATTTTTAAAAAAATTGAAAATTTCTCCCTCAAAGTATAGTTTGCTACTAAATTTAATGGCTGTGATAATGTAATAAATTCAGTATAATAAAAATTAATAAATTTTTAAAAAAATTGAAAATTTCTCCCTCAAAGTATAGTTTGCTACTAAAGTATAGTTTGCTACTAAAGTATACTTTGCAATGTTGATGAAATCGGCTACAGGCTACGCGAGTGTGTCATTTCGGGAGCTATACTGGTCACAAATCCCATCAGCCATAAGTCACGGCCATACTTTACCACTATCCGAATAAGTGAAATAAGACCGATAAATGGTGCGCAATAATATAAATAAACACAGGGAACATGAAACAAGACTTAAAATAGAAAATCGTTTCTCGCTGCTATTGATGATTAATAAAAATCAAACGAGAAAGGGCCATAAAATACCAATAACTGTTAAAAATCGCATTAACCAGCGTGACATGTATTTTATTAACACGAGACAACAATATGGGGATACATGTCCTATAGGAACATTGGATACACAACATGACACCATTAGAACAAACGACAACGATGTCAAACAATGGAGAAAGAACAGGCCATCGTATGGTACTACGAATTTAATGATTTCTTTAGAAACGAGGTCATGCCGAGTTTGATAGGGCAATGTTTGTATTTGAATTGTGATACACTTGGTGGAAAATGAACGTTCTATAAATGTATTATCCAATGTTTTTTTCATGACCTTATTTTCAGACGACAACATCCATATTTTAGACATGATTGGAAAACCGGATAGTTCCGTTATATGAAGTACATTCGGATGTGCAACTGCTAGCGACAACTGTACCATTTGATTAACTAGTTATGTGCGCTGATTTCACAAACCTCACATTTTAACAACTGTCTCGCACGACTGTTGTTGCGGCAGCAACTGCAGACTGGACAGCATGTTGGTGCGGAATGTACTGTTTCTCTGCTCCAATAATATACTTGCATACCTCCTGACACCGTTTGCAGAGTGGTACCAAGTCAGATAACCCGTGCACACTGACAACAACGAGTGAAGATATGAATGAGATAACATAGACACGTCAATCAAACTGGCAGGATATTGATTGACCAATTAAATCGCTTGTAGGAGGAATGTACTGGCTGGTCTCCAAACTGATAAAGGCCAGAGTTCATATGTGTGTGTAACCTTGAAACCGATTCCGTAGCTTCACCAGTACAGTGCTTGCATGTAGTTCGTTGTATTCTATATGTTTTCAAATAGTTGATACATTTCGAGTTTTGTTTCTGTACTTACACAACACATGGAAACTATATGGGCATGAGAATGTGATAACACAGTTAGATCACGTTCGTCCGCATGTACGATCGATAATCCACTCGCTAAAGCTCGCGGATTATCTTCTCGTACATGCGGACGAACTGTGATCTAACTGTGGCTACGAATATTATACAAAACGACTTTTCGAGGAGAAGGGATGCGGGTGGGAGTATGGGAGTGGGTCATGTATTAAATCGGTCACTGTTATTTTGATACCATAATTATTAGTATTAGTCCCGGAACGCAGATCTGTAGCCGATTTCATCAACATTGCAAAGTATACTTTTCTAGCAAAGTATACTTTGAGGGAGCAATCATTTATTTTTCCTGAAATGCATTATTTCATACAGAACTAACGAGTGCATATATTTGATGATTAAAAGTATGCAGAATTATTATACTGATGTATTACATTATCACAGCCAAAATGTATCAGTATAATAAAAAATAATAAATTTATCCTAAAATTGAAAATTTCTCACTCAAAGTATACTTTGCTAGAAAAGTATACTTTGCAATGTTGGTGAAATAAGCTACATATATTACAGTGGCGCAACTATAGCCGCACATGCCATACGTTTCATTTCTCCAGTCACAGCCGCACATGAATATGTACTGTAAGGTCATACACTTTGATTCTCAGACATCGCCGCGAAAATTCATGCGCGTCAAGCATGTTATCGTCATGGACAAATAAAACATTATTGTAACTTCGCCACTTGATCGATCAAAAACACTACCCTGCACAGATATGTTAAATACAACAATGTCTGACGAAAATCTGGTGATTTTTTCCACGTCTAATGACGTTACAGTAGCTTTAGTAAGCATATACGTGAACACCATGTTTATTTCACATGCAAAATGCAAATGGCGACTTGAAAACTCAGAGACGAAGATATTGCACAAAATAAATATATTTATAAAATGCGACATCCCGCGTCACATTCCGCAAACCTCATGTCTGAGAACCAAAGTACTTTTTTTCTAGCCAAAGTACTGCTGTATATGTGACAGATAGGATATGAATGAAGCTTTACACACTCGTTTATAAAACACGTCTACAAGACAAAGAGTGAATTCATAAATGTAAACTTGTACTGGACTATCATCGGTAAATGTTGGCCGTGGCGTCTGAAATATAAGTAGACCACGTGTTTGTATTATGTCCGCCTATTGATTGGTTTGCACGAACATCTGCACTGTTTCCGTTGGTCAGCGGAACTCACATCTCCAAGCAGTAGCGTCACGAAGAAAATTGCACATGCATATCTAGGTCACGATTGCAATTTGGCACTGGATTCTAAAGGAAAAGATCGATGTTTTATGAATAATAATACAGAGATTCAATTCATGAATCGCCGAACAATTTTGATTGGACAGCCAAGTAGTAGCATACAAAGTGACCACGCCTCCAATAAGCCACGCCTCCCAGTCAAATGATCTGGAACAAAAAGTAACCAATGAAATGCTCATAATACACAGCCATCGGGTCTATGGAAAAGTGTAGATTTGACGCATTAACAATGAATTTATATATAATGAGATCCACCAACACGCAATAGTGTACATCTGGGCGATTCCAAAGACATCCAAAACATGTTATATATTAAGATACAAACCCAAATAGCCAACACTGTGCGCTTAGCACACAGTGTTGGCTATTTATGTTGGTATCTCAATAGACTACTCTTATAAGTAGACTAACCAACTTGGAAAACTACGAGTAACTTCACATAGACAGGACGTTAGAATTGGCAGAATGTGTCTATTTGCACCCATATACATACATATCGGATTAGCTATATTCAACGAGACAGAAAGTCCGATACTTATATACTGATATCGGTAAACATTGAAACAACCCAGCAGTTCTAGTATCGTCATATATTGTTAATTAAATCACTTTACACAGGGCCATGATAAAAACACATTTTTATTTTTCATATTTTATTTTTTTTTAATTCCTGAAAAAATATAAGTTCAGCGGTCCTAGTATCGTCATATATCTTCATATTTTTAAACATCCTGATATTCACCATTTAAGCTAAGTATGCAACGCGGCTAAATCGGTAAACACCGTATTTTCTAACGCCGAGGATGCCCGGAAGTAGTTGTAAGGGAAGTTACTCGTGATTTTCCCAGTTCGGTAATCTATTTATAGCACTGTTCCATTGGCTATTCGTATCGGTACCTCCAAAACTGCTTGTCCGGAGATCCGGTACTTATGGGTAATAAATATACATACGGGTTCTGCACGGCGAGTATTCTTCGTAGTCGGTGGAGGAGGAGCGCGCGACAAAGCACGTTCCCACAGGCTCTCGCTTGTCCATGCGGGTGGAGAAGTAGACATATCTAGGGGCACACGCCTGCAAATAGAGAGAGACGATCGGTCAATATGGGTTATGGTAGCCGTTTGCTGGTATCGTTCTCCAATGCATTAGTTGTGACATCTCTGCGACCTTCACACTCTGATGGCTTTATAGGTGTTTGTGTTTTGTGACGCATTCTTTGCATATGCTACAAATGAGACAAGCCATGTGATTCTGTACATAGAGAATAGTAGGTTAGTGCCGTGAATGGGAAAAAATTTCCTCCAAGGCTCAAGAATTTCTTTATTTCTCATCAGAAGTATATGTTGTGACCACTCATTTGAACCGTCTCGCCGAGACGGTTCAAATGAGTGGTCACAACATATACTTTGGTTCAGAAATAAGGAAAATAGATAGAGAATAGTAGGTTAGTGCCGTGAATGGGAAAAAATATCTGGCCAGGCTCAGGAAACGGGATGGGCGAGGCTCTGCCGAGCACATCCCGTTTCCGTGCCGCGCCAGATATTTTTTCCCATTCACGGCACTAACCTACTATTCTATTTATCCCGTCAACACATACAAATGGCTTTAAAATGCAAATAAATAATCCCAGCAACCGCACATATTCATACGCAGTGAGTAGGTCGTATTGACAGGATATCAAAAATGTTTCACGGCACTGTGTTTCACGGCACATACGCACTGTGTTGACGGGATAAATAAGAAGATGTGTGATATCTCATGAAAAATATTTACAAAACTTATGATCTTTCTGTAAATTACGTCGAAGGTCACCACATATTCAGAGCAAATGCGGAATGAATGAAATCCACAATTGCTATGAACATTTCTTCCTCTTTCGACTTCATTTACAGAACATATCACAGTTTATGTAAATATGTGTTCATGACGTACATGTATCGCACATCTTCGTTAGTGTACACAATCACATGGCTCATGACTTGTCTCATGTGTATTTACATATTTGGTGGTGGGGTGGAGGGAGGGGGAGGGGGCGAGGGCGAGGGCGAGGGCGTACACCGCTACTTTTCAAGTGCACCACGGTGCCTATTGACGAAATGGTCACGGTCTCGTTACCCCTCCTTTGGGTATACTCTTTCAAGTTTATGGTGTATATTTCGTCGGTTATGCCATTTGTTGGACCGGTCGGTGAGCAGTCTGACCGATTATTGGTTGGAATATTGTTGTTTTTTATTGGTTATCTGATGGTAATGCATCTTTACGGAATAACGCATGATCTGATATTTAAACACACGAACCCGCTAAAGTACATTTGTGCTGTGACTGGAGAATGTGGATTATGGGATTTGCGACCAGTGTAGATCCCGATCAGCCTGTGCATCCGCACAGTCTGATCAGGATCTGCACTGTTCGTCATTCCATCAATGGACATCCGCCATGCTTCTAACAAGGAATATCGACCGTTATCATGATACAGGAGTGTGCGTGCTACTTGATCAGAAGATACAACGGCCACAAATCCCATAAGCCATATTTGAATCTACACTGGTCACAACACGTATAAGCCACATTTTTCAGCCACAAATTCAATCGCAATGATGAGAAAATAATGCAATTTCAGGTATAAATGTGTAAACGTTCGTCATCATAAAATCTTAATTGCACCGTTTTGTAATTTTTTACGATCATGCGCTAGCAGCATGACGGCGAAATCTCCAGCATTTGTCCGAGTCAATTTTGAAAGGACTGAATTGAAAGGGCTGAAATGTCGATTTCGCGAAATTTCGTAAAACATCAAAATCCATTGTGCCTGGATATGTAATCTCTGTCTATGTCTAGAAGCACTATATCTGACGGATCTTATGGAAGCATGAATTGACCATCGAGATGAGGAGATGTTGATATAATTTATCGCAACATGTCGACATAAATATCACGACATGTTGACATAACGTGAAACTATGTCGACATGTTGAGATAAATTACGACGACTTGTTGCGATAATTATGTCAACATGTCGACATGTTGACATATTTATGTCGACAAGTCGTGATAAATATTAACACAACTTCTCAACAAGTCGACATAATGTGCCCAATTATGCCATGACATTCTGTTATACAAAACTATCACGTCATGACGACACGTTGTGATACTTTATCCCGTTATGTCGACATGTTGTGTTAACTTATCACGTTATGTCGACATGTTGTGATACCGTATCACGTTATGTCGACATGTTGTGATATATTATCACGTTATGTCGACATGTTGTTATATATTGTCATGCTTCCATAGGATCTAGTACGCTAGTATCACATGCACATGTCAGAAATAGACACAGAATTACGTGAACTGTATAATTCAGTATATAATCCATGCTAGGAACTTCCAAAGAAACCCATACATTGACATTTTATAGGTTCTGCAGCGCTATAACTCTCATGGTAATGTACACACATCGCTTATATTACATAAATATTTAGTTTAGTCGTCAGTTTTAAACAGAATAATAACCGCTTACAACTGTTTATGCTATGCTGAAAAGTACTTAGCCCCGCAGTGGACGTAGATTTTTTTATATTATTAATTCGCTCACACGAAATAACAATTCGTTCCCTCAATTTAACAATTCGTTCCCACGAATTAACAATTCGTTCCCCGGAAATAACAATTCGTTCACACGGGAACGAATTGTTAATTCGAGGGAACGGATTGTTAAATTGGGGAACGAATTGATATTTCGTGGGAACGAATTAATAAAAACAATTCCATGTCCCTGCGGGCTCCGTAGAAAAGTACGTTCTCTCGGGCAGAAATAGATGATCTTATAAAAGTGACGGTTTAATAGGATATTTATTAAACTACTTTAAGCAATTCGAGTTTCGTGTGAAAACAGTAAACTAGTTTATTATATATACACCATGTTAACTCAACACATGTGCGATTGTGTTTATTGTATAAGCACAGACTCATACATTGTAGCAATAATGATACTATATCGTTCTTTCTGTAGCGGTCTCATTGACATATTTATTATGTTAGTGTATTACATTGTATTGTTTTAATACACTTTGATCATCTTATATATCTGAGTATGTGTCATAGGAACACCACAGGTTGAAGTAACAGACCGAGGTCTATAAATACATTAAATATGCCTAAAAGCATCAATAAATGAAGAAAAACAAATATTTGTTTTACCCCCTCCATCTAATCATTATAATGATTAGATGGAGGGGGTAAAACAAATAATTTGTTTTCTTCATTTATTGATGCTTTTAAGCATATTTAATGTATTTATAGACCTCGGTCCGTTACTTCAACCTGTGAGGAACACGTGAATAGGAAATCCAACATGCATGTATAAGACCCGTACGGAAATAGGGACGGACAGTCGTCGGAGGCACACTCGTGATGAAAACGATGTACATGTCCCATTCAGTTTCTTTTCTCTCAAATAAATTGGTATAACAGGGATTCCGCTGGCGATCGCCACTTTCGCAATTGGCGATAAAAATAAACAATTGGCGATAAAAAATTACAAATTTCGAAAAAAAAAATGATTTTTCTTTTTCAAGTGGCGATTTTTTTATTTCCCCCAGCGGAATCCCTGGTATTATAATGAAGTCTTATAACGTCTTCTATACATACGTCTTATATACATACGTCTTATATACATACGTCTTATATACGCTCCTGTGTAACAGAACACGATCCTAATCGTATCTATGAGATATATAAGATAAACGTAAGATAACCTAATGGTTTGGCACAACCATATCCGCTGTACTGTGCTTAAAACATAACCTATCTGTATGAACTTATAAAATAAAAATAAACAAGAGGGCCATGATGGCCCTAATTCGCTCACCTGACTCCATGAACACCAGACGAGAACGTGACATTGAGTTCATGTTTTAAAAAAATTGTGCTATTTTTAGATGGCGGTCATCTTGGATTAAGCGATGACTCTCATTTTACCAAATCTGAAAATGCTTCACCCAAGGATCTGAACTTCCTATGAAGTTTGGCCAGCATTGGCCATGTGGTTCCTGAGAAAAGGACGTTAAAAATCTCGAATAAATGGACCTTTTGGTGGCCATCATGGATGACATAATCATCCGATTCCGACAAATATTGCACCAGAGCAATCGCCTCATCTATAACTTCAATTTGATATATGACATGAGCATATTCGGTCAAAAATAAAATTTGATCCCAATTTGACCCCACGGGCCACGCCCATTTTTGACCCCGGGGTCACCATTTTCACAACTTTGAAAGAGCATTGAAAATCGATCATTCCTACGAAGTTTAGTCAAAATCCGGCTAGGGGTTCATGAGAAGATTTTTTTAAGAATTTATGCTATTTTTAAACGGCGGCCATATTGTATTAGTGATGACCTCCATTTTAACAAATCTGAAAAGGCTTCACACATGGACCATAACTTTTAAGTTTGGCTACCATGGGCCAAGCGGTTCATGTGATGAAGAATTTTGAAATCTCAAATAAAAGAACGACCTTTTGACATTTTGGCGGCCATCTTGGATAACATAACAATCTGATTTCGACATAAAATGTACCAGAGTGATCGCCTCATTGATACCTTCAATTTGATATATAACATGACCATATTCGGTCAAAAATAAAATTTGACCCCACGGGCCACGCCCATTTTTGACCCCGGGGTCACCATTTTAACAACTTTGAAAGAGCATTGTACATCGATCATTCCTACCAAGTTTCGTCGAAATCCGGATAGCGGTTCATGAGAAGAAGATTTTTTAAGAATTTATGCTTCACCCATGGACCATAACTTTTAAGTTTGGCTACCATGGGCCAAGCGGTTCATGTGAAGAAGAATTTTGAAATCTCTAATAAAAGAACGACCTTTTGACACATTCGGCGGCCATCTTGGATGACATAACAATCCGATTTCGACAAAAAATGCACCAGAGTGATCGCCTCATTGATACCTTCAATTTGATATATGACATGACCATATTCTGTCAAAAATAAAATTTGACCCCAATTTGACCACACAGGCCACGCCCATTTTTGACCCCGGGGTCACCATTTTAACAACTTTGAAAGTGCATTGTACATCGATCATTCCTACCAAGTTTCGTCAAAATCCGGCCAGAAGTTTAGACGGCGGCCATCTTGGATTAGCGATGACCTCCATTTTAACAAGTCTGAAAAGGCTTCACGCATGGACCATAACTTTTAAGTTTGGCTACCATGGGCCAAGCGGTTCATGTGAAGAAGAATTTTGAAATCTCTAATAAAAGAACGACCTTTTGACCTTTCGGCGGCCATCTTGGATGACATAACCATCCGATTTCGACAAAAATGCATCAGAGTGATCGCCTCATTGATACCTTCAATTTGATATATGACAGGACCATATTCGGTCAAAAATAAAATTTGACCCCAATTTGACCCCACGGGTCACGCCCATTTTTGACCCCGGGGTTACCATTTTAACAACTTTGAAAGAGCATTGTACATCGATCATTCCTACCAAGTTTTGTCGAAATCCGGTTGGCGGTTCTTGAGAAGATTTTTGAAGAATTTATGCTATTTTTAGACGGCGGCCATCTTGGATTACGTAATGACGTCATTTTAACAATTTTGTAATCCCCCTACCTAAGGACCATGACCATGAAGTTTGGTGACTATAGGCCCAATGGTTACCGAGGAGAAGACGTTTGAAAATGTTCACGGACGACGGACGACGACGACGACGACGGACGACGGACGACGGACACATTGCGGTAACAATAGCTCACATGAGCTTCGCTCAGGTGAGCTAAAAACATGACATTATGTACGTACATGTAAATACTCAGTTTCGCAAATATTAAACCATTACATTCTATTTTTTCTTATTTCTCAATGAAAGTATATGTTGTGACGAGACGGTTCAAATGGTGATCACGACGTATACTTCTAAGCACATATAAAATATTTAGAATGTTTCACAAACAAAATGACGTATCCTCACCATTAAATGGGTTAAAGATTGTGAATTGGATCATAAACCGTCCAAACGAAATAGACAGGTAACTTTAAACGCACAATGCCCATCGGCGTGAGTCTGGTCATTCACATCGTATCACACTTGCATGTAGGTCATTATCCGCATAGTAGAATGATCTCAAGATTATTGCTTCCTATTGCAATTGTAGGGACTGTAAACTCCAGGGGCCCGTTTCACTAAACTTCGTATGACTAACATGTTCGTAAGTGGAAAATTATGATGGTCTGTAAATTTCAGATTAACAATGTTTTCTTGTAAACTATTATTGGATTTACATTTATTGAGCATAGGCTTCATAAGCAGCCTATGCTCAATAAATGTAAATCCATGAATTGAAATTTTCAGACGATCCTAAGTTTGCACTTACGAACATTTTAATCGTACGAAGTTTTGTGAAACGGCCCCCAGTATATGAGATCACATGGTGTATTATGAACACTGCAGTAATGGCGGCGCCCATGAGGTATCAGGTAAAACTTATGTTTCATCAATACGACTACGGTTTCTTCCTTTTAATGATGACCATGTTCCAGCCGTTAACGCTACGTGTCCGTTAATACCAAATTTAGCAGCATTACGTGTGTAGATAGTCTGCAAATCTGCAGAGAAATTTGAATCAGACGGAAGTTTAAACAACGTTCGATTCCGTCCGATTCAAACTTCTCTGTAGATTTCTCTTCAAACTTCTCTATTATTTCGGGTTGTATCATTTGTCCTGGTATGTTTAAAAGTATTTTCTATTCTGTTCAGTTAATATCGACAAGTATTATCAACAAGTATTACGTCAACTGATAACTACACCGTTACATGTATACAACCATATCTGCAATGGTGTGTCATGTTTTGGTATAGGACCATATTGCAATGGTGTGCCATACTTTGGTATAGGCCCATATTTTATATGGTGTGTCATGTTTTGGTATAGGACCATATTTGCCTATGTCATGTTTTAGTGTAGGAACCCTATTTGCAATGCCACTGCAAAGATGGTTCCTAACTAAAATATAGCATGTTGGTGTGTCATAATTTGGTATAGGACCATATTTGCAATGATGTGTCATACTATTTTGACATCAATATTCCTGACAGTGTGTACATTACTGTATCAATATCATTATACGGTGCCTGTTGGCAGGATTCTACAGTGGGGTCAGCGTGTAGTGCACACACGAACGAACACAACAGGTTGGTGCCAACGCTGACCCCACTGTATCTCTAGAGATACATGATCATGTACCATTTCATGCCATTCAACGCCAAAAACACGAGAAATGTGTACGTTGATATAAAGTATACGTTAAACCATACAATAGAAAATCAAAAGACTGAACGTCCTGAAATAATTCGCAGTATGTATGTGTGGATGACACATAGACTAATACTTAATCTAGAGTGGAAAGCGTTTCGCGAAAAATAAGCGCGGGAATTTCACAGCAGCAACCAAAAAGCAAACAAAACATTTATCGCATTGAAAAGGCTACCAAGCTACGCAGTTAGAACTATTTTTATGGCGTAATACCCGTGTTTTTAAAAAGTTCAACCCTCAAAATATGTGCTGCGACCGACATTGCTCATTCACATAAAGCTATAAGACCTCAAATTTGGATGTTGGTTATATAATTCTTCGCTAGAGCTCGAATAAAAAATACAAGACAATATCAAGAGACCCTTCCTCATAATAATCATTCATTTATGACTACCAGAACAAGTATATATTGCAACTGTGTTATTTATTTCACTTGTTAAAGACTGTACCTGCAGTGTCAGTCCATGACACAATGGCATTTTAGCATCGGCCTAAAGATTGGGGCCCTCAAATTATGTAAACTTGTATGCTTACGGAAATATGTACCTAATTATATAACTATTCCACAAGTTTTAACATCGAAAGTGTTCGTTTTTACACACAGTATTAACTAATACTTCAATACCGTGTTGGTAGTGGTGTAGTTGCGAACGGTAACTCTTGTATTACTCCCGTAACGGGATCACCAGTTTATATGTGAAGACCGTGTGATTAGTTGTAATTATTTAAATCAAGTATATTATAGGAATGAATGGCCTTTTTGTGGAATTTATCGGGGTATAAACTTGGAAAAGTCGCGGGAATACTGGACGAAGGCCGGAAGGCCTCGTCCATTATTCCCGCGACTTTTCCAAGTTTATATCCCCGATAAATTCCACAAAAAGGCCATTCATTCCTTATAATTCCAGCATTTGAAATAAATTCATCAAGAAAATGTGTTTATTTTCCGTTTTCTTAAGAATTATTTTAACTGCGCCTGACGGTTACGGAAAGTAGTTCGGCATGGGAGTTTACTGGGATATAAATTTTGGACAGAGACTTGCTACGGGCCAATCAAATGTTAGGGAATTGTGTAAATATTTGTGTGCTGGAATTATATGTATATCAACTTACACACGATTGCTGTCAATATCTTATAAAGTATATTTATTGCACACCAGAAACTGCATTGGACAAATAATATTGCCTTCCTTTGAATACTTATCTATTTTTGTTAATACTTTGAGAAAATGTGGTTATCTCCCCTGACCTCAAGCTTATCGATTTCCGTCATACACATTTTACAAAATAATACCAATATCAAAGTGCATGATCACATGGTTATAACAACAACAGCAGTGGCTGAAAGTGTTGAAATCTTGCCCACTCCAAAGTAAGTATTATTTGATAATTTCCTTAATATGAAACGGATTTTGATGAAATATGGCGCAGCAAACGCGTCTTCATGAGCTGCATTTGGTGGTCCAGGGAGTTCGGCACAGACGTATGTCGTTTTTGCGAAGAATCGATTTCCGTGTCGGTAGACACGGAAATCGATTCTTAGCAAAAACGACATAAGTTTGTGCTAAAGTACAGAGACCACCAAATGCAGCTTTACAAGACGCGTTTGATGCGCCATATTTCATCAAAATCCGTTACGTAAGAAGGACAATATAAAATAATACGTACTTTGAATCAGTTTCAGTATTTGTTGTTGTTGTTAGTACCACGGGATCATACACCTTGGATATGTGTACCCGGTAATACATACTAAACGCTCTTTATATGGTAATGACATCTCTAAATGCTGAGCTAAGCAGTTATAACCCATATAATACATCCTGAAGTGCGGGACCCCATCTTTAAGTGAATATCAGTGTAAAAATGCCGCTACAATTATTACCACACGGGTGAATCTGCTGTGTACAGCTGTTGAAAGGACAGTCGTGCTCAACGGCCACCAACGATCTGGTATACAAACAACACCACTGTTTCTTACAGCCGCCATATAGTACTGAACTTCGATGATACGAGTGTGTTGTTTGTTTTAGAAGACAACGTTATATTAATTAAGAGATCCATGCTAATTGCAAGTGTGAATGTATTGCACTTGTCCGATTGTGACCAAGACTGTGCAAATACTCTAGTAACACTCAAGAAGCCGCTCTACAACCAATATCTCTGAGCTTAATTTATTAAATTCGTTGATTGACTTCATAAGAAACTCGGCATAGCCTACATGTTGTTTCTTATGAACTCAGAACACGAGTTTAAGACACGTATTACACCATCGCTCATGTAAGAATCTCAACATATAATCCCATTATTCTATATCCTGATCTTTTTTTCACAAACATCTCGGAGACTGGTTTTGGTCCACGATCGAGTGTCCGTTTCTCGTGTCAGGCACCAGTTATGATTGATTGACGCTGTCAGGCCAGTGTGGATAAAATTGGATCCCTGCATGAGAAAATTTACCTTAGGATATGTGCGTCCCAATTGTGTATATCGGTCTGCTTTCACAGGCACTCAGTACCAGTGTAATCTAATCGTGTTATTGATGGCAGTAAGCATGCTTCAGTGAATGGATTGCGAACAGCGTACTGCAGACCTTGTAGAACGCCCTACTGTTTACCCACCCCGTGTGTAACCCAGGGGTTACACACGGGGTGGGTGAACAGTAGGGGTGGGGATGGTTCTACAGCACATTGAATAGACTGCGCGAACGCACAGACTGATCTGCAGCCATTTTAATCAAAACTGCGAAGTGCTCTGATATACCTAAGTGTGCTTTGAGGAGTAAATATGTATTTGTACCGATATATATTAATTCATGTAAATCAAAAGCCTGTTTATATTTATGAATACATTTATTTATCATTCATGTAGTGTATTTATTAGTTTATCACATCCACTGCGTTGATTAAGAATATTTTATATTCGTAACTAGAAATCTAGATGGCCGCGGCCCGTATGTCGCACCCGCAGAGGTTTTGATAGTATACCGAAAAACATAACCAAAAACGTTAACCAACAACATTAACCCGGACGCACGTACTACGTACGCCAGGGTGCCGACTATATTGCGCTGTCCACAAGCGGGCGCGACAAAACTATATGCATATAGTGAAAAATTACTCCCTCAAAGTGCACTTAGCGATATTGGTGCACTTAGCGATATTGGTGAAATCCGCGACTGGGGATATACTGGCCGCTGACGTCACAAGGTACGGTTTCTGACACGGATCGCACAATTGTTGCCGTCACATTTCGCTCCATCACAAACGAGATCAACTCACAGCTAATGGCCCAATTGGCATTATTGGCCCAAACCAGGGGCCCTGCCAATTACAACCATGTCGCTGTTGCGGTCAACTGAGGGCTGGTCAAACGATTATGGCGTTATTGGCCCAAGCAGTTGTTGTTGAAAATACAATTTATTATATTTATACATGTATGCACTCATATATGGAGCCCCGCAGGTGATATGGATTTTTTTGATTGATTCGTTCCCACGAAATAACAATTCGGTCCCTCAATTTAACAATTCGTTCCCTCGAATTAACAATTAGTTCCCACGATACAACAATTCGTTCCCGAGAGAATTAACAATTCGTTCCCACGAATTAACAATTCGTTCCCTCGAATTAACAATTCGTTCCCACGATATAACAATTCGTTCCCACGTGGGAACGAATTGTTAATTCGTGGGACCGAAATGTTAAATTGAGGAAACGAATTGTTATTTCGTGGGAACGAATTAATAATTCCAGCACAAAAATATTTACACAATTCCCTAACATTTGATTGGTCCGTAGCAAGTCTCTGCCCAAAATGTATATCCCAGTAAACTCCCATGCCGAACTACTTTCCGTAACCGTCAGGCGCAGCTAAAATAATTCTTAAGAAAACGGAAAATAAACACATTTTCTTGTGAATTTATTTCAAATGCTGGAATTATAAGGAATGAATGGCATTTTTGTTGAATTTATCGGGGATATAAACTTGGAAAAGTCGCGGGAATACTGGACGAGGCCTTCCGGCCTTCGTCCAGTATTCCCGCGACTTTTCCAAGTTTATACCCCGATAAATTCCACAAAAAGGCCATTCATTCCTATAATAAAAATGTTTTTTACATCCCCTGCCGGGCTCAGTACTCATATACCACTGCGTGGTCCGAGATTGATGCCAAAATAAAGGATATGTTCTGTTCTGGTTATGGCATTAACCCGTGCAACAGTACACATACATCAATGGATGTCCATGCTTTAATTTGGAATATTTCATTAATGAGAAAATGTCTGGTCCAAAATGTATGAGCCGCCAAAACACAAGTGTATTAAACTCATTACACTACATGTAAGAATGTAAGTGATCCGGTCTAGTAAAGTAGTAACGGTGCTTGACACCTGACCAGGACACTCCGTTCAGCCAGCCAGCCAGCCAGCCAGAAGTGGCGATTTTTTTATTTTCCCCAGCGGAATCCCTGCAGACCTGTACTATTGTGGTATTCAGATGCGATGCGAATACTTGCGATTAGATTGATCGATCGCCCCTCTACGGAAGCCCATTAGGGCCACTTCACTTTTTTTTGTATCTTTTCTTGAAAATTCAAGTTCTTTTCTTGAATTTTCCAGTTCTTTTCTTGAATTTTCAAGATCTTTTCTTGAAAATTCAAGAAAAGATATTGAAAATCAAAGATATTGAAAATTCAAGAAAATATCTTGAATAAATGGAAATTAAAAAAAAGTGAAGTGGCCCTAATGGGTTTCCGTACCCCTCTCACGAGAAGAGATAATTAACCAATTTCGGCGTGTATGATTTGTTAACAGATCATGATAGCCGTAGTTGATCATGTGGACTGATGCTCCCTGTTCCAGTTATCGCAGGCCAATATTCGCATTGATCTCATCAGGACATGGACTGACCACTGTCCCGCTGACCACTACATGTACATTCACTGGACTGATCGATGGAAACTGCGTCATTACCTCCTTAACCTTACACTGCTGAATTAAATTGTATCGTTTGCCGTTTATTTTATATTTTCCGTTTTTCTCATAAAAAACATGTTTTGACAGCACTTTATAATCATTTCAAAGTGCTGTCAACCCATGTTTTATTGAGAAAAAAGGCAAAATATTAAGCAACAGCAGACGACACTTTTCGTTTCCAGCATCCTAAGGGTTACATTCAATCTAATGCACATAATTCGATAGTTGCGACCGGTAACTCTTGCAATCTACTTCCGTACCGTCCGTAGCCGGACGATACAGGGGTACATTGCAAGAATTCAAAAACACCAAAGACGAAAAACAAAACGGCTACGGACGGTACGGGAGTAGATTGCAAGAGTTTACCGTTCACAACTACCAGTTCGACTGCATTGCAACCGACATGAGTGTGCTATTAGATCAGGAGCTACACTGATCACAACTCCCCAAAGGCTCATTTGTCCAGTCACAGCCACGTATAATGCATATAGCGGGTTTCAAACAAGTGCTCAGTTACAAGGCCCGATTATTCATCCTGATTTTTGCAACATTTGTGCTTATTAACAACAGTTGCTGCTGTTATTGTTTTTCTGCTCCACTTGCTAGCAACTGGCATACATTATTAATATAGGCACCCGCTGAATCTCTGTGATAGAGAATGAGGGAACGCAAGCGAGAGAGAGAAAACAGAAGATATATATATATATATATATAGAGAGAGAGAGCGAGATAGAGAGCGAGAGAGCGAGCGAGAGAGCGAGAGAGAGGGAGCAGAGAAATAGAGGGTGAGAGACGGATAACAGAGAGAGAGAGAGAGAGAGAGAGAGAGAGAGAGAGAGAGAGAGAGAGAGAGAGAGAGAGAGAGAGAGAGAAGAGAGAGAGAGAGAGAGAGAGAGAGAGAAGTTATTTATGTTTAAGTATACATTACATTCATGATCAGGATCTACACTGGTAATACACTTCATAAGGCCGTTTTTATCAGCCAGCGGCCCATTATAGGCGCAACTGTTTACTAATTTCTCCCAACTGCCAATGTTTTGTGACTGACTCACATGTCTGTGTACACATACCTGCTGCACCCATCAAAAGCGTGGGACGCGGATATTATGGTGTCTTGTCATAGACACTTCGTCGTCTCCTCGTTTCTACGTCACGTAGAGACGAAAATTAACCCTGACACCGCTATATTATTTTTGTCGTCTGCTGTTTATTTTCTATTTTCCATTTTTATCACCAAAAACATGTTTTGACAGCACTTTAGAATCATTTCCGACATGCTTTGACAGCACTTTAGAAGCATTTTCATTGGAAATGATTCTAAAGTGCTGTTAAACCATGTTTGTATTGAGGCTAGATATAAAGGCTAGATATAAAGCAACATCAGACGACAATTGTTGTGTGTAGCGGTCTAAGGGTTAAGAACGGTGAACACGATTTTTGTCCGTTCGATGTGGCTATAACTGGAGATATTTGGCTTATGGCTCATGTGACCAGTGTAACGCCAGATCAGTCTGATCAGGCCCTACACCGTTTGCCATTCAGTCTGTAAATCACATGTTCCGATTATAACTACAGTGGAACCTTGCTTAACCGGACACCCTGGGAACCTCCCAGGGTGTCCGGTTTAGCGAGGTTTCACTGTAAATCATTTGATTATTCCCAGCCATGGCTGTGTGCTATGCTATCACGAACAGGCATTATCACTGGAGATAAATGACCAAGAAACCTATCAAAATGATGATAACATATGTTTCTTGTTGTCCGGTTTAGAGAGGTTCCACTGTAGTATGTATATCCATATCAGACTGCAGGCTTGTGCTTCAGGATCAGGATCTAGACTGGCCAGAAATCCAAAAGCCCCAAAGTCTCCAGTAATAGCCACGTAGATAAACTACTCTCTGTTCCACGTTTTGCTGCCGACAAACCTTTGGCTGTTAAACGCATTAAATCTAAAAAAATATTTAAATGAAAGTACTTTTTAATCAATACCAAAAAATTCACCCTCTCCAAAAAAAAATTATTTCATGAAATTACATCAAATATTGATTGTATTGCAAAATAAAAAAGGTATTTAACATCGGGTCTAAAAGTAGATTTAAACAAAAATAAATTTGGAGACCGATTTTGAAAATAAAACTTTTGGTTTCTTGGTTACCTTATTTCCAAGCTATCTCGCCAGGATTCGGAGTCAATTTCCAAAATGTTTCTTCCTTTCTTTACCTTCCTCACTTGGTGCCCGTTTTGCCCCATGTTAAATTCCCAAAGAAAAATGTTTTTTTCGTAATAAAATCAATATTTGTTTCGGGAGGGTGACATTTTTATTATTGATGAAACAGTTCTGACATTTAAATATTTTTTTAGATTTAATGCGTTTAATAGTGGAAAAGACAGTAAATTCGATTATGTTGAGTATGCTTCCTGGTATAACGACTGGGTCTCATATAACGAGAATATTTGTCATCATAACGTGTAAACAAATACTTTCCATATTCGAATGTTTTTCCAATGTTTTTGCACCTTTGTCATCAAGAGACATAAATAAAATTGGCGCATGCGCAGCGGTATCTTCTTTTCACGAAAGTATACATTAATTTACATTTGAATAGACAATGTTTTTATTTCACCTTATAGCTACCCACTCGCATGTTGATTGCATGATTCATATAATACCGGGCAAGGCTAGGAAACGCGTAGGAATTCCGAGGCTTGCCGAGGAATTCCTACCGTTTCCGAGCCGAGCCTGACAAACTTGATATCAAAATACACTAGCCTGGTATTCTATTTATCAGGTAACGTTTTAAGTTCGAAAATGACCACAGATGACGTCGTATGCTATGGACAGAACGCGGACTTGTTTACGTTGCGTCATTATACTGACGTCATTCGGTAACGTCACGTGACGTCATCCGACCAATGGAACGTCAGTTTTCACTTCGTTGTAACCCGGATGTTTATATCAGGTCAATGCCTGATACAACAATATGTTATCAGTCAGTACGTATTCGGTCAATACAGGGCAGGTTACCTGATAAAATATAGGAAAATAATGCAAACTAATCGAGATATAAATAACACCATTTCACAGCAAATGTCTGTTTAAAGTGTCTGAGTCTCACTCAGATGGTACCTCCAAATAATTCCAGCCCAAAATATTTACGCAATTCCCTAACATTTGATTGGTTCGTAGTAAGTCTCTGCCCAAAATTTATATCCCAGTAAACTCCCACGCCGAACTACTTTCCGTAACCGTGAGGCGCAGTTAAAATAATTCTTAAGAAAACGGAAAATAAACACATTTTCTTGATGAATTTATTTCAAATTCTTGAATTATAATGAATGAATGGCCTTTTTGTTGAATTTATCGGGGATACGGCCTCGTCCAGTATTCCCGCGACTTTTCCAAGTTTATACCCCGATAAATTTCACAAAAAGGCCATTCATTCTTATAATAAGCATTTCACAAAAACACACTTGAGATATATTACTGGATATTGTATGAATACAGTCGCAACTTGTTCTTGGTCATAAACTAACGTTTGGCGGTTAATTATCTCATTTGAATGTTAAGTCGACGAAATTCCATGCTCAGTTTAACTTGGTAGTATCAGTGACGCAATTCTTTTTCGATCTATCGAAAAACCCGCGAGCAGTGATGTAATTCCTCATTTTACCACCGACTACCGTTTCGCTGCAGGTAAGACAAAAAGATAAACGTGTTAGAAATGCTTAACCCTTTGAACCCGAAAGCCCGCTATATCGGTTTATGCAAACATTGCAGATCCAGATGAGCCGGCTCGTAACGAGCCGTCTCATCAGGATCTGCACTGTTTGAAAGTAATTTTCATATTTCTTAGAACATAAACACCTCCTTTTCATAAATGGACCAGTTCGAAAATCATTTTGTGACCATTGGATTGGTCGGAACATTAGCATATCACAGTCCATTCCAGTTCCTTAGGGTTGAAAGGGTTAAAAAGCTTTATTACAAGATATGGCCAGCATTGCACACTTCTATCATTAACAATGTAATACCTTAACACACGATATAGGCGCATGGTCATTAAAAATGCGAGAACTGAATGTCGTCGTTGACGTAGTTGGTGACGAATAGTAAAATCAAGGCACGTGGCTACTAAATGTGAGTACATCAGTGGGAAATGTGAATTCTATATTTAGCAAAACTAGCGTTACTAACGCTAGTTATTTTTATTTTCGTATTTTTTTTTACTTTCTCAGATCACTTGCAGGGGCATTTATATTCAGGAAACTAATACAATCTTCAGTTAAATGCTTTTTCCTTAACTCAAAATCTTTCCAACCTCATCTGAGACACTGTACCTTTAACCCTTTGAACCCGAAATCCCGCTATATCGGTTTATGCAAAAAGTGTAGCGTCAGATGAGCCGGCTCGTAACGAGCCGTCTCTTCAGGATCTGCACTTTTTGAAAATAATTTTACTATTTTTGAGAACAAAAACACCCCCTTTAAATAAATTGACGAATCTGAAAATCATTTTGTGACCATTGGATTGGTCGGAACATTAGCATATCACAGTCCATTCCAGTTCCTTAGGGTTGAAAGGGTTAAGAACTGTTATTGTATTGTGGGTTTGTGTTGACCAATCATTATCAACATCGCGTAATACAGTAGATAGAGGGTTCCCGAGTGCACGTGTACATGCATCTAACACGCAATATAGATCGTTATCACGCTACAGGAATGTGCTATTTTATTAGGACCTACACTGGTCACAAATCCCGTAAGTCCCATTTCTCCAGGCATAGTCACAAATGATACGCGTCATGTGATTTTTTACCTAAGAAGATGTGCGATTTGTCCGGAAAAATATTTACAATATTTACTATCTTCACCGTAAATGACGTCGAAAGTTGACGAAATTTCCATAGCAAATGTGGAATTATATTCCACATTTGCTCTGGAAATTACGTAAACTGTATAATTAAAATATCACAGTTTCTCAGCGCTCCAGATAGGCTGCGTATTTGCGTAAATACCCAATTAAAATTGCCAAAAACCCAATTGAAATCAGCCGGAAGTAGTGAGTATCAAAAAGCAATGAAACATTTGTGGTATCTTCATCATGCTACAGAAAACAATAAACAGACCACAAATATAGCATATTTTCTTATTTTTTCATGAATACACATCTTGGTATTTCATTAGAATTGTCTCCAATACAATCCAATACAATTCTAATGAAATACCAAGATGTGTTTTCATTTAGAAGCAAACTATTCCATGAGTGCGGTCTGCTGATGTGTAAACAGTTGTGTGATTCTATTTTACATAATTAAAATTTTGAAATACCCAATTGCTTCAGAAATGATGGAATGACAATACTCAATTACTAATTCATTATCTGGAGCCCTGGTTTTTGTAAATATGTTTCATGAAAAGTCACACATCTTCGTTGGTACAAATTCACATGTCTCAAATAAGGAGGCGATAAGAGTACCAAGGTGTATGATCACGTGGTACTAACAACAACAACAAGTACCGATTCAAAGTACGTATTCTTTTATAGTGTCCTTATTACGTAACGAATGTTGATGAAATATGGCGCATCAAACGCGTCTTGATAAGCTGCATTTGGTGGTCTCTGTGTTTTCTCACAAACTTCTGTCGTTGTTGCGAAGAATCGATTTCCGTGTCTCCCACACGGAAATCGATTCTTCGCAAAAACGACATAAGCCTGTGCCAAACTCACTAGACCACCAAATGCAGCTCATGAAGACGCGTTTGTTGCACCATATTTCATCAAATTCCGTTCCATATTAAAGAAAATATCAAATAATACTTACTTTGGAGTGGGCGACATTGTTGTTGTTGTAACCACGTGATCATGCACCTTGAGTACGCAAACACTCCAAGCCGGGCCCTCTGCGCGGCGACAAAATGCACGTACGCGTGACCGGACATTGCTCATTGTACAAAAGTGCCCGTACTTTAATCGAGGAAGTTAACAATAAAACACAAGTCATTGAAGTGACGAATATGGACTTAAGGTTTGTTTTTAGATATTTTGATAATACTCGTTATTTGATTAAGATATCCGTTAAGTGCTTGTATATGAGTAAGAGAGTAAGTATGCCTTTAATCATCCCATCCGCGTAGGATATTCTCACACAATTAGCATAACTGTTTGTATAATATTTCACATGTTTGTACATTGTGTAAATACTATCACTACCATTAAGGACAAGGCATGAACTAAGTATTTATTAATATTTGTTTTGTTATGAAATGATCATACAATATCACATTTAGGAAGAAGTTTCAATTAGAAGAGATACTATTTCAAGGTGCATGATCACGTGGTTACAACAACAACAACGTCGCCCACTCCAAAGTAAGTATTATTTGATATTTTCCTTAATATGCAACGGATTTTTATGAAATATGTCGCAGAAAACGCGTCTTCATGAGCTGCATTTGGTGGTCTATGGAGTTTGGCACAGACTTATGTCGTTTTTGCGAAGAATCGATTTCCGTGTCAGAGACACGGAAATCGATTCTTCGCAAAAACGACAGAAGTTTGGGCCAAAATAAAAAGACCACCAAATGCAGCTTATCAAGACGCGTTTGATGCGCCATATTACATCAAAATCCGTTACGTAATAAGGACATTATACAATAATACGTACTTTGAATCGGTACGTGTTGTTGTTGTTGTTAGTACCACGTGATCATACACCTTGTATTTTAAGTTATACAAATACAAAAATACAAAATAAAAATAGTAACAAATGACTGCATAAAAACTAGCGTTTGCAAGGCTAGTTATATTTCAGCATTATAAACTTCTGTTTACTAATCCCATTGTTTATCATATGTATACACAATTGGGTTCCGATATAAGATACAAATCTATCATTAATAAAATACGGATTTGTACGTTAGTTCAGCACCACATAAAACCCTGCATAGCAATGCACCTGCGGGTGAGTGTATAATTACATTCGCCGAATCGTGCGTTTGATGTCTGTATTTTGAAAGGTTTTGTGAATAAATTGTAGATGTCTGTTTCAG
Source organism: Conchocele bisecta (assembly GCA_029237695.1). Classification (NCBI taxonomy): domain Eukaryota; kingdom Metazoa; phylum Mollusca; class Bivalvia; order Lucinida; family Thyasiridae; genus Conchocele; species Conchocele bisecta. The sequence goes on from CM055281.1 coordinate 8,946,045, forward strand.
TCTCCGGTGAGCTGGATTCGCCAGCGATTACATATACACGTATCTCTGGTATACTAACACTCTGAGACATCGGGTTTATTGCATTTGCGACCAGCGTAGACACATACTATTCGCGCAGTCTAATTTTGGGTCTGCGTTGTCCGCTATTTAGATAGTGAACTATTGCTGAGATATTAATGATTTTAGCGGTGAATGGTCAGATTTGAACTAAGGTGTGTGTTCTTGGGGCGATGGGGAGGGGTCGGATCCCCTATGATATTTTATCAGGAACCTATCTGCGCATACCGAATACACAGTGACTGATGATGAAATGGTGTATCAGGCAACAATGACGTTGAAACAATGTACATGCATCAAGGTCATTTTATGAGAACTACTTTCAGTGACTTTTCATTGGTGTACTAACGTCACATGCCGAATTACACACCTACACAATTGCATTTCCGCAACGTAAACAAATCTGCGTTTCTTACATATTGTACTGTTCATTTATTTATCCCGTCAACACAGTGCGTATGTGCCGTGAAACACGGTGCCGTGAAACATTTTTGATATCCAGTCAATACTATTTTTGCATTTTAAATCCAATTCAAGGTGTTGACGGGATAAATAGAATAGTAGGTTAGTGCCGTGAATGGGAAAAAATATCTGGCGCGGCACTGGTGGGACTGGGAAACGCGTAGGAATTCCTACCATTTCCGAGCCGGAAATTGTAGGAATTCCTACGCGTTTCCTAGTCTCACTCGATAAACGTGATATCAAAAAGACATGAACAAACTGGAATATATATTCTCTACATATATGTTCATGTTTATCCATCTCGACTAGCAAACGGTACGAATTCCTCGGCGAGCCTCGGAATTCCTACGCGTTTCCTAGTCTCATTTGATAATCTTAACATCAAAATACAAAACAAAGCTCGCCACATGTTCTCTATGGATACGTGTATCAGTGTCGGCCCGCAAACGGTAAAAATTCCTCGGCGAGCCTCGCGATTCCTACGAGTTTCCTAGCCTCACGTGATGGGCTTGATATCAAAATGTACCAGCATGATATTCTCTAGTACGTACGGATTCAGCATGTCTCTGGTGCAGCTAATGGCAGCCAATTACGAATATCAAGCCTACATTTACGAGTTATCTACATCTACAAATTACACGATTAACCAGGGCTTCACTACGGAAGCCCATTAGGGCCATTCCACTTTTTTTAATTTCCATTTATTCAAGATGTTTTCTTGAATTTTCAAGATCTTTTCTTCAAGATCTTTTCTTGAATTTTCAAGATTTCTTGAATTTTCAAGATCTTTTCTTAATTTTCAATGAATCTTTTCTTGAATTTTTCAAACAAGATATTTTCTTGAATTTTCAAGATCTTTTCTTGAATTTTCAAGAAATGATCTTGAAAATTCAAGAAAAGAACTTGAAAATTTAAGAAAACATCTTGGAAATTCAAGAAAAGATCTCGAAAATTCAAGAAAGTATCTTGAAAATTCAAGAAAAGATCTCGAAAATTCAAGAAAATATAAAAATAAAAGTGAAGAGGCCCGAATGGGCTTCCGTACCTTCACAACGCATCTATGTATATTTCCACAGCTGCTGTGGAGCATGCGCACTTCGCGGTGTAAGTGTAATTGGGCTGCTGCATAAGAAAAAGAACAATGTACCACTTGTGACCAGTGTAGAGCCGTGGGATCATGTATACGCATACACACGGCGATTGATCAACAATAATTGCCATTCAAACGCATATATCGCGTATTTTGACAGTATAAAAGGGGCCAGAAAGATTGGTACGGTGAATGTGTAGATACCTGACGATTTCTGTCGTATGTAATGATTGAGCATTAGTACTTGCACAAAACTATGTAAATTACCCAAAACAAACGAAATCCAGCCAATTCTAGCCAAAATCCACAAAAAATACCAATATGACACCAACATACTGGCCATCTTTTCAAACCCCTGCGGTCTAGACAGCGAAAACTGGCAACTATGACAGCCATTTTGGCAAATCTTTGTTCACATTCAATGGCGGAAACTTGTGGTTGGAAACGTGAAGCTTTAGTGAGCCATGCTATATGAACCAAGCGAAATCAGAATAAGGTCCGTACGAATATAATTATAGTATAATTATAGTAGTCACTCAGGGAGCCGCAATGCAATTAAACCACTTTACCCAGGGTCATGATGAAAACACGTTTTTATTTTTTTACAGTATTTTTATTAAAATCCAGTTGGCTCATTAGTTCGTACTAATGAGCAAAATGGATTTTAATAAAAATATACTGTTATTACTCGTGGACCGATTGTCCATAGCATTGGCCATTTCAATGCTATCTAGCCAGGTTTCAGAGTTTTCAAAGTGTCTACATCTGGTAGTCACCTTCTTATAGCCATTGTATTGCATTAAAGGTCATATCGGCACTTTTAGAAAAAATACTATAAAAAATAAGAACGTGTTTTCGTCATGGCCCTGTGTAAAGTGGTTTAATTGAAGATTTACTAGTATGACGATACTAGGACTGCTGGGTTGTTTGAATTTTCACCGATATTGGTACACAAGTATACGATTGTCTATCTTGTTGAACGCAACACAACACTATAGGAAATCCGATATGTATGTACCTACATTATATAAGGGTGAAAATAGAAACAACCCAGCGGTCCTAATATCGTCATATATCTTCAATTAAACCACTTTACCCAGGGTCATGATGAAAACACGTTTTTATTTTTTAACAGTATTTTTTTTCTCAAAAATCCTGATATGCCTCTTTAAAATCAATATTTCACGGAAGTTCACCGCATAATTGAATGGTAATTTCTGTTACTATTTAGAAGAACTATACTCACACGTATGATCTTGTTTTCGGATTTAATATATAATATATAACCCCATTGTCGGATATTCAATGAAACAGACAGTATAGCATGTGCTAGACATCACCCACAATGCAAATGGGTTGAAACATCCGGCGCATCACTCACGTCTCGCCGAATTACACCTCCGCCACAGTTTCTATATTTTAGGCTGTGACTGAAGAAATGGGGCTTATTTGGGTTTTGCGACCAGTGTAGATCCCAATCAGCCTGTGCATCCGCACAGCCTGATCAGGATCTGCACTGCTCGCCATGCCATCAGTGAAGAATCCGTCATGCTTCTAACAGGCAATATAGATCACTATCATGATACACGAGTGTGCTATTTGATCAGGAGTTACACTGGTCAAAAATCCCATAAGCCCCATTTCTCCAGTCACAGCCACATTTGTTCTCTGACAGAATGGAAACAGAAGCACCGCGCCAAGTTTGGACCAGCACCGGCGAAAAGTGTCATATCTGCTTAAGGGACCAGTATAGACGCTGGTCCGGAAATTCCAAACTGGGTCCGGACATGCAGTATTATAGGAATGAATGGCCTTTTTGTGGAATTTATCGGGGTATAAACTTGGAAAAGCCGCGGGAATACTGGACGAAGGCCGGAAGGCCTCGTCCAGTATTCCCGCGACTTTTCCAAGTTTATATCCCCGATAAATTCCACAAAAAGGCCATTCATTCCTTATAATTCCAGCATTTGAAATAAATTCATCAAGAAAATGTGTTTATTTTCCGTTGTCTTAAGAATTATTTTAACTGCGCCTGACGGTTACGGAAAGTAGTTCGGCATGGAGTTTACTGGGATATAAATTTTGGACGGAGACTTGCAACGGACCAATCAAATGTTAGGGAATTGTGTAAATATTTTTGTGCTGGAATTATTGGGATGTGTTTGGTTTTCGGCTCAAGGGGACAATTTCACGGTTTCAGCCTCTTTCTCATGGTCGTGCTCAATTCCCGTAATAGAAATGGAAAAAAAATCCATAGTATTTCCATTACACCGGTATTTCGGATGGAACTTAAAACCGTGTTACCGTCTATATATAGCTGTGCCTGGAGACATTGGTAATACCTCCCGTATCACATCGCTATTTTCCACGGATGTTGAATTCGGAGAAAATGCAATACTTTCCTGAAATGACGTGGAAAGTGGACGTATATTCCACAGCTCATGTGGAAGTGAAGGTGAAAGTGAGTGGACCATTCTTATAATTTCGGCGACGTTTGCAGGTGGAAAATATCCCCTGTGCGTACTCTAGGCGTACCGCTGATGTTTATTTCGTTTCGTTCCATTTTCTTCGCCTGCCCAGTTCGTTCGCTTCGCTATTTACACAATTCCGCCACTGTATACATACATGCACTTCGGTGAGGCAAACGATTCCTCAATATTCCAGTAAATCTTGGAAGAATTATGATCTTTCATCTATTACCGCTAAATCATCCCTTCTCGCAAATGTAAACACACATATGGATCCTGTGCGCGGAAATATTGGCTTTGTGCCGTCGTTGGACCGGCGTAGCTATGCACAGTGGAACCTCTCGAAACCGGACACCGGGAGTTCCCCAGGGTATCCGGTTTAGAGAGGTTCTACTGTATTCCAGGTATATGAGCACTGGGGGTTCCACAGGGTGTCCTGTTTAGAGGTTCTACTGCAATTCAGGGTATGCGAACTTCCAGACACGCGTGTGCGCTTTGCAATTGTGAACATAGATTATGATTATAGAAAAAGTGCAGTGAATATAATTAAACCATATATAATTAAAGTATTTTTGGGGTGTCCGAGTAAGCGAGTTTTACTATAAGCAGGTATACTATACGCATGAACACCTCAAGCTATGATTGTGTGTTTTGCAATCGTGAACATACTTTATCATTATAATTGGCCTACATTGCAAAAGAATTCCATCAACATAAACACAATTAGGTTTTATGGGTATCCAGGTTATGGAGGTTACACACACTGTAAGTCACGTGTCTGTGCCTGGAGAAATTGGGCTTATGGATTTTGCGCGAACCGTGTAACTTCTGATCAAATAACACACTCGTGTAGCATGATAACGATCTATATTGCGTTTTCGAAGCATGAAGGGTGTTTCATTGATGGAATGGCGAACAGTACAGGCCCTGAAATGAACAATCCAGGATTTAGACTGGTCGCAAAACCCATAAGCCCCATTTCTCCAGTCAAAACCAGATATGAGTTTTTCGAGACGTGTATCTGTCTATGTGTAATCCCGAACATACATTATTTCTGATAGCCCAAAGTGCAGAGATTGCCATGAAAATTAAACACACTTGAGCTTATCTTGGTCGTCAGGTTCGATATGCTTTACAAGATAATATAATATCAAGCTGTATATTCATTATCAATGATATTACATAGCTCAATGTAATGTCCACAGAACCGACTGGATGAAGAACAGCGTAGAACGCGCAGTATGATCTGGGGCTACGATGATCGCATATGCCATGGCACCTTTTGTCAGTAGGAGTCACATACGATCTCTGGCCAATATTAATATTTGGTATCGCGAGTTAACCTCGTTTAATAAGAAAACATCGGCATTGGCAATCACCCAGGTTTAATAATGGCATTAATGCTAGTGTTTTTTGCTGCTGCAGAAAGATAGCATAGATTATTTCTGAGAAGTATATGTTGAGAAAACGTAACTCACTTATTACAGGGCTCCAGATAATATTTGTGTCAATGCGTCTTATTTTTGATAGTCAACCCCGTGAAATGTACGTGGCGGATCATGCGCAGTCTGATCTTTGACAATACTAGTTTCCATGCCCCACCCTCTCTCTTAGCAGTAATGCATACCACTGACTTAATGGCGAACAGGGTATATGCTGATCAGACTGCGTATTGGACGTACACTGGTAACAAACGGTCTGTTTTCGCAACAGGCGTCAACTATGGGTGAAATGTACAAGACGGATGATGCGAGGTCTTATATGTGCCTATACTGGACCCCATACCCCACCCCCTCTCTTAGCAGTAGTGTATGCGCTGATCAGACTGCGCTCTGTATCTACACTGGTAACACAAGCCGTAAAGTCTGTTTTAGCAACAAGTGTGAAATAAAGGTGAAATGTACATGACGGATGATGCGAGGTGTATGATCACGTGGTACTAGCAACAACAAGTACCGATTCAAAGTACGTATTTTTTTTTATAGTGTCCTTATTACGTAACGGATTTTGATGTAATACGGTGCATCAAACGCGTCTTGTTAAGCTGCATTTGGTGGTCTCTTTATTTTCGCCCAAACTTCTGTCGTTTTTGCGAAGAATCGATTTCCACGGAAATAGATTCTTCGCAAAAACGACATAAGTCTGTGCCAAACTCTGTAGACCACCACAATGCAGCTCATGAGGACGCGTTTGCTGCGCCATATTTCATCAAAATCCGTTACATATAAAGGAAAATATAAAATAATACTACTTTGGAGTGGGCGACATTGTTGTTGTTGTAACCACGTGATCATGCACCTTGATCTTTGAGTACACTGGTCAAGAACACCGTAAAGTCTGTTTTAGCAACAGGAGTGAACTATGGATGAAATGTACATGAGAGATGCAGGAGGAAATTTGACGGATTCTGCGCCTGGCCACAACAGGGGTGTATATTTCACAGCGTTGGTGAACCGTGTATTCCAAGAAATGCCACATTCTTAAAGGTACATGCCCACCCAGTAGACACAAAATGTTCTTTGTATAAGTTAGATCACGGTTCGTCCGCATGTACGAGGCGATAATCCGCGAGCTTTAGCGAGCGTATTATCGCTCGTACATGCGGACAAACGTGATATAACTTATTGTACACATCCTCGTGCACATACCTTCCATTAATACAGAAACAACGATGTGATAAATAGGAATTAAATAAGTGTATAATTGTGTCACTATTCCACCAGTTCTAAAATAACAAGTGCCCGCTATACAGATATATTAAATCATTTAGTAATATTTATTTTACTGATAGTGACTCGCGGTGGTATCAGGCTATTTTCCTATGCAAATGAGGCATGATAGTCTTTAATTATTTACACTAATTAAATGCGTCACCTGACTAAATAATATTTTCCACAGATTATAAAGTATGATCATTGCACATCAACAAATAAATACAGAGAGTAAATAGTAATGTCCGATAACATTGTAAGGAAACACGGTTATCGCCCCTGATATTAGTGTGGAAATTTACGTGTGATATAAAATGTATAATAATGCCAATCAATACATGGGGTAATGGTGAATGAATGATTATTTTGACAGAAAATGTCTCCGATATAAAGAACAGTTGTGAGTGGCACATACCTTTAACACCATTCCATTCACGACATAAACCGGCGTATTGGGTACCAGCCTACTGTGTCGGAAATTCATCCGAAATTGAAGGACTTCTTCATCGACGTTGAATGTGTTGGGCCAATTTAGGATTTAGGATCATTAAATGCGACGATACGTTGCGTCTGTTAGTATAAGTTATTGTTCACATACTGTATTTTTAAGGAATTAAATGCGAGGGAGCCCTAGCGACCGCAGCATTTAGTTACTTAAACATCCAATATGTGAACAATAACATACTTATAATTAGCCAGGTTTATAAAGCAGTCTCCAATCTGAGTATGGATTTTCCATTTCCAGTCGAACAGGTGGTCATTAAGTATAAGTTACTGTTCACATATTGGATTGTTAAGGAATGAAATACAAGGGAGCGCTAGCGAAATAACTTATTTTATCCCGTCAACATGTGCCGTGAAACACGGTGCCGTGAAACATTTTTGATATCCTGTCAATACGACATAATCACTGCGTATGAATATGTGCGGTGGCTGGGGTTATTTGTATTGCATTTTAAAGCTATTTGTAGGTTTTGCCGGGATAAATAGAATATTAGGTTAGTGCCGTGAATGGGAAAATATCTGGCGCGGCACGGAAACTGGATGTGCTCGACAGAGCTTCGCCCATCCCGTTTCCTAAGCCTTGCCATATATTTTTTCCCATTCACGACACTAACCTACTATTCTCTATATAATGTGTAACTTAATGGGGTTAAATATTGTAATATGATGAAATAAGTGGATAAGCCCATCATTTATAAGTCCGTTTCGCATTGAAGTGTATGGGAATTGAAAAAATAAATTCCATATATGGCACAATCCCCGTTCGTTATGCTTTCATCATAAAAGCAGATCGTGACTTGACTCGTGAGAATGTAATGGTACGCCTCGGTGTTTATCCCAGGGGACAAGCTTGTCCCCCGGTAGCAAATATCATAAATGATTCTCTATTCATTCTCTATGATTTCAAAAGGATTCCTATAAACATAGCAAAATATATTGTTGAACATAGTTATCTAATATACGCTGGAAATGCGATGTAGATTTCCAAAACAAAATCGTGTGGAGGGGGGATGATCATGACCCCCATAACTCGCTCCGCTACGTCAAGACGGACCAATGTTATTGCCTATGTGTTTTAGAGGCTCTGGCTACGCCACTGGGGATGTATGTACATTGCACGGTCTGATTGCGACGAAAAATATCGAGCACCAGATAAATCATGAGCAGAGTCAGAGGCGGATCTGGAGGGGAGTTTACATAGATCACAGTTTACCACCAGTTGGAGTCTGAATTTAAATGCCGTAAAACACAGGAAAGTGCATTTCGAAGAGCTCGAAAATAGGACAAATCCCTAGTTGCGAACGGTAACTCTTGCAATTACTCCCGTACCGTCCGTACCGGTACGGGAGTAGATTGCAAGAATTACCTTCGCAACTAGACAACCACCCCCCCCCCCCCCCCACCCGCCCCACGTTCCCCAAATACTGGATCCGCCCCTGAGAGAGATATATTTGTTCTACAGTTCAAAGCAAATAAAGAAACCATCATTACAAAATTACAAAACGGGAACCGTTAAACTGTCGTCTGCTGTTGTTTGATATTTTGTCTTCTTTCTCAATATAATATCCATGGGAAATGATTCTAAAGTGTTGTCAAACCATGTTTATATTATACTGTTAATTCAGCATTGCAACGGTTAATGTCGGCCTCTACGAACAGACAACAAAATGTCCCTAACGAGCCCCCCGATATGATGGACAGACATATCGGTGTATGTTTCCACAAGATGATTGGTGCCATGATATATGTATGTCGATTTCCGGACTGGCATATCGCAGCTAAAACTGAATTGAACTTGCTCTCGGCGGGTGATTGTCTGTGAACCCGTCATCGGACAATATTTACATATGGTTTCAACCACAGGCATTCGGCTTGTTTCGGCTTTCATCGGTATAAATAGAGAATAGTAGGTTAGTACCGTGAATACCTGGCGCGGCACGGAAACGGGATGTGCTCGGCAGAGCCTCGCCCATCCCGTTTCCTAAGCCTTACCAGATAATATTCTATTTATCCTGTAAACACCTACAAATGGCTTTAAAACGCGAAAGAATAACCCCAGCCACCGCACGTATTCATACGCAGTGATAAGGTCGTATTGACAGGCTATGAAAATGTTTCACGGTACCGTGTTTCACGGCACATATGCACTGTGTTGATGGGATAACTCTATATATATATATATGAACAAGGTTACAAACATCAGTATAAATGTTATTCTAGTTTCCAATTTCGCATTTACAAACTTCTTACGAAGATTAGTGAAACGGGCTCCTGCATGGGGCTACAGCCTTGGACGTTTCAAGTCAGTTGGTAAACCAACTTAGCTTGCCATCTATTCTTAGATCTAAGCTTGAAAGCAAACATTGATCCACAGACGCACGTATCTGGCAGACGCGCATGTGCAGTTGTTGGCTCCTAGTGCATGATTATTTCTACAGACGCTGTATACACACACATACACGTATATATACTAAATATACATACACTATGGCAATCAGCGCAATACATGTACATCCTGATACATAGCTGGGCAGCTTTATATATAAGTTAGACCCCGGTTCGTGATCAAACTTATTTATCAAACGTGATCTAACTTATTTATCACATCCTCATGTACATACCTTGCATGAGCTGTGTCAATACAGAAACAACACCCGGAAACGTGTCAAAGATTTGATAAACATCTATATATGTCTTCCCATACAGATAACTTTGGTATTTCAGTGAAATATTTTAAATAGTAATACAAGAATCACATTTGGTAGACACACCCATCGTATGCTATCCTTTTGCATAGGTAAATTATTCACTGAACAATTCAAAATGGCCGCCATTGTATTTAAAAAAAACAACACAACAACAATGGCTGTGATTTTATTTCAAAATGGCTGCCAGGCTTGTGATACACTAGTGGCAGAGATATTTAATAAATGTAGAGAAAGAGAGTATAGGGTCGCTTTGCGTAAATAAATTAACTCATCAAAAATATACAGTGGAACGCCTCTAAACAGGACATTCGGGAAAATATGGATGTTTAACTGAGATGTGTGTCGCTGTTATGTATCTCTGATTACTATGCATTTTCATGATTGCAAAACACTAGAATGTGTCAGTGAGGCACTAATGTGTCTGATGTACAGTGGAACATCTCCAAACCGGACAAGCTGGGGACCTCCCAGATGTTCGGTTTGGAGAGGTTCCACTGTAGTTGGATACTGCCACACAAAACATAAAAGAGCATTATCTACAATGGCTACAATTTACGGAGCCCCGAAGTGGACATGAATTGTTTTTATTAATTCGTTCCCACGAAACAATTCGTTCACTCGCAATTAACAATTCGTTCCCACGAATTAACAATTCGTTCCCGTGGGAACGAATTGTTATTTCGAGGGAACGAATTGTTAAATTGAGGAACGAATTGTTAATTCGTGAGAACGAATTGTTAATTCGTGGGAACGAATTGTTCTTTTGTGGGAACGAATTGTTCGAATTGTTATTTCGTGGGAACGAATTAATAACAAAAATAATGATACGTCCCCTGCGGGGGGCTCCATAACAATTCACATGGATTGGGTTGCTTTGTATTTGTCTATGCCAATTTGTCCAGTAGCCGATTTCACCAGAATTACTAAGCATACTTATCTAGCTAAGAATACTTTGAGGGAGTAATCATTTATTTTTCTCGAAATGCATTATTTCATATAGAACTAACGACTATAGTTGATGATTATAAAAGTATGCAGAATTATTATACTGGACTTATTACGTTATCACAGCCAAAATGGCTGTGATAATGTAATAAATTCCGTATAATAAACTTTAATAAATTTATTTTTAAATTGAAAATTTCTCCCTCAAAGTGTACTTAGCAAGATAAGTATACGTTGCAATTTTGGTGAAATTGGTTGCGATAGTGCGAATATCAGAGTTCCATATAAGATGCGTATTGTCGTATTTTACGCACTTATTTTAGCAGAATACGCATTGATTATCAAAAGTGGGAGGACAAAATACTCACAGTAAATGCCAATATAAAAATACGCATTGATTTTCAAATTGAGTAGTGAAAATACTATAACAAATTTGAAATATACTTAGTTGAGCTGCAAAAAGCAAACAATGAAACCTGGTGATACAAAACTTATCTGTAGCCTATTTCCCCAACATTATAAAAGTATACTTTTCTATCAAAGTATACTTTGAGGGAGAAATCTTCAATCTTAGGATAAATTTATTAATTTTTATTATACTTAATTTATTACATTATCACAGCCATTTTGGCTGTGATAATGTAATAAATTCAGTATAATAATTCTGCATACTCTTAATCATCAAATATATGCAGTTGTTAGTTTTATATGACATAATGCATTTCGGGAAAAATAAATGATTACTCCCTCAAAGTATACTTTGGTAGAAAAGTATACTTTGCAATGTTGGTGAAATAGGCTACTGGAGCTCAGCAATATAATATCAAGACTTACGACAATGATTCCGTTTGCCGCGCTGTCTATGGAAGCTCCAAACCATTGGTCGGATTTGTCGTCTACGTCTCTGAAGTGGGTTCCGTTGTATCGTATATCGTTTCCTACAAACATACGGTCAGGTATTTACACGGTAACGAACTTTGAATTAGTCTAACATATTCAGTTATGTAGTATGTCGTTTCCTACAATCATAAAGAGCTAAAGTGCTGCCAAACCATGTTTTTTTTTAAATATGGAAAATATAAAATAATCAGCAGACGACACAATTTTAATTCAGTAAATGTTTAACCAGCCCGCCATACCTTTGGTATCGAATGGAATTTCCTGACAGTAACTTCCGCTGTCTATCGGGCATCTGTAGACGGCGCCGCCCCGCGTCACCCCGGGCTGTCCGGTCTGGGCCCTCGGGGCTCCAACCAACAACCTGGAAACAAAAACAACAACAACGTCAACCACAATTGAGCCTTTCATTGACTGAATGCATGCTGACTGATATCATAGTGTCGTATACTGCACTGACCTGAGAGAGAGAGAGAGAGAGAGAGAGAGAGAGAGAGAGAGAGAGAGAGAGAGAGAGAGAGAGAGAGAGAGAGAGAGAGAGAGAGACCAGACCGTTAACGGTTACGACGTCTTTGTCGTAACTAGAGTGAGTGGATATCAAGTTTATCAGGCTACGCTCAGGAAGCCTTGTTGTCAGACTCAGACAATCAAACTATTGCGGGTTGACATTGCCAATAGACGACATACACGTTGATACTCTTGGCAAGTTTAACGCAAGCGGTTATGTACATGTATATAACTGTGACCCTCTCCAGATTTATTAGAAATAACATAGCTACAATAATTCGCCTCCGATATGTTTTCTACGGCTACAATTTGACCCATTAAAAATGTGAGCAACCGAAATGCATACTCAAACCGGTTGCATGTATGTCAAAATTTAGTAAACTGTATATTTTGTACCTTTAAACAAATAAAATTAGATGCAGAACTAGTGAATTGCCAAAAATAAAAGAACAGGGAAATCGTTTTCCCATGGTAGCCATCTTTTCTCTAGTTGTTGTTCAAGATTCAACATAACGAAATGAAGTTTTCAAATTTACAAGATAACATGTAAATGTCAGATAAACACCTTGACACCGTAAAATAACCATTTTCTACATGTGTATGTTCTTTATTAATATGTTATTGGTACAGCTTTGACAGTTTCATATCGCTAACATATAAAACACGCCGGATAACCGATTGCAAAAATCACTCATCCATGCATTACATTAAAGAGATGGGGTTAAATTGCTACCCTTGCGAGAGGTATGGAGCGGGGTAACAATTTTGTTTCTAGTAATAGCACACATCTACATTTTGTAACCGATTTGACAAAAATTGCTAAGCATACGAGTCGTACTTATCTAGCTAAGTATACTGTGAGGGCGTAATCATTTATGTTCCCGAAATGCATTATTTCATATAGAATTAACGACTGCATATAGTTGATGATTATAGTATACATACTTATTATACTGAATGTATTACGTTATCGCAGCCAAAATGGCTGTGATAATGTAATAAATTCAGTATAATAAGTTGGTGAGAAAATAATTTATTTAATTAAATAAAAAATAATAAATGTATCCTTAGCAAGATAAGTATGCTTTGCAATTTTGGTGAAATCGGCTACTGAATTCAGATTGTAGATCTAAGTGATTTGTCAGCGTAATAATTTACTATACCGGCAGCCTGACCACTAGCCGTAAATAAACGACCACTTATTTTCCCCAACAATAGAAATGTAACTCCCGTAGTCGGTGAGCCATCTCGAATCAAGTTTCAAGACCACAAACTGTCAAGCTGAATTGAATATTTATTGGGGGCAAACTCACTACATTTTCCTGCCCGATATGGCAATGACATCTGTATACCGTATTAAATGCTATCAGAAATATCATCATTCGATTTATGATATCTACAGTATCTAGATATAGTATAACAGAAATAGACACAGAATATGGCAAATAAATAAAAGAAAATAAAGAGATATATTACACTTTATTGTTCGCCTAATTTTAACCCTTAGACCGCTACTCACAAAAATTGTTGTCTGCTGTTGCTTTTATATCTTGCCTCATTCCTCAATAAAAACATTAACCCTTAGACCGCTACTCACAACAACTGTCGTCTGCTGTTGCTTTTATATCTTGCCTTATTCCTCAATACAAAACATGTTTTGACAGCACTTCAGAATCATTTCCAATGGAAATGATTCTGAAGTGCTGTCAAAGCATGTTGTAAACTATTCTAAAGTGCTGTCAAAGCATGTTTTTGATGATAAAAATGGAAAATAGAAAATAAACAGTAGACGACAAAAAAAATAAGATAGCGATGTAAGGGTTAATACAAATATATGCGACCTGATGAATAGAGACTTACTGAAAGGTTTGTGACCGGTGTAGCCCCGGATCAGTGTGCGCATGCGCGAACGAAGTTGAAGTTACATGTATATGTGTGGAATTGTAGCCGAGAGGTTACGACCTCCGACTGTCACTCCGGCGGCCCGGTTCGATCCTTGATCCCGGCACTGGAGTTTATGAAATGCAATTGTAGTTCCCGCTCTACCAGCTGGTTCTAACTAGGTGTGTTATCTTGCGGCTTGATCCGCGGATATGCAATGAATGCCAATTGGGACCCTTACATCTAGCTACAAACAAACACACAAACAAACAAACACCGACACTAATTATTGTGCATCTGTCTTGCCATAATATAACATACATGTAGCCTGCACTGTTAACCTGCACATTCTAGTGATTGTACCTCGTATGTCACAATCCCGCCAAAATCACGCATAAGCGCCTGGACTATTTATGTGCAGTTTGCCAACGCGAGGTAGCAGTTATGACGTGATCGCATGCAAATGATGTAATGATACGGCATTAACATGTCTGAGACCGACGAATCAGCATAAGTGAATCTTAATGACAACCAATTCAATACACTATTTGTTTGCCAATAACATCCAAGCTATTTCGAGTACAGTAGAACCTCTAGGCCGGAAATACAGAAATCTTTGGAAATTAATTGTGATGCTTTCACTGTCTTAATGATAACCAATTCAATACACTATTTGTTTGCCAATAAAATCCAAGCTATTTCGAGTACAGTAGAACCTCTCTTGACCTCTAAGGATATTGGCTATGTCGCAGTTAGATCACGGTTCGTCCGCATGTACGAGGAGATAATCCGCGAGCTTTAGCGAGTGGATTATCTCCTCGTACATGCGGACGACCATGATCTAACTGTATTATCACATCCTCATGTCCATACGTTGCCCATGTGTTGGGTAAATGCAAAAACAAAACTCGAAAATGTATCAAAGATGTGATACTTAGAAACCAGCGTGTCCTGGTGTGTTCAGAATGCCCGGATGACGGTGTAACCTCTCTAAACCGGACACCGGTTTCACTGTGCATGTGTATTGTATTAAATGGGATGTGAAAACAATATGTTTAAATGCACTTACCTCCCATGGTATTCTATTTAAAGATCTTCCACTGCACATGCGCACTGTTTTTGAATTGAGATACATTTACGACGAAGAGAAATACAAGTATGTTTCAAACGCAGCGACTTTTCTAAGCTGTTAGGTTTAGTATGGAAGCCCTGGAGGGACTTCTGACTTCAATACTTCCTACTTCCTTACTTCTAACTTCCAACTTCATTACTTCCTACGTCTAACTTCCTAACTTCATTACTTTTTACTTCCAACTTCCAACTTCATCACTTCTTACGTCTAACTTCCTTACATCTAACTTCCTTGCTTCTAACTTCATTACTTCTGAGAAGTAATGAAGTTAGAAGTAAGAAAGTTAGAAGTAAGAAGTAATGAAGTTAGAAGTAAGGAAGTTAGAAGTGGTGAAGTTGGAAGTAATGAAGTTAAAAGTAGAAGTAATGAAGTTGGAAGTTAGACGTTAGAAATAAGGAAGTTAGAAGTAAGGAAGTAATGAAGTTGGATGTTAGAAGTAAGGCAGTAGGAAGTTACCAATAAGGAAGTTAGAAGTAATGGAGTTAGAAGTATTGAAGTCAGAAGTCCCTCCAGGGCTTCCATAGTTTAGCGAGATTAAGCTGTACGGCGTAATGTTTTAAATGGATAATTTTGATATGAAGAGCAATTTATGTTTCAAACGTAGCGACTTTCCTAGTATATAGAATGTTCGGTATAGAGATTTTGAACTGGACACGTATTATGGTAGTAAATATATAGAGAAATATACTCCACACGCAGGGATAAAAACCTGGCAGTGCGGAAGGTTATGTAGTGTGACAGACTTATAGGTCAAGCAACAGTAATTAGTTTTACTCTACACCATGCTAACCTACTGCGCAAAATATTGTCCTTTTCGGCTAATTTCATTATACGTAAAGTGGAATCCCTCTAAACCGGACACTCGGGAAATATAGATGCTTACCTTAGATGTGTTTCGCTGTTATGTATCTCTGATTACAGTGTCGTTTCATGATTGCAAACCACTAGAATATGTCATGAAGTGCTCACATGACTGATTTACAGTGAAACCTCTCCAAATCGGACACCCTGTGGACCTCCCAGGGTGTCGGGTTTGGAGAGGTTCCATTGTATGTGTAGAAGAGTCGACAACATGTCTGCACTAGACGTAAACTAAGTATAAAACATATATTAATTTACTCCTAAGCCAAAACAAGTCCAAATTCCTCTGACCACCTTAGCATTTTTAACTGCATTTTCAAGTATTTTTAAGTATACTACAACAGTTGCCAAAATTATAGCATGTTTCTCAAGCGGATGTATGCTTCGGTGCCCTGGTTCTGCCAGCAAACCGTGCCTGTGACCTACACACATTTTCCCTCAGACTAATTTTTTTACAACCCATGGGCACTTTAACGTTTCATTTGGTTTATTCATACATAAACGGGCTATCCAATGGATAGCTATGTCACGAATAGATTGCAATGCAGATACACGAGTACTCCAAGGCATGTTTGTGTGCTTTGCAATCATGAACCGACATTTGCCTTGATATCAAGATAATAAAAACACTTAACATGCTTGCCTTATAAACAAGGTGAACATAAGTCCTCAGTGACATTGGGCGGTCGGACGTGGGTCGTATGCAAAACACAGCGCCATCCCTAGACATACTGTGTGGCCAAAAATTATCAAATTTGGTTATAGAAATATGAAAGGTGTTACTAACGTCCGTACTAACGTACGTGCGTACGTACGTACGTACTAACGCTATAATATTCTTGTATATCGAAACACCACATGTTATGTGTCTCCGGTTTTGGAAGTATTAACTGTTAAAACAACACAGTGCTCATTAACCTATATTCCCACATCCTCGGGTCGTTTCGTACAGACCAGTTGCGAGTGTAAACTTGTTTTCCAATAAATGACGCTTTGAGTTAGCAATTGGAGACAAATGCTGGCCAGATGTGGGGATCACAGACCGTTGTAATCTATGGTGCTCCAAGTACGCTACGAACGCCTGTGACTTAGACCCATTTGTACACTACCGCCTGTGGTAATCTTGCCAATATTCGTCAATTCTACATTTCAAATATAGAGAATAGTAGGTTAGTGCCGTGAATGGGAAAACATATCTGGCAAGGCTCAGGAAACGGGATGGGCGAGGCTCTGCCGAGCACATCCCGTTTCCGTGCCGCGCCAGATATTTTTTCCCATTCACGGCACTAACCTACTGTTCTATTTATCCCGTCAACACATAAAAATGGCTTTAAAATGCAAAAATAGTATTGACTGGATAACAAAAATGTTTCACGGCACTGTGTTTCACGGCACATACGCACTGTGTTGACGGGATAAATGTGAATATTGTGTTTGAAATCAAGCAACTAGATTGACTGTATACCAGTAGCCAAATTCATGTAAGTTACAAACGTCAACCATCGTAATGTTCATTTATGTCTCGAAATAACTTCGAAACCGCTACACCTACCAGAAGCCGAGCTATACGCTAGTTACAAACATGGGCCACCGTATGCTCACAGTCATATTCAGGCACGGTCCCATTCTTGGGTCCCGGCTCAACATCTGAAGGCAATTATCACCGATTATCTTCAGCTTCAAACATATGGAATTACATGGTTGTTCAAACGGCACTACCGCTAGTATGGGCTGATGTGTGGCGCGCAAGAGATATGGGGCTTTCGGCATTCTTCGTCAGTCGATCTCCTGATCGGATCGGCATTCGTCGTCAGTCGATCTCCTGATCGGAGAGCCCACTACTGCCTGATACGTAACCCGAATGTTCTGGCTGTCACGCAGTCGCACTGCGTGACAGCCAGACAATTCGTGCTACCGGATACCATACTGTGTTGTTAGATTGATTGATCGATCGATTGATTGGAGTTTTACACATGTGCCGGTCATATGTGGGTGTGACTGGAGAAATTGGGCTTATGTATTTTGCGACCAGTGTAGATCCAGATCAGCCTGTGCATCCGCACAGTCTGATCAGGATCTGCACTGTTCGCCATTCCATCAATGAAAACCCCGTCATGTTTCTAACAAGCAATACAGATCGTTATCAGGCTACAGGAGTGTGTTATTTGATCAGGAGCTACACTGGTCACACAAAAATCCCACACCCCCCATTACTCTAGTAACAGCCACATATGAGGCAAGCCATGTGATTTTGTACCTATTTACACAATTGACGATAGTTTCCGTAAATGACGTCATTTATTGACGAAATGTCATCTTTCGACGTCAGTTATAGGAAATATCACAGTTTCAGATCAGACATGTTCTCAGGTACAAAATCATGGATTGTGTCTCATATACGTGAAATTACCCCTGGTAACAGTACTCAGTAAGTGGGTAGATGTGGGTAGATGTAGGTCACGGACTCCCTGCGGTAGGGTGACAGGTGAGCAACATTTCAATAAATTCGTTCGCGCGAGATTCGGTAATTGAACTGCCGCCGGTCACGAAATCACAGTATAAAATTTAATTTTATTGCGCGAGAAAACAGCAGCTTACGTTTGAAGCTAATTCTACATTACGGTCGCCTCCGTATGTCGTCGATTCCGACTGCCATGTGGAAAAATACGATTTTGCACTTACGAACATTTTAGTCGTAAGAAGTTTAGTGAAACGGCCCCCAGAGTCCTACGCTGGATATGTGGCCCGAAAATTGAAAACAAATTTGAAAATAAATTTTAGACTAACCACAATTGATCGGAACCTGGGCGACGTCGTAGTACAGTGGAACCTCTCTAAACCGGACACCCGGTAAACGACCGTGTGCGTAATTCTGATGGGTTTCATTGTCATTTATCTCCGATGGCACTGTCTGTTCGCGATTGCAAAGCATGCAAGCATGTCTTGGAATGGTCATTTGACAGTGGAACCTCTCTATACCGGACACCCTGGGGACCTCCCAGCGTGTCCGGTTTAGAGGGTTCCGCTGTGCATGTATATATGTCCCGACCCCTGAGCGTCGTTAAACATCCGAGCAAAATGTGTAGAATTCGACTAACTGCAACAGATCGGGCTGGTTTGTGTCTACACCGGTGTGATAAACGTCCTGGGGGTACCTTCTAGCAATCCCCAGCAACTGCTCATATAACACACGGAATGTAGGTACAAAGGTGATGTGATTTTCAAATAAAGATTTAATGAAGAAAATTGAAACTTTATAGTATCGTTAGTATTATAGTTCACATTAACTGTCACCTGTGAGGAGTTTTATGTTTGGTGGCGTTCCCGAGAAAACGTTGATAGGCGTGTGTTGACAACCAGTGTTGATCCAGATCAGACTGCACGGACGTGCAGTCTGATCTGGATCCACACTGGTTGTGGTAACGACATACCACTTTTGAGTTATAATCTGGAAATGCAGTTTGTAATATGGCGCGATGGATACGCAAATCTAAGATGGTTTACATTGTTCGTCAAAGCAAAGCAAGACGTTTCCTTACGGTCATATTCTAACGTAAAAGCACGGCCACTGTATGAACGGCCCACCTGTCATATGATAACATGCTCTTACTTAAAATACGCTCTATTGCGTAGATAAAATCGCCACTACATGTATGACACAAATACATGTATAAAATTGTAAGTATTAAAAATATATAAATAAATAATAGTAACAACAATTATGGACATTTGCGCACATATCTGACAGATGGTATAACTATTATTTTTAGAAATATGTGGTTATATGGTCGAAAAAGGTCATGACAAATGCATCTAGCGTTGAACCGTATTTATTTAATAATAAACACAATCGGTGATCAATATGCACGTCTGAAATGTGTGCAAAATCATATACACGTGTTTGAAATAAAATGAAAATTTGCAATTTTCAAATCCGCGACTTGTTTTACTTCCAGACGATATTGAATTAATGTGTGTATCCCTGCGACGGACAATTGATGATTCCAATAACAATTGGAGGAGACTGTCAACTCATAAATCCAGAGAAACCACCCAAGTGTTGTGTAGTTTTGGCGCGATTTCACATTGACAAACGTGTCGCTGCAATAACAGTTTCCCGCCAAAATTAAAACGGATATCCTGTGCCGAGCATAGCATATTATTACAGTGGAACCTCTCTAAACCGGACACCCTGGGAGGTCCCCAGGGTGTCCGGTTTAGAGAGGCCGGACACCCTGGGAGGTCCCCAGGGTGTCCGGTTTAGAGAGGCTCCTCTGTAAAACAGGCATATGGGCACAGCAAAACAGGTATATGTGGTTTGCGATCATGAACAGAAGTTATCAGCGTTGAGAGATGACAATAAACGCATACAATTAAGCAGACATACATTATATGGGTGTCCGGTTTAGAGAGGTTCTACTGTAATATCTTTTTTCAAGATGGGATTCACTTTTAATGATGTTATCGTGTAAACACTATTGAAATCGTATGTCTTTTTTCTCGAATTTTATGATTTCATTTGACTGCTTATATCTCCCTTTAATAAGAGGAAAGTGTGAAAATTGTGTCTCTTTCAATAGCTGTTAGAGAGCCTCACATCAACGCAATTTGGTCTGGGACTACGCTGGTTGAACATGTGTTTGTTTGTTGCTCGATTTAACCCTTTCAACCCTAAGGAACTGGAATGGACTGTGATATGCTGATGTTCCGACCAATCCAATGGTCACAAAAAAATGATTTTCAGATACGTCCATTTTATGAAAAGGGTGTGTTTTTGTTCTAAGAAATATTAAAATTACTTTCAAAAAGTGCAGATCCTGATGAGACGGCTCGTTACGAGCCGGCTCATCTGGATCTGCACTTTTTGCATAAACCGCTATAGCGGGATTTCGGGTTCAAATGGTTAAGGGTCCCAATTCCCAATTAGGCCTTGAATACCCGCGGATCAAGTCGCTATATGGCACACCCGGGTAGAACCAGCTGGTAGAGCGGGAAATATAATTGTATTTCACAAACCCCAGTGCCGGGATCCAGGATCGAACCGGGGCCGCCGGACTGACAGTCGGAGGTCGTAACCTCTCGGCTATAATTACACTCTTTGCTGGTCGGAAACGTCGGAACGTCTCTTTATATGAGTCTGCGCACCAAAATGCAATCGATAACACACCTGCGCAACAGTAATAGATGTATGATGCAGTACCAACGAAACAAAGGAAATTGCCTGAGTGATTACCGGTAATTGTTAACAAATCACGATATTTCATTACTCGTGTGTAAATGGTTGTCTAACCACGTCAACACTACAGACCTGTATAGTGGTATTGGCAAATAGTGTAGATCCAGATGAGCCGGCTCGTGACGAGCCGTCTCATCAGGATCTGCACTATTTTCAAGTAATTTTCATACTTTTGAGACATATTTTTCCTGAAAATAAAAACACCCCCTTTTCATAAATGGACTTGTTTGAAAATCATTTTATGACGGTTGGATTGGTTGCATAATTAACATATCAAAATCCATTCCAGTTACTTAGCGGTGAAAGGGTTAAACTGTTTACAGCAGGCCCCGAATTCACCAAACATTATAAAATATTGACATAATTATGGAACATTTAAATGTGGCTGTGTATGGAGAAATGGGGCTTACATGTTTTCCGAACAAGTGTAGATCCAGATCAGCATGTGCATCCGCATAGTCTGATCATGATCTGCACTGTTCGCCAGTCCATCGATGAGACACCCACCATGCTTCTAACAAGCAATATAGATCGTCTTCAAGCTACAGGAGTGTGTTATTTGATCAGGAGCTACGCTGATCACAAATATCATAAGCCCCATTTCTCCAGTCGCAAATAACCATGAAGCTGTATATGTCGGGATCAATCGAGAAATATTACGTCACATCTAAATAGTATAAGCTTTAAGACACAGTGCCTTTCATTAAAGGCGTCTGATTTTAACACATATAGAATGCTACATGTATGTGATGTAATAATAAGATATTTATTAAACGAGTTTACTGATTTCATACGTAACGAGGCTGTGCCCAGTTTCTTATGAAATCAGTCAACGACAGTAATTGAAACCATATGAAATCGACACAAACGCTAGACTATATTAATTGCCTTTCAGGGTGTCCGGTTTAGAGTTTCCACTGCACATATGAGACGCGCCATGCGATTTTGTACCTTCGGAAATATGCGTAATTTCATGAAATACGTTTACAAAATTTACAATATTTTCCGTAAATGGAGTCAAATGTTGACAAAATTTACAAAGTACATGCGGAATTATATTCAGCATGTACTCTGGAAACTTTGATAATTTCTGACGCCCTTTACTGAAAATATTGTAAATTTTGTAAACGTAGTTAATGAAATTACGCAGATGTCGATGGTACCAAATCGCATGGCGTGTCTCATATGTATACGGTCATACAGTCTCATACATCATGTACATATTTATTGAAGCTGCATCTGACTAGCGACTAGCAACCGGATAACATGGATTCGGATTTATGACCCCAGTTACACGTAAATCAAGATTATCATCACTGCAGATCGCTATCACTGCACAGCGGGACATGTGTAATAAATGTTCCTCCCCAACGCCGCTACAAAAACGGACGACCGCGACGGTTGTGCCCCAGCATACCCGCTGTCAGAACTGGGTCCATCCTAGTCGCCGTACAATCAATACGGCATCACTGTTAGTACTAGCGATCATTTGCCATCGGACTCAATGAGTCAATTTATTAAGTTTGAGTACACAATACCGAGTACAAAAGCCAATAGATTCGTAAGTACTGGTCCATATCACAATAAAACATTGTCAATTTCTATTTACAAATCCTTGCATTTAATTTATTTCGTTTCACAGTGATTAATTCGGAAAATATTCACCACAATATTGCGATTGTCGAGGCAGTCCTTATCAGTGTCTGGCTACAGTATGGGTTTTCATGTTTTCTCTGAAGTGACGGTGTAAGCGGTCTAAACTGGATTGAAATGCAACAATTCCTTTTTGCCAATACAATGACCCCAAATATGCCCATCTCCAATGTCCGGCACACGGCATCCGGGAGTCATATTTGTGGCTGTAACTGGAGATGTGAGGCTTATGGGATTTGTTACCAGTGTAGCTCCTGATCAAACAGCACACTAGTGTAGCCGGATAACGATCAATAGTGCTTGTTAGAAGCATGACGGGTGTTTCGTTATGGCGAACAGTGCAGATCCTGATCAGACTGTGCGGATGCACAGGCTGATCTGGATCTACACTGGTCGCAAAACCCATAAGCCCTATTTATCCGGTAACATCCACGTTTATGGCGTCCAGTAGGTACACTGAACCACGGCAAAAAGTTTACAGCCGAGCCACATATGCTCCTGGTTATCACTATTTAGTGTCCAGCTGGGTCATTTTCACACCCACCCGCACACCGATTGGAAACTACTATTCCGATATCTCTCGAACTCTGTGACCAGTAGCTGATTTCACCAACATTGCAAAGTATGCTTTCCTAGCAAAGTATACTTCGAGGGAGTAATCATTTATTTTTCCTGAAATGCATTATTTCATATAAAACTAACAACTGCATATATTTGATGATTAAAAGTATGCAGAATTATTATACGGAATTTATTACATTATCACAGCCGAAATGGCTGTGATAATGTAATAAATTCAGTATAATACAAATTAATAAATTTATCATAAAATTGAAAATTTTTCCCTCAAAGTATACTTTGCTAAATAAGTATACGTTGCAATGTTGGTGAAAAAGGCTACTTGTCGTTGTGAGTTAACACGTGACAGAGATACAAGCATATTATTCTAAGTGATGTGATAAGGGGGCAACACCTGAACTGTGCTTGTAAGTTTGTCATAAGCATATGTCTCAATACTGCGGTTCAAATGAGTGATTGGTTGTCCGGTTAGCGCAATCGATAACGAGCGCGCTTATCACCAACGCGACCCCGGGTTCGATCCTCGGCAGGGGCAGTATGTGAGATGGTATGGTGGTCGCCAGATCGGACAAGTGGGTTTCCTCCGGGTTCTCCGGTTTCCTCCCACATTAATGACCGCCCCTACGCCTTCATCTGTGCCAACGAAAGTATTTGTGTAAGTGCTGTCGCGCTTGTTTGTATTCGTTGTAAAATAAATAAAGTTTTTACTTAAATGAGTGATAAGCCAAAGTCAGATAACGGTTCGTCCGCATGTACGAGGAGATAATCCACTCGCATTGCTGTGTAAATGCAGAAACAAAATTCGAAAATGTATCAAAGTAGTGATGTTACTAGCACAAATAGGAAAACTGGGGAAAGGCTCACCAAATGTTCATACACGTACTGCATGTACTTAATAAATCGCGCCTGGAATGTGTTAGTAGTACGTGTTGTAACGGATTTGTGAAATGTGCATTTATTCCATAACCCGATGCCTATCGAGATTTCTGGGGTATCAGTAGATTACATGAACTTCCACACAATCTTGGGAACAGCATGGCGTATATATACACCGCCGCCTGCGCTAATCTTGCCAATATTTGTTAAAAATACCTAAAACCCTATAGTCTGTTTCACGAAAGCTGCCCAAATTATACGGCCATATAAACAATTCAAAAACCATATTGTTTTCGATAATATTAAATTAAAGGAAAATTTAAGAATGAGCCTTCTTTTTATTTCGTGAAATTTGGTCAAATATTGATTTTATTGCGAAAACAAAATTTCCCCATGTTAAATCCCCATAGACATCTTCACTCCGTGAAGATGTCTATGGGGATTTAACATGGGGAAATTGTTTTGAATTTCAGAAATACTGCACCGATTTTTAAAATTTAACTTTTGTTTTCTTAGTTAGATCATATCCAAGCTATCTAGTCAGGTTTCGGAGTCAATTTCCAATTTTTTTCGTTTTTTGACTCCTCCCACACTTCCTTACCTCTTTTTCCCCTATGTTAAATTCCCATAGACAAATCAATTTTTCGTAATAAAATCAATATTTGACCGAATTTCACGAAATAAAAAGAAGGCTGATTCTTAAATTTTCCTTTAATTTAATATTATCGAAAATAATATTGTTTTTGAATTGTCTATATAGCCGTACAATTTGGGCAGCTTTCGTGAAACAGACTATAAATAATACTTGAATATTGTTCACGAAATCAAACAACTTGATTGGCTGAGCCTGAACTGTACAACAGCTCAGGCTCTGCCAGTCAAACTGCTTGATTGCGAGTTGAGATTGCTAATAGATGTTCAGAAACGTTGTAATCTGGGTACGATTAACGCGGGCGGTTATGTATGCAGCATCTGTTGTTGAAGTTATGTATACCTATAGCGTCTGTGGTTCTAGCGATATTCTGGTACATCATATCCGTCTTACCTCTCTCTTCCTTTGATGAGTCATGATGAGATAACGCAGAGGATTCACACAACTCGGCAGGGATGTGTGTTTGTATACATAGAAGCCAGGGCTCCAGATAAGTCCCATATTGGTGTGTTTTACGTATTTATTTTAGCTGAATAATCATTGATTGTCAACGGTTGGAGTACGTACTTTTATCCAGTCAACACAGTGCGTATGTGCCGTGAAACACGGTGCCGTGAAACATTGATATCTAGTCAATACAAGTTTTGCATTTTACAGCCATTTGAAGGTGTTGATGGGATAAATAGAATAGTAGGTTAGTGCCGTGAATGGAAAAATATATCTGGCGCGGCACGGAAACGGGATGTGCTCGGCAGAGCCTCGCCCATCCCGTTTCCTGAGCCTTGCCAGATATTTTTTCCCATTCACGGCACTAACCTACTATTCTCTATATATTTACATATACTCATTTACGATATTGATATTCATGTTTCAGCCTCGTTTAATATTACAATATTTTCACGTACACCTCGTGATGCCATGTTAATTGGATTGAGTGTAATAAATTGAATTGAAAATAATTGAATTGAATTGAGTACACACTACACACAATTAATTTAAAATACTTATTAATTTTCAAAATGAGAGGTAAACTGCTCTAAAGAAAAAGTTGAAATTTCACTTATTTGAGCTTATAAAAGCTTTTCGCAGCTCAAATAAGTGAATGTTCAACTTCGTTTTCTTGCTGTGCGCATTGATTCCCTATCGGAAACACATAAGATAAACAATTCAATAATCCATTTTAAAAAATAAAATACGGATTGAATTTGAAATCGTGGGATACAATACTCTATATAGATATAAAACGTATCTGGAACGCTGAATAGCTGAAGTTGAAAACACATTACGTGATTATGACCACCATCCTTTGTTAGTCTCCGAGTCAGGTATTCATATACAGTGGAACCTCTCTAAACCGGACACCCTGGCGACTCCATTGTGTTTAATTTCTATGGGTTTCACGGTAATTTATTTAATTGTCGTGTCCGTTCATGATTGGAAATGACAAATACTGGTCATTGAGTGCTTACTTACAGTGGAACCTCTCCAAACCGGACACCCTGGGAGCAGGGTGTCCGGTTTGGAGAGGTTCCACCGTATAAGTGTCTTCCCAGCATACGGTGGTGTGTGGGCGTGGGTGTGGGTGTGGGTGGTGTGGGTGTTGGTGGGTGGTGGGGCGCTACATATACCGAGCACATCCCGTTTCCGTGCCGCGCCAGATATTTTTTCCCATTCACGGCACTAACCTACTATTCTATTTATCCCGTCAACACCTACAAATGGCTGTAAAATGCAAAAAATGTATTGACTGGATATCAAAAAATGTTTCACGGCACCGTGTTTCACGGCACATATGCACTGTGTTGACGGGATAATATGATTTTCAATTATAGGCCCGTATTGGACCAACACATTCCCTCATATTGGCACGCTTATCATACATTTGGTGCCAGGGTTCGTTCTGACCCCACGTCTCAATCGCAGATTTCTCATAGCGCATCAGATATATCAACATTCTGCCTCTTTATCGACATATGTCCGGGAATGGAAGGTTGAAACAGTCACGAGGGGTGTTCATAAGATACTCGGACAAGTCCCATCGTTTTGTATTTTCCCCCATTTTTTGACATCATTTACAATATTATCTGATAAATCTTCGAAATTAAATTTCGGTACATCCTCTTACACTGGTCAATGTTTTATACAGTGAAACCTCTCTAATCCGGACACCCTGGGAGGTCTCCAGGGTGTCGTTTTAAAGATGTTCCACTGTAAAACAGGCAAATAAGCGCTCCAATGAATGAGTGTGTGATTTGAGAACAGGAACACACATTAACATAATAGATAATTATAAACCCACCATAATTAAAATCACACATCTTTCTGGGCGTCCGGTTTAGAAAGGGTCTACTGTATATTGTATATTGTATGGGCGTCGTACACTGGTTTTGATATGTACACGTATAGGCTAACTATGATTTTCAATTCACCGTGTCATTACAACACTGCGAAAGACTATGTTTTTATGCAATAAAATAGTTTTACAATGTTTGTGTATACAGATACGCAGCCAAGTGTGTCATGGAGTAGCCAGTTCGTATCTTTAATCTCCCACACAATCGTAATCGCTCGAATTACGTTGCCAGGTTACACCAATTTTGTTGTTATCATGATTATAGGATTATTATATGATGTAACGCTGTATAACCTTTCTGGAATGCGCATGAACGGAAGTGAGGATAGTATCCACGATAGAACGAGTAGTTAATGTTGGTTGAGAAAACATACCTTACGACCTTTGCAACCAGTAGCCTATTTCACTCACATTGTAAAGTATACTTTTCTAGCAAAGTATATTTTGAGGGAGAAATCATTTATTTTTCCCGAAATGCATTATGTCACATAGAACTAACGACTGCATATATTTGATGAGTAAAAGTATGCTGAATTGTTATACTGAATGTATTACATTATCACAGCCAAAATGGCTGTGATAATGTAATAAATTCAGTATAATAAATAGTAATAGATTTATCCTTAAATTAAAAATTTCTCCCTCAAAGTCTACTCAGCAAGATAAGTATACTTTGCAATGTTGGTGAAATAGGCTACTGGGTAGTCCCAGACCAGCCTGCGCATGCGCGCCGTCTGGCCAGGGACTACGCTGCTTGCCATTCTGTCACTAACACATGCATACTGTAACATGTGTGAAAAGCAGGCTACTTGTTCAAATAATGTCTAAACATTTTAGTAGCCAAACTGTCAATTTCTTTATGTTTATTATTAGTAGCCAAATGGTTACTGCGACTACCAAACCAGTAGCGTCAACATTGCTTCTGTCTTGCAGCGAGTGGATTACCGATCGTACATGCAGACGAACGTGATATAACTGCGATATCACACCGTCACGGCTACACGTTGCACGTGTACTGTGTAAATGAACAAGCAAAACATATACAGGCCCGTAGCCAGACCTGTTTGAAGGGGGGGGGGGGGTGTCGTTTCGAAGGCCCAATGGGCCTGAGGTATATAGGGGGGTCTAAAAAAGTGGACCTCTATGCTAAAAGAGTGTACTTCGAGACTGGGCGGGGGAGGGGGGGGGGGGTGGGTGGGGGGGCGGGGGAGGGGTCGACGACCGCTCCGACCCCCCCTGGCTACGGGCCTGATATATCAAAGATGTGATCAGCCATAATCAGATTATCAGAGTCCCTTTTCTCATCCGTTGGCCTACATACATGTTCGTACATGCCTCCGATAGTCGTTAATATGCGCACTTACATCTGACCCCAGTAGGTAATGCAGTGCATGTGAGTGGCACCCTAACATCTTGGTGGTTCTCATTAAAGGCTCGTCGTCTCAGATATTCGCAGAAATCAGTGACGCAGATAAGTAAAAACTATTTTAATTATAGATTTGCATAATATTTCTGAACCGGGTAAGAAACAAGTAATGCGACTCGTATGTACAATTGGGGTGTACATACGAGTCGCATTAATTATATTTGTGTGGATTAGTAAAAACAGTATTTATATAAATTTTGAAAAAATAACCGCGCATGTCCATGTTGATCTGGGCCTAACTGGTCACACACTCACGGAAGCGCAGGCTGGGCTTACGTTGGTCACACACGTCGCAATGTCCGTTTTTACTTTGTGCACATCCACCAACTGACAAATTACATCCACATGCGCCAAACTTTGACAACACCCATACTGTCGATTTCATCACATAACAGGGCCACTAGTTAGTTGATAGGTGTCACTTTCCAGTGACCTCAGGAAATCTGCATAAATTATAGATAATAATATTCATGAATATTCACACATTGGAATCATCACGAAATATATTTAGCCCGTCAACACAGTGCGTATGTGCCGTGAAACACGGTGCCATGAAACATTTTTTATATCCTGTCACTACGACCTAATCACTGCGTATGAATACGTGCGGGGGCTGGGGTTATTTTTATTGCATTTTGAAGCTATTTGTAGATGTAGATGTTGACGGGATAAATAGAATAGTAGGTTAGTGCCGTGAATGGGAAAAATATCTGGCGCGGCACGGAAACGGGATGTGCTCGGCAGAGCCTCGCCCATCCCGTTTCCTAAGCCTGGCTAGATATTTGTTCCCATTCACGGCACTAACCTACTATTCTCTATATCGTGGACCACCCATTCTACATGTGTACCTTCGGCTGAGGACAGGAGATGCTTACATTTGTCATAGTGACCCCTGGGGTATGACAGTCCCCCACGAGGCAATGTGTCTAAGTTATGGGCTGTCAGTTGTCACGTCTTGTCATACATGCCGTATTACTATGGATACTTATATGTAACTAACGCTAATGATATACACATTGTGGGTGTGATTGGAGAAATGGGGCATATGGATGTTGTAGGCAACACAGACTCAGACCAGTAGCCGGTTTCACCAACATTGCAAAGTATACTTTTCTAGCAAAGTATGCTTTGAGGGAGAAATTTTCAATTTTAGGATAAATTTATTAATTTTTATTATACTGAATTTATTACATTATCACAGCCAATTTGGCTGTGATAATGTAATAAATTCAGTATAATAATTCTGCATTATTTTAATCATCAAATATATGCATTTGTTAGTTCTATATGAAATAATGCATTTCAGGAAAAATAAATGATTACTCCCTCAAAGTATACTTTGCTAGAAAAGTATACTTTGCAATGTTGGTGAAATAGGCTACAGCCCGTGCAGCTTCATCTGGGACCAAGGTTTTAGCTAGCCTCCGAAAATCGAGAGTCAAAATGGCCGACGTAGACTAAAGTTTACGTGTGAAACATGATGCTATTGTTTTACGTGGTGAAATGGACACATGTGCTGCAAATTCCAAAAGAAGCGAAGGTAAATTGTAACCTTGGGCCAACATGCCGCAAATGGCCACTACTAAAAACCACGTGGGACACAGTACATGTACCTCTATAGCCTAAACATGATACAGTGGAACCGGACACCAAGAAAATGTATATGATCACATTTTGGTTTCTTGGTAATGCATCATAATGTATGTTCATGATTGCAAAATACATAAGTATGTCCCATAATATGCCTGATTTACAGTGAAACATCTCTAGGACCTCCCAGGGTGTCCGGTTTAGAGAGGTTTCACTGTATGCATACAGGCAGCCTTTGCAAGCACAGTAGATCCAGTCGGCTCGTGCTTGTATTGTTTTAAGATTTATCACACCCCTTTTATCGTTAATGAACTAGTCCAAACATGAGCTGGAATAGTCTACATCAGGAAATTGTTGGTGAAACCTTTAATAACCATGGTAACCAGAATGGGGTCCCGAGCCAGGAAATTACCATCTAATCAGACGGATTGCCAATACCATCACAAGATCACCACGAGGGCAGATTAGAATCTGCCAATGAAACATATATACAGTTTTAATAAAAACACAATAAATACAGTGTTTATGTTTTCCGTAAACATAGTTATTATACTGAGTGGCTGTGACTATATGAACATGTTAATGACGATGGATACTTGTGTTTCATTCCTAGCTGATTCACCGCCCATGGCGAACCATTTACCGGATTGAAACGAGAATTTCCTCTCTCTCCGTTCGTCCGTCCGTACCTTTACCCCCTGTATCTCTCTCTCTCCGCCCCCATCATGTCTGTCTATATATATATGTCCGTCTCTTTCACCTTTTCTGTATCTCTCACCTGCTCACTCTCTCTCCATTTTTATATCTATCTGTTACTGTCTTGCTCACATTTTATTCACTCTTATTTTCCCTCAATATCTGTCTCCTCTCTCACTATCTCTCTATATTTTGCTGGCTTTCCGTGTCTCTCCCTAATGTGTGTCTCTTTTACACACTCACTGTTATTCTCAATATATTTATCTAACTCTATTTTTCACTGCCAACCTATCTTTTTCCATATATTTGTATCTCTCTCTCCTCTCTCACTTTACGACCTCTCTCTCTCTCTCTCTCTCTCTCTCTCTCTCTCTCTCTCAGCGTCTTCATGACCAGGGTAGAACCAACACAGCGATTATTGTAATCCACACAGTTGGTGCAACGCAGGTGATGATTCTAACAAACCATATAGACCCTTATCATGCTTATGAGACTGTCGGATTGCGCAAAGTACAATAACCCCAATTTCTCCAGTCACTGCCGCAATTATGTTTTAATGACCGTGAGAATACTTCGTGCACCACTCGATGAGAGCACAGGCATTCGGCTTGTTTTGGTATTTTGGACTTGTTATTTAAACTTTGGAACAAGGCTTGCTTCGGAGTTGGACTTCGTCTGTTGGAGTTGGACTTCGTCTGCTGATGCTTTATATGTTGCCTTCTTTCTCAATAAAGACATGGTTTGACAGCACTTTAGAATCATTTCCACTGGAAATGATTCTAAATTGCTGTCAAACCATGTTTTTGATGAGAAAAATCGAAAATAAAAAATTCAATTTTACATTTAATTCGGCAGTGTAAGGGTTAAACTTTGGAACAAGGTTTGCTTCTTAGGTTTCGTTGGAATTGCAATAAACTATAGTTCATACCGCAATTCAAAGAAACCCGAAGCAATCCAAACCCCTGTGACTTAGAGAACTGCATGTACAGTTTATATAGCA
Source organism: Conchocele bisecta (assembly GCA_029237695.1). Classification (NCBI taxonomy): domain Eukaryota; kingdom Metazoa; phylum Mollusca; class Bivalvia; order Lucinida; family Thyasiridae; genus Conchocele; species Conchocele bisecta. The sequence continues at coordinate 8,978,329 of CM055281.1, forward strand.
ATTCCAAAGAAAACTGAAGCAATCCAAATCCCTGTGATTTCGAGAACTGCATGTACAGTTTATATAGCAATTCCAAAGAAACTGAAGCAAATCGAACACCTGTGATTTAGAGATCTGCATTTGAAAACATGAAGGAGTGGTGTTGCTGCACCTACGCAAAGTCTGAAAGCATTGAATAAACCCAGATGTCAACAACATGCAACAAATTAAGCATCCCGTTCCTATGGTAATAGCACCACAGTAGATGAAACAAATCTCCATTGGACTGTGTGATTAAATTGATTTGTTAACAAATCCACGACAGGTAGCAAATACAGACTCTCTAACCTATGGAACCCCGCAGGGGACGTATACTTCTTTTTTATTAATTCGTTCCCACGAAATAACAATTCGTTCACTCGAATTAACAATTTGTTCCTTCAATTTAACAATTCGTTCCCACGAATTAACAATTCGTTCCCACGGGACCAGGACATGCCTGATAGAGATTGTCTTTGTCGCTGATACTTATGGAACGCCAATTCAAATAATTAATGCTAGCTCTAAATAATTACATCTATCATTAAATGTTTAGAGCTAACTCCTAATAATTTGAAGAGCTCTCTAAATCATTTGGAGTTAGCACTAAATATTTAACGATACCTCTAATTATTTTGTCGAGAGCTACCAATAATTATTTGAGTTTATGTAGAGTTGGTGTTCCAGGAATACCACATATACATACACTCAAATAATTAATTTCAGCTAAATGTTGCAATAATTCCAGCACAAAAATATTTACACAATTCCCTAACATTTGATTGGCCCGTAGCAAGTCTCTGTCCAAAATTTATATCCCAGTAAACTCCCACGCCGAACTACTTTCTACAGGTGTGCTGTCAGTGCTGTCAATGTAAACAAATGGCTGCCGTCTGTCAAAATAAACATATTTTCTTGATGAATTTATTTCAAATGCTGGAATTATAAGGAATGAATGGCATTTTTGTGGAACTTGGCCTTCGTCCATGACTTTTCCAAGTTTATACCCCGATAAATTCCACAAAAATGCCATTCATTCCTTATAATTCCAGCATTTGAAATAAATTCATCAAGAAAATGTGTTTATTTTCCGTTTTCTTAAGAATTATTTTAACTGCGCCTGACGGTTACGGAAAGTAGTTCGGCATGGAGTTTACTGGGATATACATTTTGGACAGACTTGCTACGGACCAATCAAATGTTAGGGAATTGTGTAAATATTTTTGTGCTGGAATTATTTATAGCTACATGTAGCAATAATTATTTGAGTTTATGTAGATTTGGCATTCCATAGATACCATGGTTTTCATTAACGCAACTCCACTTCGCACATCAACGTGGTTCATTAATCATTACTGCTAGTTTCCACTTATATGTAAAGAGCATTAAATCGACAAATCCAAAAACGATTCCCAAAACTCGACTGCCAATGCCAACTTTGCTGTACATTTTAGTCGTGCACGTACGACCTCTTAGTCGTACGAAGTTTAGTGAAACGGACCCAGGGATCTCGGATATGCGGAGAAACAGATCAGTAAACATAATTTATTTGTAGATTTACCTTGTGTTCCTGAACGAAATTGATTGTCACAGCACAATATAAGTACATAGGAGTGGACCTATGTTTTATTTATTTCAGATCCAGTGCAGACAGGATGCAGCTTATGCAAATGTGGGTTCTGTGCAGCAGCCATACATACATTGAAAGTAGCAGAGAATATGCGACAGGTAGATCACGGTTCGTTCGCATGTACGAGGAGATGAGGAGATAATTCACCAGCTTTAGCGTGAGGATTATCGATGGTACACATCCTCAGGGATTCCGCTGGCGATCGCCACTTTTGCAATTGGCGATAAAAATAAACAATTGGCGATATGTTTTTTTTCTCGATTTTTTTTTATTTTCTCCAGCGGAATCCCTGCATCCTCATGTCCATACATTGCCCATGTGCTGTGTAAAGCCATAGTTAGATCACGGTTCGTCCGCATGTACGAGTAGATAATCCGCGAGCTTTAGCGAGTGGATTATCGATCGTACATGCGGACGAACGTGATCTAACTGTGTTATCAAAGCATCCTATCCATGCATTGCCCATGTGCTGTGTAAATGCAGAAACAAAACACGAAAATATATCACAGATGTGAGAAGGGTTTATATATGGGGTATTCGATTAAATTAATTGTATACAATATAGTAAAATAGTGTTGTTTAACCTTCTTAGGTGCCTGAAGCCGACTGACATTTACTTGCAGTCTATCCACACGGTTCACCTGTCTAACATTATTCACACCAGTATTTCGGAGCGTCAAGTCGAGTACCAGCTTATAGTCTGTTAGAGGGTGTCTTAGCACGGTTTAAAACACGAGTTGTTGTAAACAAAGTTCAACAAGCGTTTGAGGAGAGCCAGGTGGCACATGTGCAAGGTATTTCCGTTCGTATCAACCCTTTACAATGTACATTTTGTCGTCTCTTGTTTAATACTTAATTTCCATTTTTCGTAATCATGGGTCAATCAATACCATGTTTTATTGAGAAGAAAAAAGCAACAGCAGACGACATGTTTAGTTTCAGTGCGTTCTATGCAGACGATTGTAACTGGGTATTAGACAACATACGGCAGCAATTGAAACAAGCAATAGAAAAGAAACGGGCCTTAGCGAAACACTACCGTTTCACGTTTCACAAAAATATGCAGATTGACTTCCTTGACGATTCTCATGCGTTGTCCTTAGAACGAAGGGAACTATGGAACCAAAAAGCAAGTAGGTTAGACTAGGTTAGTACGGGAGTCGGGACATACAGGATTTTCAATAGTAACCATCTTGGCCATATACCATTATATACACTGGAACCCCTCTAAACCGGACACTCGGGAAACTATGGATGTTTAATTTATATGTGTTTCGCTGTTATGTATCTGTGATTACAATGACATATTCATGATTGCAAAACACTAGCACCTGTCATGACGCGCTAACATGTCTGGTTTACATTGGAACATCTTCAGACCGGACACCCTGGGGTGTCCGGTTTGGAGATGTTCCACTGTATCATTGTTTTGTGCCAGGGTGCACAATTTGGGACCTATTTACTTTCGGCAATTTGATTTATTTATCATTTATCTTTGACTCCTGAAATGCGCGCACAGGGGTAAATTTTGTATCCCAATAAATACGACTCTAACCGGTACGTACGCTGTTACTTCGATCGACACGGTAAGCGGACTGAACCCGTGGAATACCTTGCTCTATGGTCAATTTGTACTACGCAAAGCATATAGCAAGATTTATGGCTATACAGTGAAACCTCTGTAAACCGAAAACCCTGGGAGGACCCCAGGGTGTCCGGTTTAGATATGTTTCACTGTAAATCAGGCATATGATCATTCTAAAACGTATGTGTGTGCTTTGCAATCAAAAACATACATTATCATACGAGATAAATGACCATGAAACACATCAAAAATACGATCACATATGTTCACATGGTGTTCGGTTTAGAGAGATTCCACTGTATATATAGACGTAGTATTTATCGGCCATTGGACCTTTGGAAATCGGCGACTATTGAAAACACTGAATCTATAATATTTTAATATAAAATTGAATAGAAGCCAACTAATATACATGTACCATTTCGATCCCTGGTCTTGGTGTAGGGCTACGGAAAATCCAAATAGACTTCGAGTTTCACCTGAATGTATCGTCGCAGTCACTAAATCCAGGTTATACGTGGATACTGTGTGGATGAAAGCACTTACAAGCACATAGATAATCCCGAACGTGTGTAGCGCACTCTTGGCTAACAATTTCCGGTGGAGTTCACACACCGGCCGTAATTCCGAAGTTCTAACTTCACAAGTTAATGAAGTTTCCATTATATCTGCAACGTGCCCTGTAATTATTATTATTGATTAAACTATAATATAATATTCCGCAATATATTCATATAAATAACTTGGTGCATGTACACGTTTAACTATCACATTTTCGCTGAAATAAACACTTTTCGGATATCCACACGGCTTGTAATCCGGCTAAGTTCTGAAAGTTATTAATAGCTCACGTCTTAGCAGAGAACTGTTGCACTAGCTATAGCAAGTCCATGTCCAGCACCCACAGCAGCAGTAGCCGAGTCGGACCGACCCACTTTGTCGATGAGGGGTGCGCGTATTGGCAATCTGGAAACGCTGGCGTTACCTGAGTACAAATAAACTCTCCAGATTATACGCGCGACGGGAGTATTATGTGTTGCTGTGACTGGAAAAAAGGGGCTTATAGGTTTTCGCGACCAGTGTAGATCCAGTTCAGCCTGTGCATCCGCACAGTCTGATCAGGATCTGCATTGTTCGCAATTCCATCAAGGAAACACCAGTCATGATTCAAACAAGCCCCATTTCTCCAGTCACAGCCACATATATACAATCCGGAACCTGTTTCTGCTGAATTAAAATGTTGTCGTCTGCCGTCTTTTCACATTTTCAATATTTGTCCGGGTTACTCTTTGTGCAGAAATAAAATGTTGTCGTCTGCCGTCTTTTCTTATTTTCAATATTTATTTGGAACCCTTGGTAATTTTGTCGTCTGCCATTTTGTTTATTTTCAATATTTGTCCGGGAATACCTTTGTGCTTTGTGCTATCTTTGTCGTCTGTCGCATTATTTTACTTTCAATATTTGTCGAGAACCACTTTGTGCTGAATTAACATTTTGTCGTCTGCCATTTTTTACTTCTTATTTTCAATAGTTGGCCGGGAAACTCTTTGTAATGAATTAAAATTGTGTCGTCTGCTATTTTTTTTTAAAATATGTTCAATATTTGTCCGGGAATAACTATGTGCTTTGTGCTATTTTTGTAGTGCGCCGGGTTTTCTTATGTTCTTGTACGAGAAACTCTTTGTGTTGAAATAAAATATTATCGTCTGCTGTTTTTTCTTATTTTCGCTACGATTTGTTTACTGTCTGTTTCACGAAACCTGCCCAAATTTTATGGCTATATAAACAATGCAAAAACAATATTTTTTATGATAATATTAAATTAAAACAAAATTTAAGAACGAGCCTACTTTTTGTTTCGTGAAAATTGGTCAAATATTGATTTTATTACGAAAAATTGATTTGTCTATGGGAATTTAACATGTGGGGAAAGGAGGCAGAGAAGCTATGGGAGGAGTCCGAAAACGAAAAATTTGGAAATTGACTCCAAAAATTCCCGCATGTTAAATCCCCATACAGTGTAGATATCTTCACTCTGTGAATGTGTCTATGGGGGTTTAACATGGGGAAATTGTTTTTCGCAATAAAATCAATATTTGACAAAATTTCACGAAATAAAAAGAAGGCTCATTCTTAATTTTTCCTTTAATTTAATATTATAACAAAACATCTTGTTTTTGAATTGTTTATAGCCGGAAAATTTGGGCAGCTTTCGTAAAACAGACAGTAGGAAACTCTTTGTTCTGAAACAAAATTTTGTCGATGTCAGTTTTTCTTATTTTCAGTATTTGTCCACAATAAAACGAGTTTTGGCAGCGCATGAGACGATTATCACGCGCTGCCAAAACATGTGTTTGTTATTACATAAAATAAATATGAAAATCTAGCAGACGACACTATTTGTATATTCTATCTCGTACAGTATGTTTGTAGGCGCTCAGTAAACACCCGGTCGGGCAGGCGCGGATCCAGGATTTCGGGTTAGGGGTGGGGGGGGGGGCGTAACTATTTTGCAATACTTGACTATATTATTGCTAAGCTCGTTCGATAATATAGTCAAGTATTGCAAAATAGTCGACCGAGCGGAGGCTAGGGGGGTCCGGGGGCATTTCCCCCCGGAATTTTTTTGAAATCTACATCGCATTTCCTGCGTTCTGGCGCATTTTGGAGCAAAACTATTGACACTGTCACAGTATGTTTAGACATGATTTTTGATTGAAAACGTTTAAATTTTGAAACAATAAGACAACGACCGAAAAATGCATGGAATACATGGCACTTAGCATGAAACGTGCCTTGTAACTTGTAAAAAATCTTTACTCGGCGAATTTTAGCGTGCGCGGGTCGCCCTGAATCCGCCCATGGGTCGAGTTGGCTTTGTGTGTTAAAGGTACATGCCCACTCAGTAGGCACAAACTGTTCTTTATATCAGAGACATCATGTAAGACATTTTATGGCAACATAAACATTCATTCACCCATACCCCACGTATTGATTGACATTATTATACATTTTATATTGGACGTAAATTTACTCTCTGATATCAGGGGTGATAACCGTGTTTCCTTAAAATGTTAAAGGACATTACTATTTATTCTCTGTCCTTATTGTTTAATGTGCAATGATCATACTTTATAATCTGTCGAAAATATTATTTGTTCAGGTGATGAATTTAATTAGTATGAATAATTAAAAAAGTACAATGCCTCATTTGCTTATGAAAATAGCCTGATACCACCGAGAGTCAATATCAGTACAATACATGTTACTAACAATTAATGATTATATCTGTATAGCGGGCACTCGTAATTTTTAGAACTGGGTGAATAGTGACACAATTATAGTTATAGTTATAGTTATAAAAATTACGAGTGCCCGCTATACAGATATAATCATATCGTAGCATTTATATATCGATACCACCGCGCGTCACTATCATTAAGATAAATAATATTAAACATTTATATCTGTATATCGGAAACTAGTAATTTTTAAAACTGGTGGAATAGTGACACAGTTATACACTTATTCACTTCCTATAAAGAACATGTTGTTCCTACTGAGTGGGCATGTACCTTTAAAGGTACATGCCCAATCAGTAGGCACAAACTGTTCTTTATATCAGAGACATCATCTGAGATATGTTCTAGCAAAATAAACATCCATTTCACCGCCCCCGCCCCCCACCCCCCCCGACCACCCCCCCCCCCCCCCCCCGTATTGATATTGGCAGTATTATACATTTTATATCAGACGTAAATTTCAACATTGATATCAGGGGCGATAACCGTGTTTCCTTAAAATTTAAACGGACACTATTATTTGTTCTCTGTATTTAATTTTTGATTATAATATGTTCCTGGAACGCCTAATCTACATAAACTCAAATAATTATTTCTAGCTCTAAATAATTAGAGCCAGCATTAGATATTTAAACCTAGCTCCAGATGATTTAGAGAGCTCTTCAAATGATTTGGAACTAGCTCTACTTATTTAGAGCTAGCATTAATTATTTGAGTATAAGTAGGTTTGCCATTCCATTGCATACACTGTAGCACAACTCAGGCTCAGCCAATCAAGCTGCTTGCTTTGAAGCACAAATTTCAAGTATTTTGTACTAAAGAAATTGAAAGCTATTGGCAAGATTAACGCAGGCGGTGATGCATTTGTACATTATTGTTTGGGTACAGTTCGATAATTGTGGTTACCCCTCTTTAACAGTTGTGACACGGTAACGCCCCTTGGCAATTCCCTCTTAGGTTAGAACAGTGCTCCAGCTAAGCTGCGTATTTGCTTAAATACCCAATTAAAATTGCCAAAAACACAATTGAAATCAGAAGTAGCGAGTATCAAAAAGCAATACAAATTGTGTGGTACCTTTATCAAGCTGCGGAAAACAATAAACAGATCACAAATATAGTATATTTTTCTTATTTTCCATGAAAAAACATCTTGGTATTTCATTAGAATTGTCTCCAAGGAGACAATTATAATGAAATTCCAAGACATGTTTTTATTTCGAAGCAAAGTATTCAATAATTGCGGTCTGTTTATGTGTAAACAGTAGTGTGATTTTATTTTACCCATTTAAAATTTTGAAATACCCAATTGCTTCAGAAATGATGGAGTGACAATACTCAATTACTAATTCCTTATCTTGAGCGCTGGTATTTACTAAACACGCATATCTGGGTCACCACCATATTCGCTGACGTTGTATTGATTCCTTATCTGGAGCTCTGTTAGTAGTGGAAAACACTAACTAATTTTACTGTATAATTTAACCGAGTGTCACATGTATACCCAAGGATCTGGAGGTGGGGGTCCGGGTTTGCACCCCCCCCCCCCCGTTCAGCCACGGAATTTACATAGATCACAGTTTACCACCAGTTGGAGTCTGCATTTAAATGCCGTAAAACACAGGAAAGTGCATTTCGAAGATCTAAAAAATAGGACAATCCCCTAGTTGCGAACGGTAACTCTTGTAATTACTCCCGTACCGTCCGTAGATTGCAAGTAGATTGCAAGAGTTACCGTTCGCAACTAGACACCCCCCCCTCGCCCCACGTTCCCTAAATGCTGGATCCGCCCCTGGTGGTATACCCAATTCTTTGATACTTTCAATTTTTATATGGATGTAATGTTGCAGAACCTATACTTTTACATCACCTGTTTACTGTCTTCACTGGACCTAAATTAAATAAAACATAGACTCACTTACTCCGAAGAAAAAGAAATCCAATCTCCTCTGACCGCCCCAGTGTTATGACATTTTCACCCGGGCTCCAACACTGTTTACAGCACCTGACCATCATGATAGAATAATTTGTAAATATCCTACATATGTGCATGACAAAGGAATAAAAACGCAACAACATGTTTCTCAAGCAGCTTTGTACGTAGCGATTGATCAGATTCTGCAAGCAAACTATTTTGTTGTGTCCTATAATTTTGTTGTGTCCTATAACTATTTTACCGGACCATTTTTGCCTCCCATCGGCACGTCACGGTCTCATTTAACTCTTAGTTGTAGCACAGCTCAAGCTCAGTCAATCAAGCTTCTTGATTTCAAGAACAATATATTTGTTTGTATTTTGAAATAAAATGATTGATAACTATTGGCAAGATTAGCACAGGCGGTGGTGTGTGTCTACATGTAGCTTTGTGCGTTGAAAGCGTTAATGTAGTTATCAAAATGGCAAATTATGGTGGCTCACTATACGGCTCAGTATTCAAATTTTCAAACACAAAAACATGCTTGACAACTGATTTAGTACACAAAACTAACATATACTGCCTAATAGATATATCCCAAGTATTGAGATTTATATCTTAATCGCAAATTGAAAACACTTTTCATTTTCGGAATCCCGAGCGTTTTCGCTCTAGCGTGCTCGCTACTGCTTGGAGAGATGTCGGTATTCTGCTTACACGCAAAATCGTGACGTCACAAGCACGTGCGCAAAATTGAAGACGAACACCAATAACAAGAAAGTAAACATCTGTTTCTAGAGTCAGACTCGCGAAAACGATATTCTTTTAACAACAATTTGCATCAATGACATTGATTTATACACAATCGAACAAGAATAGCCGAGCGACTCTCACGATCTCATACACCAGTTACAGTACAATACCCGAGTACGTGTTCGTGAATCACAGGCAACATTTAATATTACCCCACCCACATGTAACACACAGTAATGATGTTACAATGAGTATTGACCTGAATTACAATGGACTTATTTTAGTAGACCTGTATCATTACTGTGTCAGTGGAACTTGGAAGAAAGGGGCAAAAGTTATGACGTACTGAAAGGGTCATTAATGTACTACCCTACATCATGCTGAATCATGCTACATCATGCAGGGTCATGCTTAAAACTGTTCAATCTTTCAGCATCATGCTGCATCATGCTAAATATTTTAGCACATGCTGCATCATGCTGCATCATGCAGGGTCATGATAATTATTTTTCAGCCTCATGCTGTAAAATCCTGCATGATGCAGGGTCTTGCTACAAGATGAATATTGAACCTTCCGTACGTTAAAAGTAATTAGCATGATGTAGGGGCTTGCTAAATACCTGTACTATAAGGGTCTTTAATGTACCACCCTGCATCATGCAGCATCATGCAGGGTCATGCAGGGTCGGGTTTGTATGCAATACCCTGCATCATGCAGCATCATGCAGCATCATGCAGGGTCGGGTTTGTATACAATACCCTGCATCATGCAGCAGCATGCAGGGTCATCCATGTCAGGTATTTAATGCACTACCCTGCATCATGCAGCATCATGCAGGGTAATTAATACACTAACCTGCATGATGCAGCATCATGCAGGGTCTTGCTAAATACAAATTGTAAACAAATAATTGAACACATCTGATGCGGTTACTGCATTTTTATTGTGGTGCGTGATTTGTACTTCATTTGCGAGTATTTTTAAATACTTGTCGCAAGAGCCTCCTTAACTGATTGTGAGAGGCGGTCACCCACCGCCCTCAGAAAAGCAGTCAATTTTGGCTATTTTCAACCGTCCCGTGATGCCTTAAGGGAAAAGTCTGATTTTTCAAGGTGTCATATTTCACCTCTAACCAGTATTGTTTGACAGAAGAACATGTCCCAAGATAACATCCAGCAGTTTTAGTTTACTGCACTGAAATATGCAGGGTTCAGCAAGGCTGGAGGTAAGCATGGTATTTTGCAGTCGATACACCGAAACGAAACGTTGGGTTTCGCCATTTTGGGGGTGGGCGATATCCGCGCCCCATTTCGACATCAGCTGTCATTTTGTACATTTTTCATTGTTTGCGTTTTACGTAAAATTTATGAAATTAGCAATATAGAGCGAAACGAGCAGTTTCGGGGAAAAATATTTTCCCTTAAGGTCTCACGGGACAGTGGGCAGCTAGCTTTAAAAAGGGGGTCGACGATTTTCTATATACTTCACTACCGACCCTGTAAGCTACACCAGTGTGTCTAGAAAATAGGTTTATGAATATTTCTTCACTTTGGGAGGCTTGACTAGTTGTATTTTTTAGAGTATTTCATAATTCTACGAAACTGAATGTTAGCTCCGGTTGATTTTGACATATTGGAAAATGGCGCATGCTATGTTGTCTTGCCGGTACGGTTTCGCGTCAGAATTTAAGGTATTTTTCGGGCATTTGTAGCGAAAATTTGAGGTGGTTATGACCCCGCTTTGAAATCATTTTCAGAAAATGGTGTTGTGTTACAAGTGATAGAACAAGACATAGCAAAGTATCTGTGCCTCATATTTTCATGAAAACAATTCCGACAAATTCAGTCGGGTTGAAATTTCTGGCCAAAAATAGGTGGGTGGGGTAACTTTATAAGAAATTAATTGAACACATCTGATGCTGATGCATTTTTATTTTTGCACGCGATTTGTACTTCATATGCGAGTATTTTTCAATACATGTCGCAAGAGCCTCCTTAACTGATTGTGAGAGGCGGTGATTTTTATAAGTCACCCGCCGCCCACAGAAAATCAGTCAATTTTGGCTATTTTCGACCGTCCCGTGATGCCTAACGGTATTTGTATTTGGGGCAGTTGTTGTGGAATGACGTCATCGGTTACTTGCTTTGTTGTTGTTGTTGTTATGAGCTGCCCGCGCCGACTTTTCGTGGCGCCCAGAGTAGCGTATCACGATAATTCAACAGTCCACGAGAATCCTCATTACATGGAAAATCAGGGCATAGCGAAACATCTATGGTTCTTAAGTTATCATATAAATGCCATTATGTCCAGCATCCATAGTTACCGGTCTATTGTCTCGACTTCATTTATATGACACCAATTCCTTATTGGCTATGGTTTATATCTCCTCTACAACACTCAACTATGTGGACAATATCTACCAATCACTAGTTTATGCCTACATGTGTACAGTCCAAATATGTCAATCTATGACCCATATATGCTTCTCTCGCGTTCATACATACCTGCCCAATAGTCAACATCTGCATTCCACCTTCCATACGTGTATCTATGCGTGATATTTAGTTTGAATTTTATTTATGTTACAACGATTACAAACACTTATATTAATGCGTTCGTTGTCACTGATGGAGGCGTATGGGTGGTCCTTACTGTGCGAGGAAACCGGAGTACCCGGTGAAACCCACTTGTCTGGTCTGGCGACCACATACTATCTCACGTACTGCCCTGACATTGGTGAGAAGCGCGCTCGTTACCGATTGCGCTAACCCGACAACCGATGCGTGATATTTAACACCCGTATTAGGCTCATATACATTACTAGCACAGGAGTAATATGCCAAATATGACATGAACATGAAAACAAAATCTAGAAAGCTGATTTTTTCACCAAAGTTACCCGCGGCTTAACTGAGTCCAGTGAAATAAAATTTACATTGAGTAAACTTTGAGCTCGATCTGTAATTCAAGGTGGCTGCCAATATGGCCGCCAAAAATATTAATATCCTAACTTTTGAACTAATGACCGTAAACACATGCAAAATACACCTATTGATGGATTTTAGGATGCAGTGGTTGTATTTCTAAAGTCATTCGGTGCAGTAAATGTCAAGGTCAGATGATAAACTAAGGTCAAGGTCAAATTTGCTCCAAAATTTTATACATAAAATGCAGATAAATAATGGTTTTGTTCCACCCCAGATGGAAGGATGGTTTTTTTCTCTCACTGGAAAATCCTATGGTACCAGATGGTCTTAATCATCTTTCTGAATAGAGGGAGACGGGGATCGATATGTGGACATGCGATGGATACAGGTGGAGAGAGATGAACAGACAGACGGGAAAGAGAGATGGAAGGAGATGTAGAGAGTTGTAAGATGTATATATACGGCAGAGACAGACATGGAGAGAGGTGAACACACGATGGAAGACATTGGGGTGGTGTGAGGTGGACACACGAGGGAAGAGAGGGAGATAGAGAGCGGTGGACACGCGAGGTAAGACAGTGAGATGGACAGAGGTGGCCTAACGAGGGAAGATAATGGCACGGAGAGCAGTGGACACACGTGGGAAGACAGTGAGCTGGTGAGAGGCGGACATATGAAGGATGAAAGGGAGATGGAGAGCGGTGGACACACGAGGGAAAACAGTGAGTTGGAGAGAGATGGACATACGAGGGAAGAGAGGGAGATGGAGAGAGGTGGATACACGGGGGAAGAGAGGGACATGGAGAGCGGTGGAGACACGAGAGAAGAAAGTGAGATGGTGATAGGTGGACATACGAGGGACGCTAGGGACATGGAGAGCGGTGGACACATGAGCGAGAACAGTGAAACTAAGAGAGGCTGACACACGATGGAAGAGAGGGATGTGGAGAGAGGTCGACACACGAGGGAAGACAGTGAGACGGACAGAGGTGGACGCACGAGGGAAAATATGGCGGTGCTAACAGGTGGACATACGAGGAAGGAGAGGGAGATGGAGAGAGGTGTATACACGATGGAAGAGAGGGACATGGAGAGCGGTGGACACATTGAAGAATACAGTGAGATGGTGAGAGGTGGACATACGACGGAAACCAGGGACATGGAGAGCGGTGGACACACGATGAAAGAGATAGAGATGGAGAGAGGTGGACGCACAAGTGAAGAGAGGGAGATGGAGAGAGGTGGACACACGAGGGACGAACGTGAGATGGAGACTGACGAAGGTGGAGTAAGGTTGACATACAAGGGATGTAGTGAGATGGAGAAAGGTGGAAAGATGGTGGAGATAGTTGAAAACAGATGGACATACAGGGGGAGACAGGGGGTGCAGATAGGTACAGAGAAGTTGGAAGAGACGTAGAAAGAGATATTTACCGACGGGGAAAGAGAGTGAGATGGAGAATGTGATTAGATGAGGGTGCGATATGGAGATAAGTGGGAATACGGGGGAAGGGGGAAGAGAGATGGAGAAAGGAGGACAGAGGGAGGAGATGGAGAGAGGTGGACACAAGGTGGAAGAAAGGTACATGTAGATGGAGAGAAGTGGACAGATGGCTAGCAGAGAGTAAGATGGGGATATTTTAATATAGACGATGGTCTTTCCTGGTTTTCCTGGCTTTCTGACGTCAACTGACCACCATACATCTAAATGGATTGCAGGCCCCAATCCGACGGTGCCGACGGATACTCGGGGCATAGCCCTACAACTCAGTATATGTCTATATTGGGCAGCTTGGCTTGTTTGACCAGCAGCCGTGCCATTACAATTTAGGGGACGGTCGATTTGCCATTTTTCGTGCTTTCTGACTTCAACTGACTACCATACTTATACATGGGATTCAAGCACCAATCCGACGATGCCGACGAATACTGGGGACATAGTCCTAAAACACAGTGTATGTCTACATTGGGCAACTTGGCTTGCTTGGCTAGCCGCCATGTTATTTTAATTTAGGTGGTGGTCGATTTTCGTGGCTTTCTGACTTCAACTGATCACCATAATAGTAAATGGGATTCAGGCCCAAATTCAATGGTGCCGTCGAATGCTCGGGACATAGCCCTACAACTCAGTATGTGTCTACATTGGGCAATTTGGCTTGTTTGGCTAGCCGCCATGCCACTTTAATTTAGGGGTGGTCGATTTGCCTATTTTCGTGTCTTTCTGAATTCAACTAACCACCATAATAATAAATGGAATTTAGGCCCCAATCCTATGGTGCCGACCGACGGATACTTGGGACATAATCCGACAACACAGTATATGTATACATTGGCCAACTTGACTTGCTTGACCAGCCGCCGTGCCATTCTAAATTAGGAGGTTGTCGATTTGCCGATAAATGTGGCTTTCTGACTTCAACTGACCACCATACTTAAAAATGGGATTCAGGCCCGAATCCGACGGTGCTGTCGCATACTCGGGACATGGTACTACAACACAGTATAGATCCACAATGGGCAACTTGGCTTGTTTGACCAGCCGCCATACCATTTTAATTCAGTGGGTTGTCTATTTGACCATTTTCTTGGTTTTCTGACTTCAACTGACCACCATATTTGTAAATGGGGTTTAGGCCCAAATCCGACGGTGCCAACGGATACTCGGGACGACATAGACGTACAATTCAGTATGTGTTTACATTGGGCAACTTGACTTGTTTGACCAGCCGCCATAGCGCTTTGCTGTAGGGGGTGGTCGATTTTTCTATTTTAGTGCATTTCTGATTTTAATTGACCACCATACTTTAAAACGGGATTCAGGCCCAAATCCGACGGTGCCGACGGATACGAGGGACATATTCCTACAATTCAGTATGTGTCTACATTGGGCAACTTGACTTGTTTGACCAGCCGCCATAGCACTTTGTTGTAGGGGGTGGTCGATTTGTCTATGTTCGTGCATTTCTCACTTCAATTGACCACCATACTTTAAAATGTGATTCAGGCCCGAATCCGATGGTGCCGACGGATACTTGGGACATAGTCCTACAATACAGTATGTGTCTACATCGGGCAACTTGACTTGTTTGACCAGCCGCCATAGCACTTTGTTGTAGGGGTGATCGATTTTTCTATTTCCGTGCATTTCTGACTTCAATTGACCACCATACTTTAAAACGGGATTCAGGCCCAAATCCGACGTTGCCGACGGATACTCGGTACATAGTCCTACAATTCAGTATGTGTCTACATCGGGCAACTGGACTTGTTTGACCAGCCGCCATAGCACTTTGTTGTAGGGGGTGGTCGATTTTTCTATTTTCGTGCATTTCTGACTTCAATTGACCACCATACTTGAAAACTGGATTCAGGCCCAAATCCGACGGTGCCGACTACTCGGGACATATTCCTACAATTCAGTATGTGTCTACATTGGGCAACTTGACTTGTTTGACTAGCCGTCATGCCATTTTAATTTAGGTGTGGTAGATTAGCCATTTCTGACAGTGTACGCCATTTCCGGCGGCTGTACATTGGGGGTGGTCTATTTGCCCATTTTCTTGGTTTTCCGACTTTAACCGACCACCATACTTGTAAACGGGATTGAGGCCCAAATCCGACGGTGCGGACGTATACTCGGGACATAGCCCTACAACTCAGTATATGTCTACATTGGGCAACTTGGCTTGTTTGACTAGCCGTCATGCCATTTGATTTCGGTGGTAGATTACAGGCCCGTAGCCAGACCTGTTTGAAGGGGGGGGGGGGTCGTTTCGAAGGCTCAAGAGGCCTGAGGTATCTAGGGGGGGTCTAACAAAGTGGACCTCGAGGCTAAAAAGGTGGACCTCGAGGCTAAAAAATAGTGGACCTCGAGGCTGGGCGGGGGTGGGGGGTGGGTGGGGTGGGTCGTCCGACCTGACAGTGTACGCTATTTCCGGCGGCTGTACACTGCAGGGCAGATTCTTTACCGGATGAACTTCCGGCGGGCAACTTCAGCTTAGTACAAAAATGGCGTTGCTGAGGAATTCTGTCTTTCTTGTAACGACGTCTCTGGTTGGCGGAGTCAGAATGTTGCATTATGGTATACGGCTATGACGTATTTAGCAAGACCCTGCATGATGCAGCATGATGCAGGGTAGTACATTAATGACCCTTTTAGTACGTCATAAAAAGTGTGGCCGGATGCTATTCTTGGGCTTCTTATCCTTTTAATTCAGTATTTAAGGACGTAGCTTAGAAAATGTAGCTTAGAAAATCTCAGCTGTACGGATAACAGCCCAATTTGTCCTGGTGTTTTGCTACTAAATTGGGAATAAAAGGATTACCAATGTCAAACTATAAACAAATACATGTGTATTATTGGTCTATGAATGTTTTTAACATGACTGTGAAGTGTTAAACTTCTCAATCGTCAGACTGTATAGCAAAACGCCAGGACAAATTGGGCTGTTATTGTGACTACATTTTACACTATAAGGGTCTCCACTCTCACGGATAAAGACAATATAAAAGACAGATGAAATAGTAAAACATATCCGTAGAGCTGAGATTGTGTAAGCTAGTGCAGATGAGATGGTAATAATAGCATTTCAACTCGCTGAACACATTTAACTCGACTTGACAGCACGACCTATAGACCGTTCTCCTTTCCCCATCCGATAAGCCATTTTGGACCGAACTGTTTCGGGTCATGGATAACTCCCCCTTTTCAATTTATTATTTGGCTATTTTTCCTTGTAACTTGTACATTTTTTAAACCACAATAGCTAAAGACCTGAAACTTGGTATGTATCTTCCTTATGATGAGTAAATGCACAAAGTTTATTTCGATTTTTTATTTGATTCCGGGGTCATGGATTATCTCCCCCTTTTCGACTTAGAATTTTCCAAGTTTGGCTTGTAAGTCGTAAAACGTTTAAATTGGACTAGCTACACACATGGAACTTGGCATGTAACTTCCTTATAATGAGTACCGTATATGCTCAAAGTTTATTTAAATTTTTTATTCGACCTCGGGGTCATGGATTATCACCCCCTTTTTCGACTTAGAATTTTCCAATTTTGGTTTGCAAGTCGTACAATTTTTAAACCGTACTAACTACACACCTGACCTGAAACTTGGTATGCAGCCTCCTAATGATGAGTATATGCACAAAGTTTATTTTGATTTTTTATTTGATCCCGGGGTCATGGATTATCTCCCCCTTTTCGACTTAGAATTTTTCAATTTTGGCTTGTAAGTCTTAAACTTTTAAATTGGACTAGCTACACACATGAAACTTGGTATGTAACTTCCTTATGATGAGTCTCGTAGATGCTGAAAGTTTATTTAAATTTTTGATTCGACCTCGGGATCATGGATTATCACCCCCTTTTTCGACTTATAATTTTCCAATTACTTATGACGAGTCGATGCGCAACATTTATTTCGATTTTTATTCGACCCCCGAGTCATGGATTATCCCCCCTTTTTGACTTAGAATTTTCCAATTTTTGCTTGTAAGTCGTAAATGTTTTAAATTGTACTAGCTACACACCTGAAACTTTATTCAAAGTGTATTTCAATGTTTGATTTGACCCCCGGGTCATGAATTATCTCCCCCTTTTTATTTAGAATTTTCCAATTTTTATTTGTAAGTCGTAAAACTTTTAAACCATAATATCTATAGACCTGTAACTTGGTGTGTAGCTTCCTTATGATGAGTAGATGCGCAAAGTTTATTTCCATTTTTTATTTGACCCTCGGGTCATGGATTATCTCCCCCATTCGACTTAGAATTCTCCAATTTTGGCTTGTAAGTCGTAAAACTTTTTTTTAAATTGTACTAGCTACACATCTAATTTATACCGTTAACTGTGGTGTTGCGATATAGTGCAACCTATTGCCTATAAAGCAAAAAATTTGCAGCCATAGCAACATGTATAACCAGGTATTGTGAACTCTTTCAGTCTTTGTGAAGTTGTGTGCAATGACAGTCCCACTCCATGATACAATCGACGGTCGGCGCCATCAACAATGAGTTTGTGCGTGACTCGGTCCGGGATGTAGCAGTCATTGAAGTTCTTGGAAGGCTCAGTTGATTATACTAACAAATGTCCCCACCCCCATCCAGTTCGTTTCAATTTAACAATGTAGACAGAAGAATAATATCGTTGATTCCAATGCAATTTCTTGCCATAAAAGCACTTTTAGTCTCACCCACGAAAGTGGAAAATGAGACATAGCAGTCACAATTCCGTCGTCAAACAAAAAAAAACATTTTGGACGTAAGTAATAAATGTGCATATCTCTCGATCCGTTAGTCGGATCATTAGCAAACTTCATGACTAACTTCCTCACATGTGACCTTCACCTTTGTGTCAATACTTTTGGGCGTACGTCAAAATATTGAATACCCCTGGTCCATTAAGTTGGATCATTACCAAACCTCATCAGTAGATTCTTAACATTGATGGATCATTACCAAATTGTATCAATAGCTTCCTCACATTGATGGCTATTCACCCAGTGTCATTGTGTGACCTTGACCTTCATATAAATAATTTTGGACTTCCTCATATCTTGACCGACATTGACCTTTGTGGTGATCGCCTTGTTTAGTGGGCGAGACACTTCCTGGCGTTCGCCTTGCTTTTGAAACATCATCAGGTGATCTGTTTCTCACCAGCGATCACCTTGTATTATCAAAGCTGCCAGCCAGGGGATTAGCTTAGTGATAGCAATACAGTTATGGCATATGTGGTCAGTCTGACGCTTGTAGCTGATTTCACCAAAATCACTAACTACATTTATCTTGCTAAGTGTACTTTGAGGGAGCAATTTTCAAATTATGCATACATTAATTTCTTTATTTAATGATAATGGAATAAACACAGTATAATACATGCACTTCTGCGTAATTTTAATAATCAATTATTATTTGTTATATATGAAATAATGCATTTCGGTACAAATAATAATTACTCCCACAAAGTGCTAAGTGTAGATAAGTTTACTTAGCAATGTTGGTGAAATCGGCTACCAATCTTGATATGTGGCTGGAGGATGGGACCTTATGTCATTTGTGTGACTGGAAGATTGACAGTCTGCCTGCTGATCTTTATATGTGGCTGGAAGATTGAGTTTGAATCTGATCTCTATTTGTGGTTGGAGGATTGGGGTTTCTGGAAATGGTGGCCAGTCCGACTCCTGATCTCTATATATGGCTAGAAAATTACGGCTTATGGCAATTGTGGCCAATCTGACTCCTGATCTTACATGTATGTGGCTGG
This sequence comes from Conchocele bisecta, assembly GCA_029237695.1. NCBI lineage: Eukaryota > Metazoa > Mollusca > Bivalvia > Lucinida > Thyasiridae > Conchocele > Conchocele bisecta. Next base: position 8,997,729 of record CM055281.1, read on the forward strand.
AAAATAACGGTTTATGACAATTGTGGCCAGTCTGACTCATGATCTCTATATGCCACTGTCACTCCAGAATTGGTGCTTATCATGCTTATGGCAAGTGTGGCCAGTCTGACTCCTGATCTCTATATTTCACTGTGGCTGGAGAATTGGCGCTTATGGAAATTGTGGCCAGTCTGACTCCTGATCTCTGTATGTGGCCTTTGTGATTGTGGCTTATATGAATTGTGGCCTATCTGGCTCCTGGTCTCTATATGTGGCTGGAGGATTGAAGCTTATAGCATTTGTAGCCAGTTTGGCCCCTGAGTCCTCAGTGACCGTGACCTTGTGTCTTCATACGATGGTGCTTGCGAAACGAATTACTATTCATAGACACACGTTATGGCCAAATAGTATTAAAATCGATAATGTGGTTCAGAAGTTATTTAAGAAAATGAAAGGTGTTACTAACATGTATTATCGCTACATGCCTTTCGACAATGTCAAGGTCACTGAGGGCTCATGTTATTATTGTCAAGGCTGCCAGCGAGGGGATTAGCTTAGTGATGATAAAGATACATTTAATTATTTTAAATTAAAGAGAAGATCTTGAAAAATGTGCATGTTGTAATCATAATGGTTACTCTTGGCAAAGAAATATAATATGTTCTTCTTGTGTATTTGCAGGAGTATTTGGTGCCGTTGAGGTGTCAACATAGTGTCATAGACCTAATGATGTGTAAAGTCTAGTTTTAACTGGTGTTGAGTTTCTTCACGAGCCATAACCCTCAACTCCGCAGAAGACTGTTTCCATTTGATGTACTTGGGACGTGTGAAATAGGACAGGACTAATTGCCTGTTTAATTAATGGAGTTTATTGGGAAGTGGGAAAAAGGACAGAAATACTTGCCAGTTTAATTAATGGAGCTTAACGGCCTGTTAACAGCTATGGGCATTTTAAGCTAGGTCAACGGGGTCGAATCCCATATTTCACTTTCATCGTTGGGGAGAAAGTCACTGGAATATATGGGCCGCGCTCTGTTAAAACCAGCCTTAATGACAACGTCATGAAAGCCTGAAAATGACGTCGCAAAGTTATGTTTAAATTTACCAACGTCACGTCGGATTTTGACACTTGAAATCGTTGCGTCATTGCAATAAGTTGTCCTATGTATAGCCGTACGTTTTACTGTTTTAATGTTGGATATGCGTGGCATAATTTTACAGTTGTTTTCATAGTGGTTCAGTTGTCTGTTTTTTTCGGTTTTCTTCAAGGAAACACGTAGTGATTTTGTTAATTATTTTTATACAAATGAGCATATTGCAAATGATTTTTATAATATTATATGGACGACTTGTAAAATGACATAATTTGGGCTGAAACCGGAATGCTGAAAGAAAACTAATTTTTCCTGTCTTGCGACCACCATCAGCTATACATGTCCGTAGGTGTAGCAACGGGTGCGGCCGTTTAACCACATCTGTTTAATGTAGCACATGGAAGAGTGATTTTTCCAATCGGTTATCTGGCGTGTTTGATATGTTAGCAATATAAAATTGTCAAAGCTGTATCAATAAAGTATTAATAAAGAACATACACATGCATAAATTGGTTATTTTACCGTCTCAAGGTGTTTATCTGACATTTACATGTACATCTTGTAAATTTGAAAGCTTCATTTCGTTATTTTGGGCAATTTACTATATAGCTCTACATGAAATATTATTTGTTTAAAGGTATAAAATATACAGGTAACTAAATTTTGACATTTTTAAATGGGTCAAATTGTAGCCGTAGATAACATATCGGAGGCGAATGTGTGTAGCTAGCTCCGTACGTACTGTCCCGTGAGACCTAAAGAGATAATAGCTGCTGTCTTGATTCGTATTTTCAAAAATTTAACTGATCAACTGAGCCTAAAACTGTGAAAACTATAGAGAATAGTATATGTAGAGTTTTAGATACAAAGCAAGACGGACCAAAACACAATAGGATAAGTTGGCACAGGGCACTATTTGCTTGGTCATACTCGCCGTTTAGGCGCAGCACGACAATGGCTGCCCCCATAGAAATTTGCATGACATAATATCCTATCTCCAAGGACTTTACCACAGATGGGTCCTAGGTCCGAGTCTTCCACCTGTGGACTTTACATGACGTCGGAAATATCATTTACCGGCGACGTGTGCCGTTGTAACGAATTGTCATTTTTTCTTATATAATTTATAAATTAAATATAAATGTTTTGAAATATCGCTAAGTATATATTAATAATAATATACATGTAGTGCATACATATGGGCCGCGCCATACGAAAACCGGGCTTAATGACAACGTCAAGAAACGCGGTAAACGACGTCGGAAAAACGAAGTTTCAAATTGTCTAGCGTCGCCGTAAAAGTTCACAGTTTGCCCTCCCATTTACGTTTACTGGTGTCAGTTAACATTAAGTGTGAACAGAAAACGGAAAATGATAACTTACTGAAACTTTAACTAATATGAGACGCGATACCTTGTACCTCGGTACATATATTATGACGTCATGACGAAGTCACGTACTTGTGACGTCATTGAACGTGAATACATGTTTGACGTTATGGCCATGGTGTCGTGACAACATATTATAGCAAGGATACTTGCACGAGTTCCTCGCAGCATCAATGACTTAGAAATGCTTCAGGCGCTGTACATTGTCGCCTAACTGTCGTTCTTTGACATGTTTACTATTTTTCGTCGGTTGTCCTTATGAATTCAAAATGGTGAACGCATAATTTAACTGGCTACATATCAGAGAAGTCTTCGCTTACACTGCACTTTGATTCCTAAATAATCTCAAATATGAACAACCTAGTGTATGCCAACGATATTACCATCTATTATCTTGGTAAATTGAGACTTTTGAACAATTCTATCCGGTACTTAGCGAACGAATGATATGTCATTTAATGCCCCTCATTTGATCATAAATGGAGGTAGACAGGCATCTATATAATGACATAACTATCCGGGGTTTGTATTGAATTTAAAATAAATGCATCAACATATTAATTGGAAATGTGATGGTCATAAACTTGCTTTTGTAGTCGAAAGTGCTTGTGTAGTATCAAATCATCAGTTTATTACTTGACTGCATAATAATGTATATCAGGTGATGGTAATGCGAACCACAAGAAAGACACACGGCGACAATTATAAGGTATCTTCCCGGTATCGTGTTTTGTCACAAAGTTAATGGTATAAGCGACCTACTGCCTTCTTTAAAATATGTCGTCGTATACGAAATGTTAAATGATGTCGCTATTATTCCCCAAAATTATTTCAGACAGCAGCAAACAACAGGGAAACGCCTCACTCTGCCTTATTTGAAAATTATTCATACGAAATTACGTTACTTGGGCCGCAATCCAAAACATGACGTTACATTAGCAACTGCAACACGAGCCATAAACATTATTTTCATACTTTGTCTTGGCCTAATGGGAGACACTTGGCCAGGCTACGAGATATCCAAATTTGCTTGACATGCGATAAAAGATGACAAATCTATAGGACTTGTCCGGATCAACACCCCTTGTATTATCCGTTGATAAAAACGTCGTAATTTCTACGTCATTGATCTAAAACGTCATATAAGTTTTTACCACGCGTCATAAAACTACTTCTAAAATGAACCATAATTGGGATATATTGATAATTTTGACGGCATATGGCTTTTAAAAGATGTACAATTCAGAATACGCGAAAAAGTAAAAGCTGAAAATGTTGTCATTAAGCCCGGTTTTCGCACGGCGCGGCTCATATGTGCATTGTGATGAAACAAAGAGAAGTTTCTGTGTTAGTACAATTGTAGCACGAAAACGTCACGACTCGTGCGGTCCGCTGTCCGCAAATATTGATAACGACGACGTAACGTACGTATTGTCAAAACAACGTTGATGCGACAATGTGACGTCAGATATGTATCTTTGTTGGTCTAAAAATATGGTTTATCAGTTGAATACAACATTGGTTTACAGCCCCGTCAGACTGGACGGCGACCATCCACGACCGTACGGCGACCAGAAAATGTACAAGGTCGCCGGCAAACGTGAACACAATACGAGAAAAAGTCCCAAAACATTACAAACTTGAAGAAAGCCGCGCTCTTACCGCGACCTGTGCGATCATACCGCCTTCTCACGGCGAGCCCGCCAAGACCTCTCCGCGCTTATGGCGTTTCTATTGAGATCTATGTGCTTGGCAACGGCGATCACCGGCGATACCGCGGCGCTCTCACCACGCTCATGGGGGTTCTTACCACGCGTCTTCTACGTGTAACGCGACTGCACGGCGACCTCGAGGCGTTTCTACCACGTGATCACGGCGACTATATAAGCTGGTCAGATTTTCGGAAATTTCAAGATGATCATTGTGTAGTCATACTGTATCGTTGTGCGTTTGCTGAGTAGAAACACGATGCTGAAGAAACAAGCTACCAGAGGCCGAGGCCGTGGCATGGTCGCCATATGAGCGTAGTGCAAGCTTGGTAACCACGCCATGGTCGTATTAAGAACTCCATAAACGCAGTGGGAACCCCATAAGAACGCCATAAGCAACAGTGGTGAAATCATCGTAACATCGCCCTGACAACGCCATAAGGACTCCGAACGCGTGGTGGGGTCGTGGCAGACACGCGAGGGTCGTGGTGAGTCGTCGTTGCAAATGTTACCATTTTCGCAGCGTCTTTGGCACGCGTGTACTGCGCGTGTACTACGTTCATGGAGATGTTACGACGCTTGTCTCACGACCTTCGCGACCCCATCGCGTTCTCACCGCGTTCCAGGTCAGATCGCCAAACCTTAGTGTTTGTTTTGAACACGCTCAAAACAAACGCCGTGACTCGGCGATCATTGACGACCATGGCGACCACAGCACGATGTCTGGCGTTTCCATCACGCTTATACCACGGCTATGGTGACCTTGGCGCGCTCTGTGCCCATTTTCCGTAAGGACGCCACCCCGGTCTGACTGGGGTATTATATATCATATTGTTCGAGAGAGATCAAATTTTATAAGTATCACGGTTGAAAACTCAATTTCGCATGTTTGACCCATAAAGGAGGTTTTCTCTTGGCGTGTCACATGTGATCCGCGTCACGAGAAAACCTGAGTAATTTCAGCCGAGATTTCCAATTATCGACGTTTGTCAGACTGCCATGTTAGGTTTGTTCCGTGGTGTTAAAGTTATGTAACGAACAACGCACCTCGGTGTTTTTATTATTGTAATGCATTTTTACCAATGTGAGCGTTATAAATTCGTTTAAATTGTATTTGAACCTTAGTTCAGTGTAAGATACATTCCCAAATATATCTATAATCGGGCATTTACTGTTATCGACCACCATTTACAGGTTGAAACTCTGTGCAAGCTACATTTTTTATTTACATATAATGGTCGGCAGCATATTTGTAGACCGGTGTAGCCTGGGCCCGGTTTATCCCGCACAACTATGTTTCAGATCTGGTTAACTTGACTCGAATTTTCAGTCTACTGCTCAATTCTTTCGTTCTAATATAATGTATAAAATTAAAATTTAGCGCAACATTTACCGATTTTAAGAAAAAAATATCTCCTGCCAAAAAAAACAAAGCCATCAGTCTCATCTGTGCACACGCGCCGTCTGATCAGAACATGCGATGTCCGCCATTCAGTCACTAGGGAATCCTTTCTCGATTACCGACAGGATATGGGTCGCCGATCGTACAGATATTGTAAGGTCCGTTTTTTTAGCAGGTGGTCCAAGTACAGCTGTAAGCGGGACGATGTCGTGAACATTCGACGTTTCTGTTGTCTGAATATGAAAAGCTTTAATCTGAATGCACGGTAACATTATTTATGTCATGTTAATATAAGAAATAGATACGGTGGGATTATAGTTCAAGGCAACATATGTTGGGGACATTTATTAGTATCATGGACCGTTAGTGTCAAAAACAAGAACTATGTACAATATCTGTGGGATTATAGTTCAAGGAAACATATGTTGGGAAGAAATCAGCATACCTAATGCGCGTACCAGCGCACGTTCATACTTGCTGGTACATGAACTTGCCGGTTTGACTTTTTCGCTTTACACATTCATGTGTTACCAACAGACTAAAGCTCATCCGTCTTTACAGTCATTATTCAATGCCAAACATGCTTCTAGTTCGATTATGTCAACTTGCAAACTGTAATACAAAAATTGTTGAATACACAGCACAAAACTGGCTGGAACAGTCATAGAGGGAGTGACATGCCTGCCATCATCCTCTTGCATATATTCCCATATAGTCGAGGCAATCTCACACACGAGTTTTTGACGTACTATGGTGGGCTATACGTGTGCTAAATGTGCACAGGGTAACACAACTTTAAAAAGAAACATGTCAACAGTGGTAAGTATCTTGAATACTGGAACAAATCAAGTGATGTACACTTTAATTATTTTTGACAACTGAAACATATCTTTTAAATTGTTTGAAATCATAAAAATATGTGTGCTTTATAATCCCACATCACAACACTTATGTTATGACAAGCAACAGCCCACCATAGGTTTCTGAACCTATGTTACTATTTTTAGATATTCTAGAAAACCACAGGTCTCATTTTCAGAGAATTCAGAAGGAAAACATAAACCTCATATCATGTTTTCATTCGACTTGATAATTTTTACAAAGAAAGATATCTTAATTTATGTTTATAATGAAGTTTAATCAAGGACGTGACCAGCACAACGCGTGTCAAATACGTGATATTCTCACGTTGCACTAGTCTACATTCTCGCGTATATCAAATGTTCATTTTGCAGTCCCTGTCTCGGCGTATTAATGTTACCAGTATTGTCAATGCTCGAAATTTCTCCAAGGATATACTCCATTTCATTGAACAGTTATAGAGAATAGTAGGTTAGTGCCGTGAATGGGAAAAAATATCTGGCAAGGCTCAGGAAACGGAAACATCCCGTTTCCGTGCCGCGCCAGATATATTTTCCCATTCACGGCACTAACCTACTATTCTATTTATCCCGTCAACACCTACAAATGGCTGTAAAATGCAAAAATTGTATTGACTGGATATCAAAAATGTTTCACGGCACCGTGTTTCACTATGTTGACCGGATAAATACAATTACTAGAGTACCTCCAGTAATCGTTAGAATCTATTCTGCAACCAACCTCGTGTCTTAAACTACTGATAATGCATTATTGATGTCAAACACCAACGAATACTATTTAATGCATCTGTAATTGACAACCCCACTCATATACGTGTATGCCGTCCGTCATGCTGTTGTTGAAAATACAATGTATTATATCATTATGTATACATGTATGCACTCATAATTCCAGCACAAACATATTTACACAATTCCCTAACATTTGATTGGCTCGTAGCAAGTCTCTGTCCAAAATTTATATCCCAGTAAACTCCCACGCCGAACTACTTTCCGTAACCGTTAGGCGCATTTAAAATAATTCTTAAGAAAACGGAAGTAGTATATAGGGAGTCAAAATGATACCACCTACGGTGGCATCATTTCCACCCCTATATACTACTCCCACCACCCCCTAAAAAACAAAAATTGGTTAACGAGGAAATTGTCTCCCACCACCCCGAAAAATCCAAAATTGGTGTCATAAATACATCATGTTGTTTTCACGTCCAATTGAACAGATAAAACAATAGTCTTAAAAAGGATTTATTTTTGTCTCGTTGTCATAAATACATCATGTATTTTTCACCACGGTATTTTCCTCCTCCAATATAGTTAATTGATTTCTACGATGTCGAATTGTAGTCCAATTATATTGGTGTCATAAATACATCATGTTATTTTCACGTCCAATTGAACAGATAAATTTAATAGGTTATAATAAAATATTATAACAAAATGGATAATAAAATACGCAACGAATTGGAATTTTGTAATGACTTTTATGGAGAATTTTACGCTGTTTCTACAGTATTAAAACAAGGTAAAATGATAATACTATGTTGTATCGAATACATGAAATATCAGCGTAATTTATTACGCTGCGATAAAAACGTTGCATTTACAATATTAAACCGGCAATTATGTCGCCGGTATAAGGATAAAATTTGTGTAATGAAGCGACTAAATAGGATCAATTGGATAGGAGAAACAATACCGAAATATTATCAAACTAATTTTATAAAACAGTTTAAAATCAAAGATTCGTTGACGGATATGCGTTTCTACGATATCGCTTTTAACGAAGAAATTGGAAAATTATTAGAAGAAATTGGAAATTATTAGAAGTTTGAAATTGGAAATTGAAAAAAATATTATTAAGCACAACTAATTTATGTTATAATCACACCAAGCAGACGACAATGTTTCAATTACACGTGTTATGAACATGTAAATTAGGTGTCCCACCTTACACGTATATTAAGTGTCCATTTTATAGAGAGATTTACACAATTACGTCTTCCGGGATGGAAAATAAACACACTGTAATATATAATACTCACACGGATATTGATAGCCTTATCGATGGTATGTAAACGGGCTATCAATTTTTTACACAGGTGGTGTGTAACAGTTTATAAACACTTAGTGAGGGTTATATAGTTCACGAATTTCCGGGATGGTTCGTTATTTAATTAATTTTAATAAAATTATTTATAATTTAAAGCGGAACACCCCCTATTATATTAATATAATAAAATAATTAATTAATAACAAATAACATTTTATTTTTTTTTTTATTTCACCAGCAAAGTTAGGTTTATATACGAGAAATAAACACAGTATATTGTCGGGACGCCGGCACTAATATCTCAACAGTGAGATAGGTTTCGCCACATGTACTTCACTCTGGCCGCTCTACACATTATAGCGGATGGAGGTAATGAAGAGGAGGGGTCCGCGGTATCGGTCCAATGATGGGGTGGAGGAGATGTGAGCGTGACACACCTCGCTAAGCCGAAAAAAAGAGAAAAGAGAGATTTAAGCGAAGGGCTTAGCGAGGTGGACCCAGAAGGGTTTTGCTGGCGCGGGTTCGAGCCTCGGTAGGACCTAAACTTTTTTTTTTTTTAATTGTTAATAATTTTCCTAAAATTAATTAATAAATTGTTTACTGCACCAATATAATTAATAATTAATAATTTTGAAAAAATAGGAAAATTAATTATTTTTTAAAAATTATTTTATAAAATATCACAATGGTGCTGTAACATTTCCTCCGACTTTATTTCCAAGTTTTACCCTAAATTTATCCCAATCAGTACACTCAATTTTGGGCATGGTGGCGCGCGCCTTGATCCTTATATCATTTTTTAATTCTTCATATCTCCCCATTTCTTCCAACACGGATTCAAACTCTATATATGATATTGATATTTTCTTATCGGCCAACGCTTTGGACACCATAACGTCGATGCTATTTTTCTTAGACCTAGCGAGAACGGATATTCTATCATGTTTTCTACTTTTTTTCTCGAGTTTTCCACCCACCGCCCTAATTACCATACAAAGTGTTCCAGATAAAACGGTAATTCCACTCAAAACCCCTGCAAGTGGAACCATTACAATTGTAGATAGCGTTGCAGCAGTCCCCGCCCCACACAACACAGAAACACTTGCCAGAACCGTACTAGATGCTTCAGCTATGTTTGCCACGCGCTTATATTTGTTAGCGTGTCTTTTTCTATTTGCACATTCTCTAACTAAAATATCCTGCATAGCGACGATATTATTCAACCTAAAATCTGAACTTCTTTCGTTAATTGGATATAGTGTTGGTGGAGTGGTATTGAGAGTTGGATACAGTGTTGGTGGAGTGGTATTGAGAGTTGGATATGGTGATTCGTTCATATTTAAATTTTACAAATTTAGTTCAATATATTAGTATTTACACAATAAGTTCAATTAACAATGAGACAATAGTGGAAGAACTCTCTGAGTCACCGATTTTCGTAACAAAGTTAATAACACTACTTTGGGAAAGTCTAATTCGATCATTACCGGCGAACGAAACAATCGTCGAACTATCTCCAGAGATTTTAGTGACTCCAACCCCCCTTCGTTCTTCCCATCTACTACAATATTTATCGCGACCGCGCCCACAGGTTTACCATTAGCATTAACCGAGCAGACCCGCCATTTTGGATAACTTCACCTGCAGCTGTCATAGTGTATCCCCCATATTTATTACTCGCTTTGGCACCGAACGAATATTCATAGTGCCCCTCAACCAATGGGCCCCCGCTTCTCAGCCCAAACTGTTATGACACGTTTTGGTGTTTTCATTGTTTTCACTATTCCGGCAAGCGCCCTGTTTGCGTTATATGCCTCAGTACGAATCTCATAAGAGGCCTCCTCAAGAGCTTTGGTCGCGGCTATACGATCATGTTTCAGTTTATCCGTTATTTTTTCATCTAGTTCGGTAAGTGTCGCTTCTCTGTTGATAGAGTCCTCTAACCGCAACGCATCATAAGCCTCCGTAATGGTTGCCTGGTGGCCTTCTAAGGCTTTTTCAACACCCGACCGGGTCCTTTTTGTTTTTGAAATTCGGTTATTTTTCCATCTAGTTCAGCAACCGCCGCTTCTCTGATGAGAGAGTCCTCTGAGCGCAACACCTCATAAGCCTTCGCAAGGGCTGCCTTGTGGTCTTCTCGGGCTTTCTCAACACCCGACCGGGCCTCTTTTCGAAATTTGGTTATTTTACCATCTAGTTCAGTAAGTGTCGCTTCTCTGTTGATAGAGTCCTCTAAGAGCAACACCCTATAAGCCTCCGTAATATCCACCTGGTGGTCTTCTCGGGCTTTCTCAATACCCGTTCGGACTCCATCAAGATCAAACCGGGTCTCTTTTTGAAATTCGGTTATTTTTTCGTATAGGTCAGTAAGTGCCGCTTCTCTGTTGTGAGAGTCCTCTGAGTGTAACGCCCCATAAGCCTCCGCAATGGCCTCTTTGTGGTCTTCTCGGACCCCCTCAACCCCCGACCTGGTCTCTTTCAGAAATTCGGCTATTTTTTCGTCTAGTTCAGTAAGTGTCGTTTCTTTGCTGTGAGAGTTCTCTAAGCGCAACGCATCATAAACCTCCGCAAGGGCCTCCGCAAGGTTCGACTGGTGGTCTTCTCGGACTTTATCAATACCCGACCGGGTCTCTTTTCGAAATTTGGTTATTTTTTTATCTAGTTCAGTAAGTGCCGCTTCTCTGATGAGAGAGTCCTCTGAGCGCAACACCTCATAAGCTTTCATAAGGTCCGCCTGATGGTCTTCTCGGGCTTTCTCAATACCCGACGTGGCCTCTTTTCGAAAATCGATTATTTTCCCGTCTAATTCAGCAAGTGTAGCTTCTTTGCTGAGAGAGTCTTCTAAGCGCAACGCATCATAAACCTCCGTAATGTCAATCTGGCGGTCTTCTCGGACTTTATCAATCCCCAACCGGGCCTCTTTTCTAAATTTGGTTATTTTTTTACCTAGTTCGTTTAGTTCCGTATGCGTTTCTTCACGACTTTGTGTATTCACAGCCAGGGCATATTCTCTAAGTTGTGATAGTAGACTTTTGTGAATCTCGTCCGTGGCCCTCGATATAGTTCTATTGATCAAGGCCTTTGTTTTTTGGGTAGTTAAAAAAGTCGCCCTCTGTCGGGATGAATCCGCCTTCTGCCGGTTCCAAATTATTTGAATTTGTCACCCAATCGGAAGAACTACCTGGTCCGTATATACTCATAATGTTGATAATATATATTACGAACATGCGTTTAATTCTAAATAATTTTCTTAATTTTATAATTTTCTTAAAATTAATTAATTTGAAATTTCTAGGGACGACGAAATCGGGGGGTAATCGTTCTTCAACTCTCTCCATTTATCATCAAGAATAGAAATCTTCAACTCGTGGATGTGTCCAATTCCAAAACTTTCATCTCGGGGTGTGGGAAGTCTAAGGTCACAGTCTCGCCATAGAAACAGTCGCTGGCGGGCACAGTTTTCAGTAATGTGCTGGGGGATCCGTCTACCGTGTTGTACGATGTGTTCACCCGATCAAGGTGCACCCCGAGAGTTTTCGTGAAGGCGAAGTTTACTGGGGTATCGCCGCGGTGATCACCCACGGGAAAGAGAAAGGTCCCCGGGACCCGTTGCGATCGCCCTTCATCCTCGTTGTAATGGGGTTCATATTTAAATCCTAACATTGAGGCCAACCCCGGAGTGATCTCTAATTTTTTTATCAACGTCCAATGTCGCAATCCCCGTGGCTTTTGAGATTCCGAGAGTGCAAATACCAGGCATATTCCTTGCGATTAAAGCTTGGACATCTCCGAAACCCCAAAGGCCAGGAAGTAATGCGACAGCTGATTCCCGAATGCGTCTCTCTACTTCTGCAGGACTATCGGCGGTCTCTAGATCTATATCATATCCGGAATAGATAGCCTCTATCCGTTCTATTCCATTGATATCCTTGTACCTTTCAAGGTTTTTCCACCCAACCGTGAAGGTGATTGATCTAAGGCCTACCCGCCGTTTTCCGCAGCAGTTGTCTATTAATTTTTGAAGTTCACAACTCCCTTTTTGAACATTAGTTATAGTAGCAAACATAATAATATCTTTCAATGGATACCAAAGCATTTAGCTTTAACTCTAATGTAAAGTACGCGGTCGGAGATAAATACACACAAAAAGACGTTGTTAACCCCCTTGTACACCCAACCGTAACGGTTAGACCGGACAGCGGCTTTGCCACCAATTTCCCTAATATCTTTGAACAATATAGGCTGCCCAAGATTACTACGATGGAGGTGGTAAACGGGTGGAAAGCAACACCGATGCAGTTTTGGCAGAACTAAATAAATTTCGTTGTATGG